>JAUJYZ010000531.1:12500-82500 GCA_033675265.1 Actinostola sp. cb2023 | reverse complement strand
CTTTTCTATCAATAATCAATTGTTTTCTTCATTTTTTACGAATTCTGATCAAAGATAATCATAGAGTGTCCAGTAGCTCAGTGGTAGAGCAACCGTCTAGAAAATCGGCAGGTCGTGGGTTCGGTTCCCACCTGGGACTCAGATTTTTCTGTAGTGGTTGAGTGTGTTGTAACGTGGGGTTATCGCTTTCTTATTCATTCATATGTATAATTCACTGTTCTGATCAAAGTTATTTTGTTGCGTTCAAACAGGACTGGTCACACTAAAGGGGTGTCAGCCATTCGGTTCTTTCCCTTGTCTGGACATCTGCTTCTCTCATCGAGTATGGATTGTAAAGTTAAGGTAGAAACTATATATGATGGTTTTATTAATTATTACATGTATTATAGTCTATCATCATCATCATACATTTATCATCACCATCATATCATCACAATTTCATCATCACCACCATCATCATAATATCATCATAATATAATTATAATATTGTCATCCATAACAATAAATGCTTGTTTTGTTGACCTGGAATTTATTTTAGAAATAAACCGAACTTTCAAGCTGCAAGCTCATCTTCAGGGTTACAATGTGTTTGTAGGCATCATTACAACGTTGATATTATTATCATCACCATCATAGCACCATCATTGAAAATTAGTAATTTTAAATGAAAAGATTAATACAATAAATATTGTTAATAACTGAAGAGTGTTTCTATGCTGAAATGGTTAACTTTCAAACTTGCAGCTTTGGGAAGTTTACAACAACAGGAGGTGCTTAAGAACATTTTTGGGTAAGTTGACCTAGTTAAATTGTAAAAAAAAGTTTAAATTATGTAAAAATTCCATAAAAATAATAATAATTAATAATAATAATAATAATAATCGAATCCCGCTCGAGGCTCCTGATTTTTTTTCCGAACATTTGTTCTGTCTATACTCATCATAGTTTCTTTATCAAATACTACTACTACTACTACTGCTGCTGCTGCTGCTGCTGCTGCTGCTGCTGCTGCTGCTGCTGCTGCTGCTGCTGCTGCTGCTGCTGCTGCTGCTGCTGCTGCTGCTGCTGCTGCTGCTGCTGCTGCTGCTGCTGCTGCTGCTGCTGCTGCTGCTGCTGCTGCTGCTGCTGCTGCTGCTGCTGCTGCTGCTGCTGCTGCAACAACAGTAAATGCTTTATTTAAACTGGAAAATCCAACAGTATTAAAAAACACCAGTTGGAAGAAAACTGTGGAATACAATGTACATGTAAATATAATATAATGACATTGGAAAGAGTAAAGAGATACATGTACATGTATATATTTCTTTTTTTTGGAAATCAGGACACAGCAAAGCAGTGAGAGACATCAGCTTTAATAACAGTGGTGACCAGTTTCTTAGTGCGGCTTACGATAGATATGTGAAACTGTGGGACACAGAAACAGGTAGAGTTGACTGTGAAGGGTAAATATTGGGTTTCTTGTGGTTTATAGTCACAGTACACATGTATGGCACGTCTATAGAGTATTTTCGTATGAGTGGGAAGTAGTTACGGTATGGTTTGTGCTGTGCCATGATGGTATACGTCAAGCATTCTGATTAGTTGAGCGATGTTGCGCACTGTGATTGGTTGAATACAATGCCTTCGATTCCGTACCATGACCGTAACACCGTGTCGTAGGTTTCCCACTCATACGAAAACGACTCTATTTACACTGTGTACATGTAGTAAAACAATCACTCCACACACGTAGAGCTAATGATGTTTTATCGTTCTCTTTCTTCGTAGGAGAATGTATTGGACGATTCACAAATCGTAAGATTCCATATTGCGTCAAATTTAACCCTGACGAGGTAACATTTTGATAAATTATTATTATTGATGATGATGATGATACAGTGATAATGATGATCAGCAAAATTGTGATGATGATGATGATGATGAACGAAAGGTGATGCTGAAGGTGATGATAGTTATTAATGATGACTACATGATGATGATGATATTGATTGATGGCCATAATGGTTATCTCGATAATGATCATTATCATCAACATAATGATGATGAATGTGATGGTGCAGCAGGTGATGCTGATGATGACAACCATATAGTGTTAATATGATGAAATCAAAGGTCTCAAGGAGACGACTCACAGATAAGCAATACAAGAAAATACAGTGGATTGACATGGATTGCACAAGGCATAGAGCACACAAAGCAGGCTGGAGGATTTTCAAACAATAGACCATTCTTACACGTTTTCTTATTCAAATGAGCAAAGTGATAGACTAAGTATAGACTCCCAAATACTGCTACAAAGTATCCGTGAGTCATAAATAAAAGTAGTGGCGATGATGACAATGATTGTAATATCGATATTTCTTCACTGATTCAGGATAAACAACATCTGTTTGTTTGTGGAACATCGGATAAGAAAATCTTAACGGTAAGATATTATCACATTATTGTATCCGATCTTTGTGACATCAATTTTGGCTTTATGTAAGAACTCTTCAAAAACATTAATCACATATATACTGTATATTTAGATTGTAATTAGTTTTGATAAAGTTACACAGGTCCTCTATGAATATCAGCTTAGCTGCTGAATGGAAGGTTATTTACTGTATAAACATGCTTTATTATTATAGTGGGATATCAGAGCCAATGAAATTGTACAAGAATACGATAGGTACATAAGCCTTCCCTTCTTTCTCCCATTTTACTTTTCCTGTTCTCTTTTTTCCTCCCTTCCTCTCTTCCTCTCTTCTCTTGATGAATCTTTATTATATTTTATCTTTCCATTTTTCCCTTTCATTTTCATTCCCTCTCATTCTTCTATACCTTTCTTGCTTTCATTCATTCCCTCCATATCCTTTGTTCTTTCTCCCCACCCCCACTTCTTCCCTCCTTCACCCCCCCCCCCCCCCCCCCCCTCCCCTCCCCTCCCTCTCCCTCACAGTCACATGTCCAATAGCTTATTTTCTATTCCAATGTTTCCTTCTAGACATCTTGGTGCCGTCAATACCATCACATTCGTTGATCAAAACAGACGATTTGTATCCACGTCAGATGACAAAAGTCTCCGTGTATGGGAATGGTAGGAGTTGGTATAAATCCCATGGGGATCCCCCAGGGATGTCCATTTGTTAAAACTGCTTTATCGCACAGACTCTGTACTCACTAAAGGTTTTGTGTATATCACTGTAGGGATATTCCTGTTGACTTCAAGTACATTGCTGAGCCTTCCATGCATTCTATGCCTGCTGTAGCACTACATCCTAACGGTAAGACAGTACATGCACTGTATTGCTGGTTTGTACGTCACGGCGGCCATCTTGGTTGAACTTCAACAAAAGATTGCTCATTAGTGTCTATTGTTTGTTCAACCAACATGGCCACCGTGTCTTTATCTCTTGATTCTCAAGGGATTGATTGCAAACCAAGAATATGGCTGATCATTCCTCTTTACTGAGGACGTATCACGACCTTCTGTTTTCTTAATTTCTCAGTCAAACATTAATATTTTGTAATTATTACTTCTTGTATGTGTTTACTACATGTTGTATCAGAATTACAACAACACACTGTGAATACTCTAATTATGTTACTTCATTTTGCCATCCTAATATATCTCGCTGAGCACATTTATGATATATCATATTATTGATATCACTGCAACTAGCTACTGCTAGTTGCAGGTTAACGGTATGTGAATTTAAAAGAAACTGAAAACTGAAACTGAATGTTGTATGTTTTAAACTACTAAAAGGAAGGAATATAGGAAGGAAGGAAAATAGGAAGGAAGGAATATAGGAAGGAAGGAATATAGGAAGGAAGAATATAGGAAGGAAGGAATATAGGAAGGAAGGAATATAGGAAGGAATATAGGAAGGAAGGAAAATATAGGAAGGAAGGAATATAGGAAGGAAGGAAAATAGGAAGGAAGGAATAGAGGAAGGAAGGAAGGAATATAGGAAGGAAGGAATATAGGAAGGAAGGAATATAGGAAGGAAGGAATATAGGAAGGAAGGAATATAGGAAGGAAGGAATATAGGAAGGAAGGAATATAGGAAGGAAGGAATATAGGAAGGAAGGAATATAGGAAGGAAGGAATATAGGAAGGAAGGAAGATAGGAAGGAAGGAATATAGGAAGGAAGGAATATAGGAAGGAAGGAATATAGGAAGGAAGGAATATAGGAAGGAAGGAATATAGGAAGGAATATAGGAAGGAAGGAATATAGGAAGGAAGGAATATAGGAAGGAAGGAATATAGGAAGGAAGGAATATAGGAAGGAAGGAATATAGGAAGGAAGGAAGATGTGAAGAAAGAAAGATGGGAAGGAAGATAAGAGTACACTCTGGTACTCGTAACTGTTCATCACAGTTGTCTTACTGTTACTATGTTTTTTTCAGAGAAATGGTTAGCTTGTCAGTCGATGGATAACCAGATCTTGATCGTTGGAGTTCAAAACCGTTTTCGAATAAACAGAAAGAAAGTATTCAAAGGACATATGGTAATTAAGCCAACCTCGTCCCCAGGCCCCTTTCTTCTCGTTATTTTCAAAATGGCGGACGCTCAATCTCAATGGTCTGCGTAGCTTGAAGAAAATTAGAGTTTCAGTTTCATTTCGATCGTAACCGCAGCATTTGAGATGACATAATAACTGATATGTCCCCAATTAGCCATTACCAAAACGAGCAGGGGACTGGGACCAAGCCCGTATAACTAATTCAATAAGAAACTAGCAAAAGTGGGCATCATTTTCTGAGAGAGCACATCAAACTTAGCTTGTCTGGAAAGTTTGGTGAACTTCGGCTTAATATTGACGATGCTAGAGGTCATCAAAAATGAAGGTTACCTTACAAAGATTTCCCATACACTTGACTGTAAATTTTTGACGTTGTCCAGCCAAACCATACATTTACTGTAAAATTTTGGCTGGACAACACAATTTCAAAAGTTTATAATTCCGACAGAATTCGCTCAAATGACATCACACTTTGCACAGATACTAATTTCAACATTCTGTTTCATGTCATAAACTTAATTTTGTAATTCCATTAATTCTAATAAACTCGTTCCCAGTTCCCTGCTCGTTTAGGTAATGGCTAATTAGTAGGCTACTTGTGGCAAGCTAGAAGTCCGACACTTAAATAAAGTTATTGATTGATTGATTGATTGATTGATTAAGTGAATTAACTGTTTTTTAACCTTCCTAGGTGGCCGGATATGCCTGTCAACCAAGCTTCTCTCCCGACGGAGCGTACGTATCACAAATATATATCTATTATGCAAATATAAAACCACTTGAAAAATTATTAAGGTGTAAAGAAGAGCTATCGCTGGCAGTACTGATCTGCGTAACCGATTCTAGAGAAATCTTAAAAGAAGGTTACGTTTCAAAGATGTATACCTGGATGCACTTGACTAGTGGAATCCTGTTTGGAGTTTCCAAGACATTCTCCCATTCATCCATCCATTCGTTTCTATGTTTTTAACATTTATTCTTATATTTATTAGTTATCTCATCTCCGGTGACGCCGATGGGAAACTAAACATCTGGGATTGGAAATCCACCAAACTTTTCAGGTAGGTTGAACAAAGTTGTACAGTATCCCAGATGTAGCGTATTTTGAACCTGGGTTTGAATAGCGACGCCAGCATAAGCGCAAAACACAAGCACAAGAGGTGTTATGTCACTGTGAATACGGGCCTGACGCAAGCATAAGCGCAAGCACAAGAGGTGTTATGTCACTGTGAAAACGGGCCTGATGCAAGTATAACCGCAAGCACAAGAGGCGTTATGTCACTGTGAAAACGGGCCTGATGCAAGCATAAGCGCAAGCACAAGAGGCGTTATGTCACTGTGAAAACGGGCCTGATGCAAGCATAAGCGCAAGCACAAGAGGCCTTATTTCACTGTGAAAACGGGCCTGACGCAAGCGCAAGGATCCTTTTTTTTCTTGTGTTATCCTTGCGTCAGGCCAGTTTTCACAGTGACATAAACTAAGCCTCTTGTGCTTGCGCTTATGCTTGCGTCAGGCCAGTTTTCACAGTGACATAAACTAAGCCTCTTGTGCTTGCGCTTATGCTTGCGTCAGGCCCGTATTCACAGTGACATAACGCCTCTTGTGCTTGCGCTTGCGTCAGGCCAGTTTTCACAGTGACATAAATGCTAATGCGTGCGCGCAATATGATATATTTTTATTGTCAACAATGTAACCTCAGAAAGTAGTGGGCTGCCGTCAAATCCGGTGTTGTTTTGTAAGGAATAGATAGGAAATTCACAACATCTTGCAGCTCGACTAAAGAACACGGAACTTGACTGATTTCGCAGCAGAGAAAGACCGAAATGGTTTTATAAACTCTTTTATGTTTTGTTTGACGAAAACGGAATAACTCCACCAGTCACGATACACTACAGGTAACCCGCCGAGTAATCCTTACTTATAGAAGTAAGGATTACTCGGCGGGTTACCTGTAGTACGTAGATTATAAAATGGGCGTCTGTCGAGTGAACGCTTATGGGTGTTGCTCCGTAGCACGCAGTTGATGTAATATATTCATAGAAATATAATGAATAACACATAAAACAATAATAGAACAACAATAGAATACAATAGATTCTATGAATATATTACATCAACCAGGAGTGCAACTTAGTTTTCCCCGAACGCTTATTGACCGTCTTGTTTTGATTAATGAATAAATCTTCTTTTTATCAACAGTAAGTTCAAGGCGCACGATACTGTGTGTATAGGCTGTGCGTGGCATCCACACGAGACGTCCAAGGTGGCTACCTGTGGCTGGGATGGGCTGATAAAGTACTGGGACTGAGTTGTCAAAAACCAAAACATTGCGACCACATTTACTTCAGAAAAAATAGATCTCGCGAGAGTGAATGGGCTTTAAACTATTAAAGTAACTATATTGTGAAATCGAAAATCGATTTGAAACTGTGCTTGATTTCAAAATGGCTTCACGAATCGAGACCGAGCATTATACCGGATTTCTTAATAAAATATTTCGCATACTTGTACATTATATTTTTTATTTTTTGAACATTTGACTGGCTTCCTTGAACATTTGACTGGCTTCCTTGAACTTTTGACTGGCTTTCTTGAACATTTGATTGGATTTCTTGAACATTTGACTGGCTTCCTTGAACATTTGACTGGCTTCCTTGAACATTTGATTGGCTTTCTTGAACATTTGATTGGCTTTCTTGAACATTTGACTGGCTTCCTTGAACATTTGACTGGCTTTCATGAACATTTGACTGGCTTTCTCGAACATTTTACAGGATGACGTCAACATTTAACTAGTATACCGTAAATGCTGTTTTGCACCTGGGCGCTTCATTGCAGCTTTAATCCCCGAACATATTTCTAAACAGGAGGGAAGGGGGAGAATATTATACTGTGAACAGTTCAGGGTGTTTCTTGGTGCTACAGTCTGCATTGTATTCTTGGTTAGGTTTCTTTGTATGCAGGGTATTGTTTTGGTTCAAGTTCATTCTTCTCGTTCTTTGTGTTCATTGTCTAACGCCATCTGGTGTTCTGCAACACCAAGAAACCTCCACAGTTGACAAGCTTAGCTATAGTCCAATTTATACTATAGCAACGACCGCGCATCTACTTGAAACGACTGCGTATCCACTAGAAACGATCGACCGCGTATCCACTAGAAACGATCGACCGAGTATCCACTAGAAACGATCGACCGCGTATCCACTAGAAACGATCGACCGAGTATCCACTAGAAACGATCGACCGCGTATCCACTAGAAACGATCGACCGCGTATCCACTAGAAACGATCGACCACGTATCCACTAGAAACGATCGACCGCGTATCCACTAGATACGATCGACCGCGTATCCACTAGAAACGATCGACCACGTATCCACTAGAAACGATCGACCGCGTATCCACTAGAAACGATCGACCGCGTATCCACTAGATACGATCGACCGCGTATCCACTAGAAACGACCGCGTATCCACCTAAAACGACCGAGTACCCAACTTAAACGACCGCGTATCCACTTCAAACGACCGCGTATCCACTAGAAACGACCGCGTATCCATTTCAAACGACCACGTATCCACCTAAAACGACCGAGTATCCACTTCAAACGACCGAGTATCCACTTCAAACGAACGCGTATCCACCTAAAACGACCGAGTATCCACTAAAACGACCGAGTATCCACTTCAAACGACCGAGTATCCACTTCAAACGAACGCGTATCCACTTCAATCGACCGCATATCCACTTCAAACGACCGCGTATCCACTTCAAACGAACGCGTATCCACTTCAATCGACCGCATATCCACTTCAAACGACCGAGTATCCACTTCAAACGACCGAGTATCCACTTCAAACGAACGCGTATCCACCTAAAACGACCGAGTATCCACTTAAAACGACCGAGTATCCACTTCAAACGACCGAGTATCCACTTCAAACGAACGCGTATCCACCTAAAACGACTGCGTATCCACTTCAAACGAACGCGTATCCACCTAAAACGACCGCGTATCCACTTCAAACGAACGCGTATCCACCTAAAACGAACGCGTATCCACTTCAAACGACCGAGTATCCACTTCAATCGACCGCATATCCACTTCAAACGACCGAGTATCCACTTCAAACGACCGAGTATCCACTTCAAACGACCGAGTATCCACTTCAATCGACCGCATATCCACTAAAACGACCGAGTATCCACTTCAAACGACCGAGTATCCACTTCAAACGACCGAGTATCCACTTCAAACGACCGAGTATCCACTTCAATCGACCGCATATCCACTAAAACGAACGTGTATCCACCTAAAATTTCCGCGTATCCACTTCAAACTACCGCGTATCCACCTAAAACGACCGAGTATCCACTTCAAACGACTGCGTATCCATTTCAATCGACCGCATATCCACTAAAACGAACGTGTATCCACCTAAAATTTCCGCGTATCCACTTCAAACTACCGCATATCCACCTAAAACGACCGAGTATCCACTTCAAACGACCGAGTATCCACTTCAATCGACCGCATATCCACTAAAACGAACGTGTATCCACCTAAAATTTCCGCGTATCCACTTCAAACTACCGCGTATCCACCTAAATCGACCGAGTATCCACTTCAAACGACTGCGTATCCACTTCAAACGAACGCGTATCCACCTAAAACGACCGAGTATCCACTTCAAACGACCACGTATCCACTTCAAACGACCGAGTATCCACTTCAAACGACCGAGTATCCACTTCAAACGACTGCGTATCCACTTCAAACGACTGCGTATCCACTTCAAACGAACGCGTATCCACTTCAAACGACCGAGTATCCACTTCAAACGACTGCGTATCCACTTCAAACGACTGCGTATCCACTTCAAACGACCGAGTATCCACTTCAAACGACTGCGTATCCACTTCAAACGACCGAGTATCCACTTCAAACGACTGCGTATCCACTTCAAACGAACGCGTATCCACTTCAAAGTACCGAGTATCCACTTCAAACGACCGAGTATCCACTTCAAACGACCGAGTATCCACTTCAAACGACTGCGTATCCATTTCAATCGACCGCATATCCACTAAAACGAACTTGTATCCACCTAAAATTTCCGCGTATCCACTTCAAACGACCGCGTATCCATTTCAAACGACCGCGTATCCACCTTAAACGACCGAGTATCCACCTAAAACGACCGCGTATCCACTTCAAACGACTGCGTATCCACTTCAAACGACTGCGTATCCACTTCAAACGACTGCGTATCCACTTCAAACGACTGCGTATCCACTTCAAACGACTGCGTATCCACTTCAAACGAACGCGTATCCACTAGAAACGACCGAGTATCCACTTCAAACGACCGAGTATCCACTTCAAACGACCGAGTATCCACTTCAAACGAACGCGTATCCACTAGAAACGACCGAGTATCCACTTCAAACGACCGAGTATCCACTTCAAACGACCGCGTATCCACTTCAAACGACTGCGTATCCACTTCAAACGACTGCGTATCCACTTCAAACGACCGAGTATCCACTTCAAACGACCGAGTATCCACTTCAAACGACCGAGTATCCACTTCAAACGACTGAGTATCCACTTCAAACGACTGCGTATCCACTTCAAACGACTGCGTATCCACTTCAAACGACTGCGTATCCACTTCAAACGAACGCGTATCCACTAGAAACGACCGAGTATCCACTTCAAACGACCGAGTATCCACTTCAAACGACCGAGTATCCACTTCAAACGAACGCGTATCCACTAGAAACGACCGAGTATCCACTTCAAACGACCGAGTATCCACTTCAAACGACCGCGTATCCACTTCAAACGACTGCGTATCCACTTCAAACGACTGCGTATCCACTTCAAACGACCGAGTATCCACTTCAAACGACCGAGTATCCACTTCAAACGACCGAGTATCCACTTCAAACGACTGAGTATCCACTTCAAACGACTGCGTATCCACTTCAAACGACTGCGTATCCACTTCAAACGACTGCGTATCCACTTCAAACGACTGCGTATCCACTTCAAACGAACGCGTATCCACTAAAACGACCGAGTATCCACTTCAAACGACCGAGTATCCACTTCAAACGACCGAGTATCCACTTCAAACGACCGAGTATCCACTTCAAACGACCGCGTATCCACTTCAAACGACCGCATATCCACTAAAACGACGCGTATCCACTTCAAACGACGTATCCACTTCAAACGACCGCGTATCCACTTAAAACGACCGCGTATCCACTTCAAACGACCGAGTATCCACTTCAAACGACCGCGTATCCACCACTTCAAACGACTGCGTATCCACTTCAAACGACTGCGTATCCACTTCAAACGACTGCGTATCCACTTCAAACGACTGCGTATCCACTTCAAACGACTGCGTATCCACTTCAAACGACCGAGTATCCACTTCAAACGACCGAGTATCCACTTCAAACGACCGAGTATCCACTTCAAACGACTGCGTATCCACTTCAAACGACTGCGTATCCACTTCAAACGACCGAGTATCCACTTCAAACGACCGAGTATCCACTTCAAACGACCGAGTATCCACTTCAAACGACCGAGTATCCACTTCAAACGACCGAGTATCCACTTCAAACGACCGCGTATCCACTTCAAACGACCGAGTATCCACTTCAAACGACCGAGTATCCACTTCAAACGACCGCGTATCCACCTCAAACGACCGCGTATCCACCTAAAACGACCGCGTATCCACTTCAAACGACCGCGTATCCACTTCAAACGACTGCGTATCCACTTCAAACGACCGAGTATCCACTTCAAACGACCGAGTATCCACTTCAAACGACCGAGTATCCACTTCAAACGACCGAGTATCCACTTCAAACGACTGAGTATCCACTTCAAACGACTGCGTATCCACTTCAAACGACTGCGTATCCACTTCAAACGACTGCGTATCCACTTCAAACGACTGCGTATCCACTTCAAACGAACGCGTATCCACCTAAAACGACCGAGTATCCACTTCAAACGACCGAGTATCCACTTCAAACGACGACGAGTATCCACTTCAAACGACCGAGTATCCACTTCAATCGACCGCATATCCACTAAAACGAACGTGTATCCACCTAAAATTTCCGCGTATCCACTTCAAACTACCGCGTATCCACCTAAAACGACCGAGTATCCACTTCAAACGACCGAGTATCCACTTCAAACGAACGCGTATCCACCTAAAATGACCGAGTATCCACTTCAAACGACTGCGTATCCACTTCAAACGACTGCGTATCCACTTCAAACGAACGCGTATCCACTTAAAACGACTGCGTATCCACTTCAAACGAACGCGTATCCACTTAAAACGACCGAGTATCCACTTCAAACGACCGAGTATCCACTTCAAACGACTGCGTATCCACTTCAAACGACTGCGTATCCACTTCAAACGAACGCGTATCCACCTAAAACGACCGAGTATCCACTTCAAACGACCGAGTATCCACTTCAAACGACCGAGTATCCACTTCAAACGACCGAGTATCCACTTCAAACTACCGCGTATCCATTTCAAACGACCGCGTATCCACCTAAAACGACCGAGTATCCACTTCAAACGACCGCGTATCCATTTCAAACGACCGTGTATCCACCTAAAACGACCGAGTATCCACTTCAAACGACCGCGTATCCATTTCAAACGACCGCGTATCCACCTAAAACGACCGAGTATCCACCTAAAACGACCGAGTATCCACTTCAAACGACCGCGTATCCACTTCAAACGACCGCGTATCCACTTCAAACGACCGCGTATCCATTTCAAACGAACGCGTATCCACCTAAAACGACCGAGTATCCACCTAAAACGACCGCGTATCCACTTCAAACGACTGCGTATCCACTTCAAACGACTGCGTATCCACTTCAAACGACTGCGTATCCACTTCAAACGACTGCGTATCCACTTCAAACGAACGCGTATCCACTAGAAACGACCGAGTATCCACTTCAAACGACCGAGTATCCACTTCAAACGACCGAGTATCCACTTCAAACGACTGAGTATCCACTTCAAACGACTGCGTATCCACTTCAAACGATTGCGTATCCACTTCAAACGACTGCGTATCCACTTCAAACGACCGAGTATCCACTTCAAACGACTGAGTATCCACTTCAAACGACTGCGTATCCACTTCAAACGACTGAGTATCCACTTCAAACGACTGAGTATCCACTTCAAACGACCGAGTATCCACTTCAAACGACTGAGTATCCACTTCAAACGACTGCGTATCCACTTCAAACGACTGCGTATCCACTTCAAACGACTGCGTATCCACTTCAAACGACCGAGTATCCACTTCAAACGACCGAGTATCCACTTCAAACGACCGAGTATCCACTTCAAACGACCGCGTATCCACTTCAAACGAACGCGTATCCACTAGAAACGACCGAGTATCCACTTCAAACGACCGAGTATCCACTTCAAACGACCGAGTATCCACTTCAAATGACTGCGTATCCATTTCAATCGACCGCATATCCACTAAAACGAACGTGTATCCACCTAAAATTTCCGCGTATCCACTTCAAACGACCGCGTATCCATTTCAAACGACCGCGTATCCACCTAAAACGACCGCGCGTATCCACTTCAAACGACCGCGTATCCACTCAAAACGACCGCGTATCCACTTCAAACGAGCGCCCGTAGACAGAGCGGAAAAACTGCAAAGCTGCTGTTTTCATACAGTTTCCATTAACTGGCAATGATACATCAAGAACTGCAATTGATACATTTGTGCTACCATTACTCAAAACTTGTGACAAAATCTTATCAAGTTACAGTAAAGCTTCTCGGAGATATTTACGAAAACGATGGTTTTTCTGCTGATCAAAATGCCACCTCTCCCAAAGTACAAGGCCTTATATCTCTGAGACACATTCACCGAATTTTGGTGGCATTTGATATTTTGTTATTTGAGCATAAAAGGGCTTGTATACAAAATATTGAGCTTAACGACCTATATGTGTCCTTATTAGAAGAGGCTATAAAACGTTTTTCCGCTCTGTTGCGCCCGTATCCACTAGAAACGACTAGATTATGTATGCACCTATTTCAAAAAACGTTGATAACGGTCGATCTGAATTGGATGATTTGAAACTTTTAAATTCACGTTAACCTCCGCCATATCTCGTTCGAACACCAAGCGTGATTCCAAGCTTGCGGTCGAATGAATGAATTTCGCATGTAACGAAAGACCCTCAGTTTCCCATAATTCTTCTTGATCTCAGATCATCCATTTCAGATCGTCCGCTGACGTTTTTTGAAATAGGTGTATACAAAATGAATGCTGATTGGACGAGCGGCTTTTGTTTTATTTTTTATTTTTGTTTTACCGAGAGACAAATAGCGTCTATTGTCCTGCACATCTCAGATAAAAAGATGTGTCCTAAGTGCAAGGCTATTATCAGCTTAGCAAACGACTTGGTGTGTCAACAGCGGCTGTGCAAATCTACACGAGTAGTTGTAGGAGGTCCAGTGCTGTGAATAAATTATTGCTTTTCACTTTTGTTTGTTATCTGATGTTTGGAATACGAAGACAGACTATTAACCGGTAATTACTCGGCGTCATATTCAATTTATCTTCGCTATCTTGAAGGAAATAGTTTATATCGCAAAGATGAGCAACGCCACAAGATAGCTCAAATCTAACGTGTCTCGGCGGCTCAAACGAAAAGCGGCCGAAAAGCGGCCCTAAGGTGTTCTGTATAAGAGCCGTTCATCGAGAGATTCTTGTGCGAGCCTTGGATCGGAAGTACCGTATCTTGAGGCTTTGAATACGACTATTCTTCGAGAATATTTATATATTGTACTATAGCTGAATGGAGCCCTTGAGAATCGCCGAATTGTACGAGTAGTGCTAGAAGCCCGTTATATTGCAGGTAAGCGAGTTACCCTTGCGGATGAAGAACTTTGATGTTAGGTTTTGTTTTCAATATTGTTCGAGTTGCCTCCGTTTATTCCAGCGGAGAATTATCTAATTTGCAAGAGCTTTGTCGTAATTACATGCAATTCGGTCTGTGTATATATGAGTATAAGTGAGTCGCCGAGAAAACGTCGCCAGAAAAGTAGCGAAACGAAATCTATCATGGGTAAGGCCCATATTTTCGAACAACTTCTGAGATGATTTTTCATAATTTAGAAAATAATGTTCACATTTTCTGGCTCTCCTGATTATAAATACTTAGTGGAAAGTCGATATGCGGAAATTGAGCAACAAACTGGTGTGCTTTAGTAATTATTTTTCTCCTTTTTTGAACAATTAACAATTTTGCAAAATTGAAATGAAGCCAAATATATCAAGATGATCTCAGTTTTTTTTAAATCTGAAAGCTTAGAATGATAAATTATATGCCTTGAATTAGCAATTAGTGTTAGAGTGTTACTCGGCAAGCAGTGAGGCCACAGTCATTGCCAATATCGACGTTTTAATCTTTTGTGTCCCGTTGAGGGAGCCCACAAATACTGCATGGAGTATAATTACGAAAACAATAATTACATCAGTTGAGTGGAATTAATCTTCGAGAAACAATACCTCAAATATTCATCACTTTATAGATTTTAGGAGAACAAATGGTATAATATAAAAAGAAACTCAGCCGGTCGAACATTCAGTTTTTGGGCTTCATCAGATGCCGTCTTAAAAATTGTAAAACTACATTTATCGTCACTGAATCTACTCCTTATCTCGAACTAAATCATGTATAAGGAAATAGCAGCTAGTCATTTATAAACAAGGGCATGAATAGAATCGAACTGAGCAAATATATTGTACAAATATAAGCAGTCAGTAGTATTGATGTCAGTTCCTCTCGTCAGCACACACTACAAATACAAACTTCAAATATCGATCATTCAAATTTATATCTTCTTTTTTCTCTTTTACTCTCTCAAAAGCATTCCCCTTTTCTATATTTCAAGAATTCCTTTCTCTACATCACTTTACGAGAATATCAGTTCAAAGTCAACGACAAAACATATTCAACGACAAAAACATATTCAACTTCGATGTAATTTTTCTCTCAAACTTTTGCAACGAACTTGACAAAATTCTCATCTTTTCACCACACAATATTTTAATCTCCACTTTCAATATTTCCTGTCGAATTTAATTGATCTTGTTTATACGCGTAAAGGTTTTTCGTTGCAGAATAAATATAAACTTGAGTTGGAAGCCGCTGGCATTTCGAGGTTCAATATTTGTAAAAAAGATCGAATGATATATATAAGTTATCACTGAAGAATATAGTGAGAAGATTATACGGCCAAAGTGCTCAAAACCTTACTTTTACTTACGATAGCTTAGTGTATTGAAGTTTCCGTGTTTATTTTTTATAAGTTGAAGCTTGGGTGTATTTTTCATGAATGGGGGATTTAACAATACCTTTTCTCTCTCGACTCGACTGATGTTTTCCCGAACAGTTTAATTTAAAGTGCCTATCACCCCTGTGAGATTGTTTTAAAAATCTATTCAATATAAACTGAATAGTTGGAGGGTTCAGTATTTTGTGATTTGAACCTTGCGTTTATGAGTTATAGAGGTTTGAAATCTCAATATGCAAAACAGATGACGTCAACCCAGGAATTTGCCATAACTTATTTAGACTTTTACAGGAAGAGCTTATTTTTTTAAATGGGGGAAAAGTTATAAAATCATTTATAAAGACTGGAAATATTCTGTAAGTTTTCAAATGTCAATAATCAGCACAAGGGCGTTTTTGTATAATAAATGATTCCTGGGTTGACGTCATCTGATTTGCATATTGAGATTTCAAACCTCTATAACTCATAAACGCAAGGTTTAAATCAAAATATTGAACCCACCAACTATTCAGTTTATATTGAATCGATTTCTAATACAATCTCACAGGGGTGATAGGCACTTAATGTTCTTTTTCTTTCGACAAAAGATATATACCGTTTCCTGGTTTGAAGATATGTAAATGTCTCAAAATCTAGCTAACGGTATAGTAAACATTCGGAGCTCGTGTTTTGACATCTTGAATTGAGAAATAAGATTGGTTTATATACTCAACATAACTTGGAGTTGTTGCTTTCTAGTTTAAAAGTCAATCCTTTTTTCATTTTTTTACGTTCGACCGAAAACAAATTATTTCTCAAAAACAGCCTAGAATTGAGCACAATCGGCTAGACTCTTTCATTGTCATTTCCAATTAATGAGATAAGAATAATTTTATTGTCAAGTACTATATAGTTCTTTCTTAGACTCACCTGCAATCCCTAATAGCTTAGAAAGCAAAAAATCTCATTTAAAATATTGACAATGATTTGTCATTGGACGTTTAAAATTGATGTGTTGATTTATAATTTACAGCTGAACGCAAACTAGACGTTTGAGCAACAAGAATTGCACTGACTTCTCCGGCAGTGAACGAGAACTCAGCAGTCATGGCGACGTCTTTGACTATAAAGTCTCGGCTAAGCCCAGAACCAAAGAAGATTTTCCCAGAAAACATCGAACTAAATGTTGGAGGAAAGTTCTACTCTACGTCGACTTTCACACTATCAAAAATCAAAGATTCTCTGCTTGGAAAGGTTTTCAGTGGAAAGCAAAACACCTTCGAGAAGGACAGCAGTGGAAAATACTTTATCGACAGAGATGGCCTTCTGTTTAAGTACGTTTTAGACTTTCTTCGATGCTCAAAGCTCCACCTGCCAGAAGGTTTCAACGAATTTGAGAGACTCAAAAGCGAGGCGGATTACTATGAACTGAAAGAAATGAGAAGACAACTAGAACATTGCACAGGAAGCTTGTCTACAAGATTTGATGAAAACTGCGGTCACATTTCCGTCTATGTTAGGCGCACTTTCGCGTTTGGCCGCTCAGGACAGGCGGACATAAAATTTCGCAAACTGCGAAGAATTTTAATTTGTGGTCGTGTATTACTCTGCAGAGAAGTTTTCGGTACCTCGCTCAACGAAACTAGAGACCCCAATCCCGACCGTCTACGGTATACAAACAGATTCTTTCTCAAATACAACCAGATCGAAAGAGCGTTCACACAGTTGAAGAGCGCGGGGTTTGAGCTTCTTTCTTCAGACGGAGGGAAAGTTAGTGGAACGGAGGTAAACGAACGCTCCGAGGAAGAAAGATGGGAGAACTTCATGAGCTTCTATTTCATTCGAGAAAAACCACCGCAAAAAACACCTCGCAAAGTATAATCCTAAAGTGAATTAAGATCATGCTAGCCAAGCTTCAGTAGTCGAAAGTATTTTTATTTCTCGCGAGGTTAAATAAAGCAAGAATTAAAAAATAACTTTAAAAGTAGACGCTGAAGTGCACAAAATTACACGTCTCTTTTACGTCGATAAATGTCAAGAATCTCCAATTACAATCCTCAAACCGGTGTCCTACTTGACGAATTTGTCGTTCAAATCCCTCCGAAAAACAAAGAGAAATACGAGAAGCGCAAAGAACAAAAGTAAACGAAAAACACTAGTTTAATTTAACACCAAATTGTGTAATGTCAGGTACAAAATACTGCAAAAGAAAAAAATAATGAACTGTAAACTTGTTAGAATTGGACAGCGGATTCACTCGAAGTCAATAAACCTGCAACCGGCGAGTTAAATATTGTATTTATTGTAACCATGGTTACGCGGCGCTTTGATTACAGCAGGGAATTAATCATCTAAAAACCTTATCGAAAACAAATCATGACAAAAAACCCTGACCCCCCCCCCCCCCCCCCCCTCTCTCGGGTTAAACGGCAAAACCACTCTTTTGTCAATTCACTTAGATCATTGCCATGGTAACTGAATACCTTAGTGATCACTTTACTTTTATTTGCGTACATCAAGTTTATGACAAATGTTTTTACGGTCGCAATTATTCGTGAAATATGAGATTTAGTCGGAAGTACTACTGCGAAGCACTTTGACCAGCCTTAGGCATTTGTACTAATGGAGAGGGGGAAGGGGTGTGATAAGTTACAATATACACGAAGGGGGGAGGGGGTGATTAGTTACAACATACAGCCATAAAGAAATATGCAGATGTACGAACTTAGATGTCTTACAGAGTCAGCTTTTTGTTTTCGTTGTTGTGGAGGTCGATGGCGGCTCAGGTTTGGGAGTCTGTGTTGAAAAACAGATGTGATTATTAAATGAGCAACAAGCACTGAAATGGTTTACACGGGAGACATAAAACTCTGGGAAACCATTCGAGTGTTATAGGAAGCCATTTGAGTGTAATGAGAAATCATTAAAATAATTAATTTTGGTCGTTATGGGAAGCCATTTCACTGTCACGTGGAAGCCATTTCACTGTCACGTGGAGGCCATTTCACTGTCACGTGGAAGCCATTTCACTGTCACGTGGAAGCCATTTCACTGTCACGTGGAAGCCATTTCAGTGTAACGGGAAGCCATTTCAGTGTAACGGGAAGCCATTATAATGTCATAAAAAAATCCAATCAACTTTGCTGGCATAATACCTAAGCCTTCCTTAATTACTGACAAATTAAACTTGGCAGTATTTTTCTGTTGTTGTGTTTTACCTCATCCTCCTCGCCGTACAAGTATTTCTCCCAGTTTTTCATTCGATCCTCCAAGTCTTTGTCCGTTTCTTGTATGTTAAAGTTTGACGAGCCATCCCATTTAGAAGCCTCTAGCCTTCTTCCTGCAAACCATCGGCCATTCATTACCTGAGCGAACACAAAACGGGAACCATTTACATGTAAGATTATTATTATTCAGAATTATTATCATCATCATTATTATTATTATTATTATTATTATTATTATCATCATCATTATTATTATTATTATCATCATCATCATCGTCATCATTATAATCAATATTATTAAGATTGTTGGAGTTGTTCATTCATATATTGCTAGACGTACTGTAAGATTACTATTCGTTCTGCCACACCTCTAGTTCGCCCATGGGGGGGGAGGGGGGAGGGGGAGGGGGGGGGGGGGGGGGGGGGGGGGGGGGGATGTGATACTCACTGTGATACAGGCATCCGCTGACTCGTGCTCTCTGAATGCTACTGAACAGATTCCTTCTTTGTTTCTCTGTAAACAAAAATCATCCTTTATATGAGAAAACGTTCCATCTATCTGTCCGTCTACCCGTCCATTCAACCATCCCTCCCTCCCTCCTCCAACCGTCCATCTATCCATCCATCTGTCCATCTAACCGTCCATCCATCCATCCATCCATCCCTCCCTCCCTCCCTCCCTCCCTCCCTCCCTCCCTCCCTCCCTCCCTCCCTCCCTCCCTCCCTCCCTCCCTCCCTCCCTCCCTCCCTCCCTCCCTCCCTCCCTCCCTCCCTCCCTCCCTCCCTCCCTCCCTCCCTCCCTCCCTCCCTCCCTCCCTCCCTCCCTCCCTCCCTCCCTCCCTCCCTCCCTCCCTCCCTCCCTCCCTCCCTCCCTCCCTCCCTCCCTCCATCCATCATCTGTTATCCATCTGTCCATCTAACTGTCCGTCTGTCCATCATCCATCAGTCAGTCCAACCTAGCCATTTATACTTACATCAAATACAATGACTTTCCTCACATCACCATACTTTTCACATTCCTTCCTGAGATCGTTTCGCATTTCAAGAATTAGCGGGGGTTCTTTCTGTAGATGGAACAAGATATGACAAGATGTATAACAAAAATATAGTATCAAACAGACCCCTCCCCCTGGGGAAAACTTATGTTTGATTGGCCAGAGAGAACAGAATATAGTATTGAACAGCCGGACCCCTCCCCCCCTAGCCGAAGAGAACAAAATATAGTATCGAACCAGCTGATCGAACAGAAACCTTCCCCCTGGGGAAAACGTATGTTTGGTTGGCCAGACAGAGAGAGAGTCTATTTAAAGTCTAACACGAACCTCAAACTCATTGACATCAAACATGTTCCTTATAACAACAACACGTTCATTTTTAGGTCTTTTGTGATCTCTGTCAACCCAGTCAAGCAGTCTGAATGAAAAAGATATGTTAGATTATTAGTTACATGTAGATCACACGTAGATCTGTCAGGTTAATTATAACAAGTGAAAAGCTATTTCCATGTGCATGTCTGTTGAGGGGTTTCCTGTGGTAGAGCGCGACGGGTTAACAGATTTCATATGATTCTGAAAAACCATGGCACACAGCACTGGCAGGTCTGTGCCATAAGTTTTTCATAGTCATGCAAAATCTGCTCTATTGGGCAGGCTCCTTGTGTTCGTATGCAGGGAATCGTTCGCATATACGTACCTTGGTGAATGTAAATGCTCAAGAATCCGTGCATACAAACATAGAGAACCCAATATGTATACAGTAAAAACCCGCATATAAGAAACTGCGGATTAAGAACCTCCAGGCTGAAATTTAGCCAATTAAGCATGCAATATATAAGAACCAGTTCAGCCTGACAAATGAAGCAGGTTCTTATGTGAAAAATGACTAAAGCTCAGAACACACAGGTACAGTTGGTGCCAAATATGCAGAAATATTATATTTACTATACAGTTGGGTTGTTAATGTTTAGTGTGAATATTAGACCTTTCAGGGTCAATAGTTCACTAATTAAAACAAATTGTAAGGAAATACACCATATCAGGAACAATAAATATTTTTTTTCCGCCCTGTAAATAAGAACCTGTTAAAGGGGCTATGTCACCTGGGGAGTCTGCGCACTAAGTGCCATATTTTTCTAATTAGCATAAATTAGCATGCGATGTCACAGTAAAACTTTCAGACAGTTCAAGCGTGATGTTTTGCCGCTGTGAATGTTCAACGTGGTTATCGGAATTCTAAAACCTATTTGCAAGCTTCTTCCCTGCTAACAGTCTCATATAGATGATTTTATAAGCTATGGAGACTGCATCGGGAACTGAACAGACTGAGGTGAGCATATTTTTTATAATTTTCAATATTGAAATGATCGATGTTGTGACTTTACTTTCGAACAACATTCCGGTCAGTAAGTTACATGTATGTCACTATCAGGTGATGACCTTTCTTTGTTCTTTTTCCTTTATACTATATAGACGAATGAACCATGCACCTGAAAAACTACATATGTTCACGCAGAACGACTGAGAGATCGCGTGGTTGTCCGTGCAAGACTATCCTTCGAGATCAGTCGCTCCTCTATCGTAAGAAGATGAAGGGCAAAATGAGTCGTCTGTACGATATCCAGTACGAAACTTAGTTCTGTTCCAGGATGTCGAAACCGCAGCAGATAACCATAAACGGCTGTGTCTTCTGGAAGTCTCTATTTCTTTCTTTGACTGACTTATAAAGTCTTCTCCTTCCACTGCCGCTTCGACGGCCGCCATGTCGTGGAACGAAATTTTTTTTGGTTGTTGAACAACTCTCATTATCATCCCTTATTGTCCAATAATACTCAAAATATTATCCTCCGACTAATGAAGGATGTCCAAAGACTAATTCGAAATGGTCACTCCACAGCCAGTTCAAAAGATTACAAAGATTTACATGGATTAATGAACAATGCTATCTCACGGGTGAAACTTGAAAAAATTGGGCCAGTGTTTTCAATATAGAGCTTATTCAGCCTGATTTCTCACTAGACACCCAATATATAAGAACCATTTCAGCCTGACTTGGAAAAATAGGGGTTCTTTTATGCGGGTTTTTACTGTATTAGCATTTACCAAATCAGTGCATGGATAGCAATTTTGGCGTGTTTTGATCGGCTCTCATAACTCGGAATATCCTTGGCTATTCACTGTTTTGGGATGAGATTCAAAATGGCGTCTCGTTTCGCTACAGCTACAACTACAGCTACATGTTTTATCCAACTGATTTGGTAAATACTAAAACAATTATCCCCCTCAGTGTCGGTGAGTAGTGGTGAATATTTACCTTGCCGCTCGAGGACTCACGGCTCAGTAAATATCCACCACTACTCACCTCCACTTCGGGGAATAATTGAAGGGTTCCCTGCAAGAACAGTGTAAGTGACTTGTGATCAAAACCCAAATTCTCCTTTGAAATTCAAAGAATCTTGAGGAGAATTTAGATTTTGATCAGAGATCACTTACGTTGTTCGCTCTACCACAGGAAGCCCACCACCCGAAACATTGTCTTAATCATCCAACCCCCCAAAGATGTGCGACCCTACTGAAAAAGATCAGCAAATTCCCAAAGATGTAACCAAGGCAACAAGAGCTCAGTAAATCTTGAGGTACAACTGCAACATTCATTGAGATGCACTTTTTTTAGCTCACCTATCTTGTCCCTTGCCTGGTTTCTTCTTTTTCTTTTTCTTCTTTTTCTTCAAAGATGGATTAAATGTACCTTTCAGATTAAACTCAGCCTAAAACAAATGAACAACTACTGTAAAGTTACGAAAGTAGCGAGCCCCCGAAAGTAGTGACCCCCGAAAGTAACAGTAACAACTGATGCTTGCTAACAAATCCCGAAAGTAACAACCCCCCGAAAGTAGCGATCCCCCCGAAAGTATCCTCCTCAGCTCTAGAGCGATGATTAGATTAGATGATGAACAGCACTAGCAAACAGCACGTAAAGAGCCAGGACATTTACTGCTACACTGATAAGCAAATATGTAGCAAAAGAAATAGTCATAATAAAATACATTCTAGATCCTGTGAATATTGTCTGTTGGTTAAAATACTGTACACAATGTCATTTAGGTTCACGGAAAGGCTCCTAAAAGTTAACGATTTTAGCACTCCGAAAGTAGCGACCACTCGAAAGTAGCGACCCCCCAAAAGTAACAGTAACAGTAACAGGAACTTTACGGTAGTTTCATTAGTTATATTTAATTAGTAATATAAAGTAGTCGCTTGGTAATACATGTAGTTCGTAAGTATGTTCATAAGTGTCTTGAAGTGTAAACAGACTCCAAATCTTTATTTATGCTTGAAGACACATATAAACACAACATTAAGGGAATGTGGCTTTCTTTCAAATTTGTCAAAGCTTATTTCCTCAAGTAGGGTTATCTGCCCATGTTATTAAACCCCCTGCCTACCAGTTCCACATGCAGCGTACTGCCTCGATACTCTGTTTCATCCAGTAGGTCAATTGCTAGAGCAACGCTTTCCACCTAATGAAGAGATAAAGTACAGGTAACTACAATGATTATTGCACCCCCTCAAAATCTTCCCAACACATGCTCCTTCTTTTTACTGGTATTTCTGGTACAAACCAAGAGAAATCGAGTAGAAGACTGGAAGACATCCCAGCCAATCTCTATACGTGTGCTGTACTACAACTTAAACAACTCTACCACATTACCACGTATTTTGAATACCATGTTAAATGTGATTTAATTGTTGTTTGTGACAAATAAAGTTATTGACAAAAAAAAAATTTACCACTTACTTTCAAATAGCAACATCGTCCGTCCCCTTTTGGCTGTCCATCTTTATCTTTGTATAATTTGATTTTTAATTTATCTGAGGCAAAACAGATAAAATGATCAGATAATAAATCATAGACGTCCATTGACCAACTCATAGATTACCACCCCCTTCCCCTTCCCACCTTCATCTTGTGAGCACTTCATTGGCAACGTAATGAAAGTTTACAGCCGAGTGAGTGAGTGATCCTAAAATTGTCCCAATGTCATCACTATAACTTGTGGATTACATAATCCATGAGTTAAAAATGAACACTAAACTATTGTTAACCTTTGCTGTTGTACTTTTTTGCTTACTTGTATCAGAATCTTCCATAACAATTCCATATTTTAACATTAGTTCTACAAATTCATCTTCCTTGATGTCCAGAGGGAGACCTGCAAAGAAATCAAGAAACAAAATGAATGAATGGATGAATGAATGAATGAATGGATGAAAGAATGAATGATGGATGGATGAATGGATCAAGGGAGGGAGGAAGGGTGGAAGGAAGGGAGGCAGGAAGAAAGGGAGGCAGGAAGAAAGGGAGGCAGGAAGAAAGGGAGGCAGGAAGAAAGGGAGGCAGGAAGAAAGGGAGGCAGGAAGAAAGGGAGGCAGGAAGAAAGGGAGGCAGGAAGAAAGGGAGGCAGGAAGGCAGGGAGGCAGGGAGGCAGGGAGGCAGGGAGGCAGGGAGGAAGGGAGGAAGGGAGGAAGGGAGGAAGGGAGGAAGGGAGGAAGGGAGGAAGGGAGGAAGGGAGGAAGGAAGGGAGGAAGGAAGGGAGGAAGGGAGTGAGGAGGAAGGGAAGGAAGGGAGGAAGGAAAGGAGGAAGGGAAGGAAGGATGGAAGGGATGAATGAATTCAGAAGTGGATGGATGGATAAAATAAATGAATGAATGAATGAATAAAGATATAAATAAATTACCTGATACATATACATTAGTATTTTTTGACTGATCCATTTCAAACCAAACTATGATAGAAAACATGGAAAGTCACCAATAATTAACAAATTGATTGAAATACTGTAAATAATGATTTTAAAATTACTATGCTGATATTTTTTGAAAAAAATAGATTACTTGGTTCTTCTTTTGCTTTTCTTTTCTTCCCTTTTTCTTCAGTTTCCTTATCCTTCAAATCACTTTTGTTTCCTTCCTAGAAAGGATAAATCACCCATTAAAAATTATTTTATTTAAAAATAATTTATTTTACGATTTGGGATTCCTGTGCTAAACAAAAAAGGCACAGGAAGCCCACACTCACAAACATTTCTCATGTTCTCGTCAAGTGTAACCATAGCAACTGTACCTCCAAAACACCATCATGTGATGTGCCAACTTTATCTGCTCCTGCAACTGGCTGCGGCAGGCGTGTGTCAATGGTACTGGTGTTTTCGGCAGATGTTGCCTTTTCTGTATCTTTGTCACTTGGTGCAATATATCCATAGTTCATTTGATACGCAGCCAGGAAATCTTCATCAACCTTTGAATACGATGTTATAGTGTTACTTAGTGACTGGTAATATCAAGCAAAATGGAGTGCAGTCGAGTCTAACTATAGAACTTGTGGTAAAAGTCCTTTCATCCCATAAGGTTAGACAAAGGTGTCCATCTGAGAGAGGTATCTGTCCAGACTACTTTAATATTCTAGAGAACTATTCTTGGAGTGTATATTACATCATAGTCTCATTATGCACCAGTCAAGTGAAACCCCCAGTACGCCCACCCCCCCCCCCCCCCCCCCCCCCCCCCCCCCCCCCCCCCCCCCTGGGCATAAGTAGGGCATTCACTTTTTATTAAAGCCAGTGAAGTTAGATAGATAGATAGATTTTATTTCCCATTTTATTTCCCAATACATGTTCTATATATAATACATACAGTATTTAACAATGGGAGGAGGACTAAAGAAACCCTTACGGGCTTTTACAAGGTAGTCCCCCTTGCAAACTTAAATTTATTTACGTTTTTTATTTAGGTATCAGAAATGGTAGCTGGGTAATTATAAGCAGTACAGATATATAATGATTACTAGCTTTCAGTAAAACATATTATTAAGACAATAATAGAGTAAAATTATAATGAAAAATCAAATAATGGATATATTGGTTATAACTATATATATTAGACGATACTGTCTATGATATTGCATAGATATGATATATAATAATATAGACACATTTTGTTATTTAGATAAGAAATATAGTTTGGCTTTTCTTTTGAATGTATGAATTGAAGTACAATGTCTAATTTCTGTAGGAATGATGTTCCATAAATTGATTATTTTGTTTCTTGTCGAGTAGATACTATAATTGGTTCTATTAAATGTTTTGTGTAGATTATTAGATATCCTAGTATTGTGATGATGTATGTGAGTATTCTCTATACAGAAATTGTTAAAGTAACCTGGTAGCGTATTATTTGTTAGAGCAAAAGTAAAGGTACTTATGAGAAGATCATTAATTTGATGGATGTTTAGTAGATTTAGTTTTTTAAAAAGTGGAAGAGAAGGAGCCGTATATGAGGAAAACGTTATGATTCTTAATATCTTTTTTTGTAATTTAAATATCTTGTCAAGTCTTGTAGGGTAATTGTTTGCCCAAACTATGTTACTGTAATGAAGATATGGATAAATTAGGGTATTACTATTACAGTCAACTCTCTGCTAACGGACACTCTCGTAAGCGGACAGCTCTACTTACGGACGCCTTTTCAAATCCCCGTTTTACCTCCCAGTCAAACTCTGTATTTACACATTCCCGTAAGCGGACACTCTCTCGTAAGCGGACGCGGACACTTTTGAAAATGAAAATTGGATTTTTCTTTTGTTTACGCTCTCTCGTAAGCGGACCGGCCCATATAATAATTGACTCTCGGCAATGAAATATGTCTTTAATTTGCAATAAATCAACAACAAAAAGAGTTTCGCTTTATAAAGGGTTTCGCTTTATATCTTCAGTTGCTATTTTTGTCTACCCAATAAAACACAATTAACACCCGCTAATTAACTCTCCCATAAGCGAACATCCACCCTATTTTTCTTTCGTGTCCGCCGGCAGGAATAATTCTCGTAAGCGGACAGCTCTACTAACGGACACTTTTTTCAATTCCCGAGGGTGTCCGCTTACGAGAGAGTTGACTGTATATAGTAATTTCAAAATGGATTGATTAATATAAGTTAAGAGTAGCGCGTTCTACAAAGAATACCAGACAGCAGAAATGAATGGTGAACTCCCCCGCCAGTACTCATTTGTTCTGTAGATATTATTTTGAAGAAGAAAAATGTGAGTAGCGAATCTCCTGCCAATTCCCCGCTCTGGAAGGCGAAGTAATGAAAGGAAGTGTATTCTCCGCCTACCAGTGAACGAAAAGGTAGTGAATTTGAAGTGAAAGTCCCCACTTTCCCCCGCTAGCTAGAATAGCCAGGACTTTTGTGCAGCTAAACGACCTGACTCTAGAGTAAGTAGTCTGGACAGACACTTATTTAATTCTACCTTGGGAAACCATCCTTGCTTTTCCTGGTCCCATTCATATGTCGTTCCATCGTGATCAGTCCATGTGTTAGACGTCGAACCGCCTTGATTTGAACCACTTTCAGCAGCTTGATTCTTGAGTTCTTGAAGGAATTGTGACGTTTCCTCATCAAATTTAGCTGCCATTTCATCAATTCGACATCTAATTCCTTAAATTTGATCAAAATCGAAGCTCAAACTTCTAGTTTTTCTTCAAAGTTTTCCAAAGTCGAAAAGTGACACCTGAGCCAGCGATGTAGTCAGCTGTTTTGTCTTATAAAATGATGCTCCGCGCATATGTTTTGAAAGTTACTTTTATTCGCAGGCTCATGGGGTGCGTGACATCTTTTGACACTTCCTAATATATTTTTCGCACTCAAAATATATTAAATGTTTTGGGAGGTCAAAAACCTTTGAACTATTATCCAGTTGTACGTGCTAATAATGCTGACTTGTTTACTTCTGTTTTTATCACTTTTTCAATTAATTTTTCTTTTGAAAATAAAAATGTGAGAAATAAAAATTGGGATGTTTTCCCCGGAGAAAGCGAAAAAAAATTTCTCATACCCGAATCTTAGAAAACATCGGGAATGACTGGATCTCACAAAGCAAACATATCCCACTTTTACTTTAGATTTTAACGGTGCTTTTTTAGTTTTATTATTATTTTTCTTTATCGTAAAATCGGTCATTTCATTGGTCGGTTTATGTGGGAAGATTTGTGTCACCTTTGCCCAGTTTGCATCTTTGCTGTGCAGTGTTGCACGCGCCTTTCGCTCGCTTTGCTTTGACAGTTTGCCATCAATACATGTTAACTTGGACAGAAAACCTCGAAAACCAACTTGAACTAGAACCATTCATTGCCAATCTTGCCCGCGTCGCTTTTTGCTCATTTCTGCATGTTGAAATCAACAAGGTAAACGTGAACTGGATATGTTTCTTGCATTGAATTCGAAAGGAGTTCCAGCTGTAGTCCTTGCTGGTGGTCGTAGATTTGGCTCTCTTTGCTCTAAAGCAAGGTAAATGCAAAAGGACAATGAAAGATCATTTGTAATCCAAAACCACTTGGCAAATGATTAACCATTGTGCAAATGAGCAATAATTAACTACAACAATAGTTGTGATTCAATTTCAGCAACTTGAAATCATTCAACCGTGTCAGCATCACGGGTTCGTCTCCTCGTTTGACGGTCGTCCAAGCAGCCTCGTTCAGCATGTCAGAGACGAAGAGAGTGAATAAAATACCTACAATCCGTGGGCCTGATATAATGCATGACCCCAGTTTAAATAAGGTACGTGTTTGTATGCTACTGCTAGAGATGCAGTTTGCATTTCTTTCGCAGTTTTGAGCGACGTTACGCAATCGATTATGACAGTTAAAAAATGTTTTCATTTTCTTTGATTTGAGTTTGCAGGAAAATAGGCTCATATTTACCCATACAATTCCTAAAACAAAAGTGTTATCTTTATATACGGTAGATAAATATTTTATTTCTGCAATGCAGGGGCTCGCATTCACCCTTGAAGAAAGACAGATTCTGGGCATCCACGGATTGTTGCCCCCTTACGTCTCTGACCAGGCAACCCAATCAAAAAGAGTGTACAGTGAGCTTCACAGAAATGAAAATGATCTTCAAAAGTACGTTTCTTGCAAGATGTAATATCCTTGATGTCACACTTTTGTAATATGATAAGCTTATTGTTATGTAACTTAATTATGTCAATACTTTGGTGATACAAAGTCATTGACCCCTCTCCAAATCTGGGATGGACCCTGATTGAATATTGTTATTGCTGTCAATATATAAGCTTAGCTAATTGCATAATCGTTGTCGGATTGAAAATCATAAATCATAGAAGCTGAGACCACAAGGATGGATGGGAAATCAGTTCATGACCTGCATTACATGCAGATATATTCAATGTTCTCGTAGTTTTGAAGGTAAATGAGCTATTTAACTAAGATCCTACAAGTCTGGATAAAAAGTTCGATCATTTGACGGTGTTATTTGAGAGTTTTAATTTCCCAGAATTCCTTTTGGTCTTAGCTTTCATAATTTTCAACCCGACAACGATTATGCAATTAGCTATATACCTCTCATTGGTCCCAGATTCAGACATTGAACTTTACATAATAAAAATTTCAAGTGAAGTTCAATCACAAATCAATCAAAATAATCATAAATATACAGTGGAACCTCTCCTTACAGACACCTTGATCTATATGACGGACACCTATATATATTTGACAATAAAGGTTTCAAAAATATATATATATATTATGGACACTTTTCTGGCCCTTCACATTTTGAAAGCATTATAATGCAGTCAGCTCCCTCTCAGCTGGACACTGATTCCTATTGCCTGGACTGTGTAGTGCACTGCTCAAGTACCAGACAAAAGTGTCTAGCTTAGAGAGGTGTGTCCAGTAATATCATAATCATATCATACAGTCTACATAAAACTCACATGGCCTAGGTAGGCCTCGATTAGCTTTGTTACCTGCAGGTCGTGTGAAATATTGTAATATTTATTATTTTATTATGAAATAAAGATTGAAAGATCGATTGAAGGGAAATTTTACCAGCACTATTAAACAATGGGAGGTTTCAATAATAATAGATATGTATAGTATAATTACACAGGCAAATAAAAAGATACAAGCACTTTGATTGGTCCAGAATTACGTCACATGTTGCAATGGTCACTGCAAAGCCTCATATAAACATAGTAGCTAACCAATCAGAGTGCACCTTAAAAATTGTGTTATTTTACAAACAAAAAGAAATTGCAGAAATTTAAGAAAAATTCATTTCCTTAAAAAACCTGACCATTTCAGAGATGTTCCATTGTTGGAAGATGATTGTAATGGGGTGTCGAATGGCCCCCACAAAATGTCACAGCCTCGCAAAATATCGGAAAAAATTTGCAGGTCTCGAGGTCTCGTTTTTTCGGAAAAAGCTGTCTCGTATACGTAGACCAATTTTTAAAACAAAGGAAATCGATGAAACAGCGTCTCGGGCTACTAAGCCAAAAAATGCCTTGTCTCACCTTGACCATTCAATACCCCTATTGTAGATACTTTTAAACGTCGTTTAAAGACTTATCTTTTCAGACAAGCATATGATTAGTTTTTTATATATATATATATTTTATTTTTATTTTTTTGTAATTAGTTATAGTTATTGTAATGCACACTTGATCATTTTATGAAAAGTGCGCAATATAAATTAATAAATTATTATTATTATTATTATTATTAAATATAATATTGACTGTGTAACTTGTGTGTTTTTAGGTACATCCAACTGATGGCTCTGTTGGAGAGAAATGAAGCATTGTTTTTCAGAGTATTATTTGAACACACAGAAGAAATCATGCCAGTAGTTTATACACCAACAGTGGGCCTTGCTTGCCAGAAGTATGGCATGATATTCAGACAACCAAGAGGACTGTTTGTCTCTATAAATGACTTGGGACATGTTGACGAGATTGTTGCCAACTGGCCTGTACAAGATGTGAAGGTTTACAAAAAAAATTCTACCCATACAACCAAAACTGTCTCCCAAAGCTGGACATTCCTAAGTCCAACAACTATCTCTGCCCAGGCCTGAGTTCCTGAAATAATGATTAGCACTATAACCCAGGAATAAATCTAAATCATTTTATTATCCTGGATAAGATTGACTAATCGATATTCAGGTCCAGATTAGGAAGATATTCAGGTCCAGATTAGGACTGTTGGCAGTCTACAGTCAATTCTATCCTAATACCAGACATGCTCAAGACCATTTAGGGGGAGGGGCAGTGGGTGGGGTTACTCCAGTCAAAATACAATATGGAGGTGCAAATAAATTATCCTCCAAAAGTATCCATGGGCCAAAAACTGACCCCCAAAATACCCATGGATGAAACAAAAGTCCCAAAATATCCAGTGTCTATGTATATATTTTGCATGAAATCAAAAACTGTCAGTGTTAAGGATTAATATAACCCCCCACCCTTTGCCCTGACCTCCCCTCCCCTCACCCCAAAGCATACCTGCCAGAATTGCACAGTCTACCCAAAAAATAATAGCAAAATGTAATCTCCTCTAAAATATCAAAATCATAAATTTCAAACCCCAATCATTCTCACACCATGCAGGGATAGAGAGCACTATTTTGATCATTTTTATTGTTTATCTATAGGCCATTGTATTAACAGATGGAGAGCGTATTCTTGGCCTGGGTGATCTAGGTTGCTGTGGTATGGGTATTCCTGTAGGAAAGCTTTGTTTGTACACTGTTTGTGGGGGTATTGACCCAAGGTCTTGTTTACCAGTTATGATAGATGTTGGAACAAATAATCAGGTATGTCAGCATGATGATCAATAATGTTTCAATCAATCGATCAATCGACTATTTATCCACAGGGTACTGACAGTTATAAAACTGATTTACATAGAGGCCATGTGGCATGTCGTAACCATCATCGCTACTCATCATCATCATTATTCAATTCATCATTCAACCTCACCAACACCACCATTATTAACCATCATTGATCATCACCATCATCATTCATCATCATCATTCAACCTCACCAACACCACCATTATTAACCATCATTCATCATCACCATCATCATTCATCATCATCATTCAACCTCACCAACACCACCATTACCCATCATTCATCATCGCCATCATCATTCATCATCATCATTCAACCTCACCAACACCACCATTCATCATCATCACCACCATCATCATTCATCATCATCATCATTCAATGTCACCACAACCATCATCATCATCATCATTCTTCATCATCATTTTTTTTAGTTCATCATCATCATTCATCATCATTGCCATTTATCATCACTGTAATCATCCAATACCATTGACCATCAGTCATTATACATTATATAATAAACACTTGATTTTCTGTTGTAGAAACTACTTGATGATCCATTTTATATTGGAGTTCGCCAGAAGCGTAACAACACCCAGCAATATGATGACCTTATTGATGAATTCATAAAAGCTGCATTGCAAAGGTAATCAAGAGAGTAAAATAATGAAAATGGCCCATCACTTGTGATCAATATTCAAATTCTCCTCTGGATTCCAAATAATCCAGAGAAGAATTTAGTTTTTGATCGGAGATTACTTACATTGTTCTTGCATGGCCGATCCCTTCAAATATTGAGGTGTGTTTTCTTAGAGTTGTTTTCCTATGAGTGGGAAACCTACGGCATGGAGTTACAGTCATGGAATTGAAGACATTCTATTCAACCAATCACAGTGTGCAAAATCATTGCTCAACCAATCAGAATGCTTGGACATGGCATGGCCATGGCACGGTACTGTCACCACATGGCACAAACTGTGCCGTAACTACTTTCCACTCCTGCAAAAACTACTCTATTGTTGTATTTATGTTATGCTACATGCTACTTGCAGATTTGGACCAACAACTCTGATTCAATTTGAAGACTTTGGGAACCACAATGCCTTCAGATTCTTGGAGAAATATCGTCATGATATTTGTACTTTCAATGATGACATTCAGGGTATTTATTCATTTGAATTTGTGAATTTGGATCATTGTACTGTGTGATATCATCTTTATTATTTCATATATTACTACCATGAATATGATGACGGTCATCATCATCATCATTCATCATAACATTAACTACTGGTACTATTGGCATCAACTTAAACTTGTAACATCACCACTTCCTCCATGTACCAAAACCAGTGTCATCATCATCATCATAACATTAACTACTGGTACTATTGGCATCAACTTAAACTTGTAACATCCTCCATGTACCAAAACCAGTGTCATCATCATCATCATTCATCATAACATTAACTACTGGTACTATTGGCATCAACTTAAACTTGTAACATCACCACTTCCTCCATGCACCAAAACCAGTGTCATCATCATCATCATTCATCATAACATTAACTACTGGTACTATTGGCATCAACTTAAACTTGTAACATCACCACTTCCTCCATGTACCAAAACCAGTGTCATCATCATCATCATTCATCATAACATTAACTACTGGTACTATTGGCATCAACTTAAACTTGTAACATCACCACTTCCTCCATGCACCAAAACCAGTGTCATCATCGTCATCATTGTCTTCCACCAGGATGACTGTCATTAGTCATCCTTAGTGACTGGCTCAAATGACAAACACACACTAGCTTACTATAAAGTTCTCTTGTGATTGCAATTGTGGTCTGACAAAAGTACATAGAGCATCCGTTTTTTTTTTTTTCCTTTTTTTTTTTTCCCCAGAGCATTCATGTATTATATACATATCATACATGATCATCATCTGACATCATTGATGCCATCTGTAACACTATAAATACAGTACATGTTTCATTCAGTTTCAAGTTTATTCATAAGTAACAAAAAATGAAATAATAAACAATCACCAACTAATTACCCACAAATTGTCACATGTGTTGTTATCATCATCAATCTTCTACATCTTCATCATCATCACTGCCATCATCATGGCATCAATTCATGATTATAGTGTAGTACATGTAATTTCTCTCTTTCAGGGACTGCATCAGTTGCTGTTGCTGGTATTTTAGCTTCTCTTAAAATCACCAAAACAAAACTTTCTGATCAGAAGATTCTTTTCCAGGGAGCTGGAGAGGTAGAGCATGCAATATTGAATACAATAAAATTATTAATTATTATCAAAAAGGTTGTCCGTCTTTAATACTGAAAGAACGTCATGTATAAACACAAAACATGCTTCATTCTTTGCAAATGTGGCAGCTTTGGAAGCAGATCCATCCCCGAATACACAGGTCTTAATCAAAAATAAGACTGAATAATAATAATAATAATAATAATAATAATATTACAATAAAATTGGAACAAATTGGAATAAAAGTGGAACTTAAGGCGTTGCAAGGACAGGCTTAATTGCCTCACTTATGAGATGCTGTTTATCTAATATCTAAAGCCCTGCTTAACAAACAATATGACTCCATATGCGCAAAAGTATTCTAAAAGTACTGTGAACTCCCAATGGAGTTGTTTTGACAGTTAACTTAATAAGATATTCAATTAGACTCATTTTGTACCTTGAAAATGATGCTTGAAGCATCGATTGGATGAAAACATTATGGATACTTAACTTTGTTGTAAAAAAAATTATATTATATTTATAATAATAATATAATAATAATAATAATAATAATAACTTCATTACCAAGTGGTTTGTTTTCAATGCTTTATCCATTATAGGCTGCAATTGGTATTGCTAATCTAATGGTGCTTGCAATGAACAAAGAGGGATTGTCTGAAGAAGAAGCCAAGAGCAGAATCTATCTTGTGGACTCAAGAGGACTTGTTGTGAAGGTGTTGCTACTTTTCTAGATCCAACTACATGTCAGTCTATCCTTCCCATCATCTTTCCTCCATCTTTCCCTCCCTTCTATCCATCCACCTCAATAACCCACTCACCCATCCATCTATTCATCCATTTATAGCATAGCTTCTAACTACCATGGTTAAGATAAATAATGTTTCTATCCTACCCTATTCATCCAACAACTCACTCGCCCATCCATTTATCCATCCATTCAAATGCAACAACCCATCCATTCATCCATTCAACAACCCATCCATTCATCCATTCAACAACCCATCCATTCATCGATTCATTCATTCATCCATCCATTCAACAACCCATCCATTCATCCATTCATTCATCCATTCAACAACCCATCCATTCATCCATTCATCCATCCATTCAACAACCCATCCACCCATCCATTCATTCATCCATCCATCCATTCATCCATTCAACAACCCATCCATTCATCCATTCATCCATCCATTCATCCATTCATCCATTCATCCATTCATCCATCCATTCATCCATTCATCCATTCATCCATCCATCCATCCATCCATTCATCCATTCAACAACCCATCCACCCATCCATTCATTCATCATGTGTGAGAGTACAGTGTCCCCCAATTAGTGTGCAGGCACTAGAACACATTGGACACTTAAATATACAGTTAGTTATTTATCCATTCAACAACTTACACATCCATCCATCCATCCATCCATCCATCCATTCAACAACCCATCCATTCAACAACCCACTCACCCATCCATTCAACAACCCACTCACCCATCCATTCAACAACCCACTCACCCATCCATTCAACAACCCACTCACCCATCCATTCAACAACCCACTCACCCACCCACCCAGCCATCCAGCCATCCATTTATTCATTTAATAATACTTCAGTAATGCTTTATCAGAATCGGGCTGTTGGAGGACTGAATAATCAGAAGTTAATCTACGCCAAGGAAACAGAGTACATTGATAATTTAACTGATGTTGTCAAAACTGTAAAACCCACTGCCATTATAGGTCAGTAGTTATGTCTTTCCATCCATTGTCTTTCCAAATCAAGCCTGCAAATAATAGCCAGTCATTGAACATATTTTGTCCAGTAAACTTCTTGGTTCGACCAGGAAATAAAAGTCTCAGTCTGGCCAATATTTATAGAATTAAATAGTTATTTGCAGGCTAAGTTTCAAACTTGTTCTTATTCAATAATATTAGTCTTCACCATCTCTTCGTCTTCTGCATTACTGACCAATTACTCCCTAACTTTCAAAATACATGTGTAACATCAGGTGTTGCGGCAGTTCCTGGAGCTTTTACTGAAGAAATCTGCAGGGCAATGGCTTCATTCAATGAACGACCAATCATCTTTGCTTTGAGCAACCCTACGTCAAAAGCTGAGTGCAAAGCAGTGGACGCGTATACCTGGACAGATGTAAGTAACTGGCAAACTGGGGCCCATCGGATGAAAAGAGAATTATAATAATCATCATCATCATTTATCATCATCTATCATCATCATCTATCATCATCTATCATCATCATCCATCATCATCTATCATCATCATCATCTATCATCATCATCATCATCATTATCATCTACATCCATCATCATCATCTATCATCATCATCCATCATCATCTATCATCATCATCCATCATCATCCATCATTATCATCTACATCCATCATCATCTATCATCATCATCCATCATCATCTATCATCATCATCTATCATCATCTATCATCATCATCCATCATCATCTATCATCATCATCTATCATCCATCATCATCTATCATCATCATCATTATCATCTACATCCATCATCATCATCTATCATCATCATCCATCATCATCTATCATCATCTATCATCATCATCCATCATCCACATCCATCATCATCATAATCATCTATCATCATCATCTATCATCATCATCTATCATCATCATCATCGTCATCTATCATCATTGGATTTACAGTAGTCCATTATTACATTTTCTTGTTTTTGCTCTATTTAAGGGTAAAGCAATCTTTGCTAGTGGAAGTCCATTTGATCCAGTCACACTCCCAGATGGTCGGCACTTTGTTCCAGGCCAGGGAAATAATGCCTATATATTCCCTGGCGTGGCCTTGGGAGTGATTGCCTGCGAGGCCATACATGTGACAGACAGTATGTTTTTGGATGCAGCAGAGGTTAGTTCTTTCAATTTAGTCACTTGTGATCAAAATCCAAACTGTCCTTTGTAATTTGACAAAATGCAAAGGAGAATTTAGAATATGATCAGAGCTAGATCAGGGACGTCTATGCCCCAGGGGGGGGTACTCAGGGGTATCAGTGACGGGGAGGTGCGAAGGCTTTTTTGGGGTTAGAAATTCGCGGCTTGGGACATTTTTTGGGTTTCATTTTTTTGTTGGACTTTTTTTGATATAAAGATTTTGTCAAGGACTTTTTTTGGGGTTGATAAAAATGATATCCTACCGTTCTCGATTTTATGTGGAGACAAATTGGACTTTTGGGGGGTTACGATTTTGGGCCGTTGGACTTTTTTGGGGTCTTGTTTTCGCGTAATGGACTTTTTTGGGGTTAAAATGTTTGGCCTCATTCGCACCTCCCCGTCACTGATACCCCTGAGTATCCCCCCTGGGGTCTATGCACGGACAGTAAGTTACTTCATGTGATCAGAATCCAAATTCTCCTTTGGATTTCAAACAGTTTTTGATCAGAGTTCACTTTCACTTCAGCTATAGAGAAGCAGTGCTCCTGTGTGGAAGATTTAGATACATTGTTCATTGTTCTTGCATGGATACCTAGCTTCAATCAACAAACTTTTTGCCACTGTCAGAACAAGCTATCTCCTTTAGTATCTCATCTCACTGGTTTGATTTTCTGTTCACAGTCACTTGCAGACCAAGTTACCTCATCACAGCTTGACAAAGGCTGTCTGTACCCACCCCTTGGTGACATCAGAGATGTCTCAATTAAGGTGGCTGTCCGTGTGGTTGAGACTGCATATCGCGAGGGATTGGCTTCAGAACTACCCGAACCCAAAGACAAAGAAGCTCTTATCCGACGACATGTGTATGAACCAAGCTACATGTCTTATATTCCCAAAACTTACGAGTGGCCTAAATCCAATTGAAAAAAAATATTAATTAACACTGAGTACAACTATGGTCGTCTGAATTTGAGCCTCCTTTCTGGGTCCTTTCATCTTCAGCTACAAAAGTGTCACCCTCAGAGAGTTAGGAAAGACACAACCAAGAGGACGCAGCTGAAGTTCAGGCCAAGTATTTTGTCTTGTTTTGCCACAAAAAAAGTTCAATCTCTAGCCTGAATTTATGCTGCGTCCTCTCATAGTCATGTCATCCCTAGCTCTCTAGACATGATCGAGCTAAACAGGGCCACTGACATTAGTGATATTCAAGTACAGTCAACTCTTGTTAAAGTGGGTCTGGTTTTGGTGTCCAAATGAAAAACATCAGTGTATGCAATGTCGAGAGCCATATTCCAAGCTGTGTGTAGTTTTGGTGTGCTGCATGCTGACTCCACACCAACTAGCTTTAGCTGGCTTGAGATTCAACTTTTGTCCCTTATAGTTGATCGATCTGCATGGTGTCCGCAATAGCGACTTATCAACAAAGCAAGGGTTAATAATAATTTTTATTGTCTGTAGTTACTATGCTAAGCCTCCTTTGTAGTCACAGATTCATATTTTAATTTCCAAGGTCAGTTTAAACAGTCTGTTTAACTGGTCAATAATGGTACTAGCTGGTTGGTTTCCATAACAACCTAGCTAAGATACGTATGGTATTGATCATTTTTGAATTATACAATTATGTGTCCGCAATATTTCTTTTAAAACCTTTGTGAAAAATTTGAGATTTTTGTAATCAATTTGTCGTGAAATTCATTTATGAATCTGTGAAAAAAAAAAAAAAAAAAAGTGTAACATTGACAGTTTTTGGGTGACAACTGTGTCCAAAATGCATTTCATACTAGATCATTACTTCATGAACAGTGTAAAATGATATTGTTTCTATAGAATTTTTGTTATAGTAAATAAATGCATGACGTACGGGACTAAGTAACATTTTCCCTGATTTATTGAGAATTTAAATAAATAAAGCAAATATTAGCAAATCTCATTGGTCTCATTCAGTAGTGAATTTGTGTACGAAGAGATGAAAGAAGGATGTTAATTCTAAACTCGTCTCCCCTTTCTTTCTCTCTCTCTCTCTCTCTCTCTCATCTTTTATTCTTCGTTTTTATCTTTCCTCTGAACTTTTTTAGTCTGTCTGTCTTTCTATAAACAAAGACAAACAGACTGATTATGGAATCAATTTACCTCTTCCTCCCCTCCCTCCCCCCTCAAAAACTTGACTCCCTCCTCCCTTAATAAACCCTGATACCCCTTAAATAAACCTGACATCAACAGATATCAATAGCGATCAATAAACAGTAGTGAAAAAAATATTTTTTTTAAACATTTATAAACTGAATCGAATAATAATCAACTTTCTTTCCGTATCTCACGAACTTTTAACGAACCATATCCGTACAAATCCCGACCACTCGCCGATTAAAGCCCATCCGCCATATTGGGTTGTTCGAGGGAGGGTGTCAGTACTAGTTCCGTTTAAACTTGAATATTTTACTCTGAAAAATCTCCGAGTCATTTGACTTTACAGCGTACCAAACAGAAGCCTTCCTTGGATCTCTCGGTAGCGTTCTTGGCTGGTCTCGCCTTCCAAGATGCCTTTAATTAAAAGACTTATTGAGCCGACTGAGCTCAGTCGAGGGAAACTTGGAAATTCTTCGGCGAGCGAACTTGAGGCAGTTTCTGTGAACACTTTGTGTGGGATTATGCGACAACTGAGTAGTTTATCTAAGCATGCAGAGGATGTATTCGGAGAGCTTTTTACCGAGGCTTACAATATCAGCAAAAGGTCGAATTCTCTGCAAGCAAGGATTCAAAGTTTGTCAGTGAAAGTGACTCAGTTGGACTCTGCAGGCGAACAAAGTAAGTCGCGCTTAGTGAAGGTTATAATTACAATCGATGCTATCTTTGACTCTTATTGTTCGTAATTAGCTTTATATCGCTTATCTAAAGCGTGTGTTTATCCATAAAGTGCTCTACATTCAACTTCCTTCAAGTTAAGTGTAGTATTTTTGATGTCAAAATCGTTCAATTCTTCAAAACAACTACGATGTAAACAACAAGCACATTTCTAAATTTCAGCTTTCATTTTGTGTTGAAAGTCTCATTAATACTGACAATGAAGTGACTTTTCCTAAATCTATCTACTAAACGGTTTATATTGAGTGTTTTACTAGTAATAATTGCCAAATGTAAGTTTAGATTCGACTTTTGTTATATTATTTGTGTGTACTCATTCTGTACCGTGTACGTGAATTCACTTCCTCATGAGACTGTGGCAGTGATTTGGGGTTTCATTGGCCCCTTTCCGTTGTAATGTTGCTGTGGTTTAGGATCAGACATTTTTATTGCCTCTTGGTTAATGATATCATTGACATTGGCCTCCTTACAAGTATTTGACAGTGATATGTGATAAAGGTCGATTGATCTTGTACTTTTATATATAAGCTTACATGTACTTTTGCTAAGTGCCTTCATGTGGAACAATATAATGAATTTATTAATTTGTCAAAAATTCTAGTTTACAAAATTGAAAACTAATTGGGGACACCTATCTATCTACGGCACTATGTAAAATTATAATCTAAATAATTCTCGAAACTATATAATTCTCTACGTTGTAGTTAAAAAAATCACGAACATTTGTTACATGTACATGAAACTTTTTCTGAGACTTGCGCTGCAAGATAGCATTAAGAAAGAACAATGTAACATGGCCAACTACAAAAACTTCTCACATTATTATTGAAAAACAGTTGCATGAAAAGTACATGTAGGGTTGTAGGCAATGCTTGAACCAATTAAATGTAGGTTAAATTAATGACCCTTTAGTTTGTCTGACAGAGATGTCATTTTCAAGGTCGCACTATAACCATAATAGTTGTGATGAAACCTCTGTATTTCTATTATATGATGAGTTTGATTTAATTGTTCTCTGTTGTCATAGTATCCTTACAAGACATCAACTTGCGGAAGGCCTTCAAGAGCACCATTGTAACTGACCAGCAAGTATTATCAAGTAACACTTTACCGACAGCAATGCAGGAACGCTACTTAACCTGCAATGAACCACCACGCCTACGAGAGATGAACCCTTACCGAGATGACAACAAAGATGCTCTTAAGTTCTACACCGATCCAACATATTTCTTTGAACTATGGTGTGAAGGAATGAAGAAGGAAACCGAAAAGTATAAGAAGAGAAAGGTGAGCTTTGGGTACAAAATTCTACTGGGGACTAGTGGAGTAGGGAAGGAATTGACAAGGGGAGGCAAGCACAAATAAAAGCATAAATTCACAAATGTATTTCTAAATTTCCAATCATCTAAATTTTACCTTGATAGGAATGATGTTTCGTTGTCACAAACATGTTCAGGTCAAGATGACAATGAAACGTCGTTCTTTAATATCCTTAATTTCCCTTGTAAAATGTTATTCTCAATCCTGCTATATAATACATGTATTGTAAATTTGGTGGTCCTCCCTACAGTACTCCACTGGGGATTCAGAACCATCAAATTCAAGCATAGTTCACCAACTATTCTGAATGTGAAAGCCAAGGGGTGGGGAGGGAGGCGGGGTAGGGAAGGGATGAATGAATATTTAGTGAAATTCTCTTGTTTATTTGGTTATATTAGAAACACCAGCGTGTGAGAACAGGGACAAGAGCAAAAGCCCCAGTCAAAGCCATCAAGAAGAGAACTTACTGCTCTCAGGGAGAAGAGTTTAAAAATCTTCACTTAAATGCACTGTCTTCCACTCAATCCTTGGAGAAAAGACAAACTGAGACCATCCCAGAAAACACTCCAGAAGCCAAGCAAAATGGTGGAATCCCAGATGGAGTAGATCATATCGCCCCAACTCTACAATCCCAGTCACCAGCATCACCTGGATCAAAAAGGGCATTGCGAAGGGATACCCAAAATGTCAACAGGCCAACATCGGCACCCCCACCACCGCCACCAGGAACAAAAGCAGCATCTATTGCCAATCATGGTCACCCAGCTGGGGCACCACCTGCACTACCCCTACCTGCAGGGGTACCTGCCCCACCTCCGCCGCCACCACCACCAATGCTTGGTCAAGGACCACGTCAGTCAGCTTCATCAGAATCAGTAGGGATGCCTCTGCCAGGCATGCAACTACCAACAGTGTCCCCATCAACAACATCGTTGACAACTTCAGAATCTAGCTCCAGTGTTGTAAGTGAGGCAGCTCCTATGCCGTCAGAAGAAGTTGACACCAGGAGTGATCTGTTGTCTGCTATCCGTCAGGGTATGGCATTGAAAAGGACTCAAGTACAGGAGAAAAAGAAGGGCAAGGAGGACAGTAATGCAGTCATGGATGTGGCATCAATTTTAGCGAGACGTATAGCCGTAGAGTATTCGTCTAGTGAAGAAAGCGAAACAGGATCTGAATGGGAAGACGATGATGGATAAACTTGAGAATAAGAGGTTGAGTGAACATTTTGTATGAATTAAAATTAAGCTTATAGAATTTGTATAATCAATAATAATTATCGAAAGAGGTCTGTGCAAGAACACAAGTGACTTGTGATCAAAATCTGAATTCTCATTTGGAATTTAAGAAACTTTGACAGGAATTAGTAGTACGATCAGGAATGACTTACATTGTTCACTCGTCCCTCATTGATAACATTCCTTGTGGAGTAATGCAAGGTACTGGTCATAAATAGTTTGGGGGACAGTAGATGGAAATGGACAGGAGTACTCTCTCTTTCATTCCCTCTTAATCCTGGTTTTCACATGTGACACAAGAGACCTTATGTCATAGTAAATGAACATACTTTGACAATACGGCTTCAAATATGAACCATGTAAAAATCAGCAGATGGAAGTGACAAATCAGGGCGGCCCTGGTTTTGAAATTAACCACCGGTATTTGCCATTAAATGGTTAGTTTCCTACGAAATCCCTCTTAACTAGAGCAATGCAAAATTCTGTGAAAGATGTTTCTTGTACATCAAGAGTTGCAATGTCATGTACAGTAGAACCTCTCCACAATGGCCACCTTGGATGAGATTTTGTGTAGAGTTGGCCATGGTTTCAAAAACGAATAAATGTATGGGCTCGCTGGTGGCCGGGACAAAAAAACCTGGCCGTTACAGAGAGGTGGCCATTGTGGGGAGGTGGGCGTCAGTAGAGGTTCGACTGTATTTAGATATTCATTCACAGTACCTATGTATAGAAATATGAAAATTTGTAGGTAATTTTACCAAATATTTGAGCTAACTAAAAGTTGAAATAAATTCAGGTTCAAATTTATTTTAACATTTTTATTCAAGTGCAAATATTGAAGCTCTGGCAGTACTAACATTAGCTTCATTTTTGGTTGGATGCTTTTGCAATCTCAACTCTCGTTAATATAGGAATCCATGCAAGAACGATTCACATGCTCACTCTCTGATCACAATCTAAATTCTCCTTTAGGATTTATGTGTTCCAAAGGAGAATTTGTATTTTGATTACAAGACTGTGCAAGAACAACGTAAGTTCTCTCTGATCAAAATCTAAATTCTCCTTTAGGATTTTTTATGTCTTCCAAAGGAGAATTTGCATTTTCATCATAAGACTGCAAGATTAGAACAACATACACATGTACATGTAAGTGCTCTCTGATCAAAATCTGAATTCTCCTTTAGGATTTTTTATGTCTTCCAAAGGAGAATTTGCATTTTCATCATAAGACTACAAGATTAGAACAACATACACATGTACATGTAAGTGCTCTCTGATCAAAATCTGAATTCTCTTTCTTTTATTATTCCAGCACTCTTGTGACTTTTAATGAATCATAAATCACACTGATTAATTATTATTATTGAATGTATGATATTGTTGATGAAGAATTGCTATTTGATCAATATTTTTGTATATGAATCTTGGTAATAAAATATATTGTACTTACAAAACAGTTGTGGATTTGTTTATTTTTACTATTCTAAGTACTAAAACTAGCAAGTATTTACATAACAATAGATATCCCATGTACTGCTGTGTATATATTAGTGCGGTCACTCCCTTTTGTGTCAGTCTCATCTACGACGCCGTCGAGCTGTTTTGACTCCCACCCACCCACCCTACATTATGCGTTGCGGCACACTTTTTACCCCATGCAGGAGCCCATTACTAATCACTAATGGGATCCTGCCCCATGTGAGCATACTGCTGTCCACTTCTGTAGACAGCTTTCCATTTTCACACATCCCATATCTAAATATGTATACTCGCATGTGTTGCTGGTACTATGAATATATTACTGGCACTGTAGTGGGCACGTCCTATGCAGATGGGGTTGTAATACGTATTCCATATATGGTAAAAGCGAATAGCGGCCCCTAACAAGCGTATAGCGGCCCCTAACAAGCGAATAGCGGCCCCAATTTGGTTAATAGGTATTTGCAATGCAAAATATTTTCAAAAGCTAGAAAAAATGCAGTCAGTTTGGCAGCGTAATCCCTCGTGGTCAAGTGCGTTAAAGCGGAGGGTTAGGGTTAGGGATGGGGCAGACTATAAAGTGATTAATTTGATGATTCGAGTTTCAGATTTGATATAAAGTTTTAAAAGGTTAAGAAGTTTTTAATAATCGATGAAAAAAAATTCTAAATCCAATCAAAGGGTCCGCCATTCGCTTGTTAAGTGCTTCTATTCGCTTGTTAGGGGCCGCTATACGCTCGTACCATATATGGAATACGTATTACAACCCCGACTTGTCCTATGGCATGCACACAGGGATCCCAAAATCATACATTTCTATGCACAGGGAACCCAACATAATACGTATTGCGCTCGCGCTCTACCACAGGAAACCCGTCAAAACGTGTGCATACAAATGTATTATATGCAATGGTTGGGCTGCCTGTGCTTAGGTAACAACGGCAACTCATAGGAAAATACAAGAAATCGTATTCGTGACAACCATGTTGTATAAAATGCGAAACAAAATCATCCTCATTTGCATAAACATTCGCGTACGTGTTGTACTCACTTTCCTTCGAATCTTATACAACACGAACACGCTCTACAAATTATCGCTCAAAAACTCACTGTCGATCTGAGAAGCAACTAACCTCCCCTCCCCCTCTTCATCTAGAACTGATTTGAAACTGCCAAGTCATTATTGCCAAAATAAATAAACAAACAAACGCCCCCTAAAAAATGCTTAGTCACTTTGACGGAGCGTTGCATTATGGGCGACGACATTCCTCGCATATTTCCTCCATACCGTTCAACAACTGCCTTACCCCACCCCCGTAATATGTGATATCTAAAATTGATTTTTTTTTTCGCCGATTCATTCTATCGAGTACAAAGGATTGTGGGTCTATAAACATTCATGGTGTTTCGTAATTATAAAGCGAAGAAATCGGTTTGTAGAAGAAGACATTGTTCTAATTTACAAAATGGCTAAACCTAGGACTGTATCCAGGCTTGAGACATCGCGGCAGATGAGAGAAGGCGGTGGATTTCTAATTCGGCGACCGATCGGTGACAAGATTTCTACTTGTGATCCATTTCTCATGCTGGACCATCTTGGACCCGTGAACTACGCTCCAGGGGAAGCGGTTGGCGCCCCAGATCACCCTCATCGAGGGTTTGAAACGGTCACTTACTTGATCGACGGTAAGTCAGCGCTAACCAGCAATCTATTTCTGAAACTCCATCTACATCTACGTCATATTAAAGGGGGGTCCTGCAAAGGGGGATACCCGTCACTGCAAGACACCGGGGGGGAAATAAATAAATAAAATACAGGGATATCTAATATTTTAAAATCTTACCCTATATTTATTTATATTCATAATTCAATTTATTGTTAATATTTATTGTTAATATTTATTGTAGATAGTTTAGATTAGTGGACAAGTGAAGAGCCACTCTGTGGATATATTGTCCAATAAACCGTTATTATTATTATTATTATTATTAGTATATATATAGATACATAATAAAATTATTCTAAGTCTTCTAAATGATGACGGAATGTTTTTTCACAGAAGTACGAGATCTGCTCTGAACTACACCCGGGACTAGCCTCCTTTGGCTTTGCAGACTGAACTAAAACGTCTAAAGGAGGCTAGGACTAATTTCTTTACCCAAATTTTGAGAATCGTATAAATTTAGCGGAGAAAATTGCTGTTAATTTTCAACACTCGTGACGATTATTTTGTGTTTTCATCACTAATAATTCACTTTTTCGCTTCAACGACCTCTCACCATACATTGTCAACAAGTGGAGCAACCGTGGTCAGGGAGGGGAGGGTGAATTCGATTTTTTTCCCTTGCTGAGTATTATTTCATATTCAAGTATTATTATTTAGAGAATATTACTCATGATCTATCCAATTTTTATCATCATTGTTCCTCACCGTTGTAAAACACACTGAGATCCAAATTTAGTGTGTTCAATAAGAACCTTTTATTATATATTATTATTATTATTGTAATAAATATTTATGACAAATTTACAGCAATCATATTATGTATATTATTATTATTATATCGCAGATTTTGGTTGATTGTTGAGTTTGATCATGATTAATATTGTCATCATTATTGGCAATTTCGACTTTTAAAAATGCTACCCCCATCCTTAGAAAGGGTACTACTGGTATGTACTTTCAAGATTTTTTATACTCAATCAATCCTTAGATAATAATAAATAATGATAATTTATTAGTAAAAATAAATCATCATTGCCGTACAGGCTGCATCATCAATATTAAATTGTTATCATCATCAATTCATATTTACATTGTATTATCATCATACCTATGTATCATCATCATCTCTATTCATCATAATCATCATGCAAGTGATATGCATCATCATCATCAGTCTCTGATCGACATGTATTATCATATCATATTATCATCATCATAACTACGTATGCATCATAAATTTGATCACAAGTTTATCAGGCCATAACATCCATAAAGTTCCATGGGCAGTCACATTTATGTAACATTTGTGCATTGTTCGATTCCATTTCAGGTGAGATCAAACACCAAGACAGTGCTGGCAACAAAGGCACTCTCAAACCAGGATGGGTCCAGTGGATGACGGCAGGGTCAGGCGTGGTCCACTCTGAGATGCCGTCAGATGAGTTCTTGAAAAGCGGTGGTCAGAGTGAAGGCTTTCAGTTATGGGTCAATTTGCCGGCTAAAGACAAGTTTGCCAGGCCACGATATCAAGACACTCCACCTGAAAATATCCCTGTAGTGAAGAGTCAAGGTACTGCTTTTGTTTTGAGGTTTATGCACTTACATTGTGTATATATATGCATTCATAGAACTGAAGGTCACCTTATATGAACAACTCACTATTGCAGACACCTTGAAATTACGGACAATCAATTATAGCAAGCCTTTGATTCCTACAGGTCTGAATGACCTAACAACAGGTGCAATGGAGACTATACTTGCATTTGATTCCTCACTTCGAAACCCAAAAGTCACAAAGAGGAATGCCTCATTGCTAGAATATTGCACAACTAGCTGAACTACATGTACATGTAACTAGTCAAAGGACTGTGTGGCCATTAATTAGTACACAGTGTAATGTATACAGTACCAGTAGGGTATAGAGGGGCATGCATTTGAGCAGTTTATACACAATATTTTTTGGCAGCTCCATTTATACATACATGTATATACTAATTTTACAGGTCATATTGTCTTATATATGATGACACTCTGTTAATAATATTACACCTATTTCAAAAAAGGTTGTCGAGGACATCAGTCCACAAGCAATATACATGTAGGTTATATACATCGTTCTGAAGACCGAATGAATGAATAGCATGTACACATATGCCAGAAATATTCCATAAAATTTCGATTCAAAATTTGTCTTGGAATGATGTATATAACTAGCTATTGTCCATGGACTGATGTCCTTGACAACCTTTATTGAAATAGGTGTATATACGCTGTATAAGGGATGACCATGCAGAACCTCTTATATCAGTATTGTTATTTTATTCAGATGGCAAAGTAACTATCAAAGTAATAGCAGGAGAAAGCTTTGGCACCAAAGCAACAATCGAGACCAGATCACCAATGATGTTCTTAGACATCCATGTCGAAAAGGGTGGCGCATTTACCCAAGAAGTACCCGAGCAATACAATGGGTTTGCATATGTTTGGAGAGGAGAAGGGAAACTTGGAATGGAAGAAATAGCTGCTACTATGGGCCAGGTAAATTAACGAATATTAAATTAATATTGACACTTTAAAATGTTTTGTGTAAATTGGAAATATTGTTGTTTAACGTGTCAAGTGTTTACTGCTAGTGGGGACAAGACTTTCACACTCAGGCGAGTTCTAGTGCTCTCACCACTTGTCCACTCTATGTGTAGAATACAACCTCCCCCTCACACACACAGGGGGTGGCAGGGGGGGTTGTACACCATCAGCTGGAATCTATCCCTTTTCCTGGTATATTTTATTAGCTTTGCTGTGTGTACACAGCAATAACAAAATGTATACCTCGAGGTATTCAAAATGACCCAACTGTTTTGTGGATATTTAGGTTGCTTTGTTAGGCAATGGTACGACATTCCAAATCACAGCATTATCCAATCAGGACATCCACGTGCTGCTGATTGCTGGCATACCTCTGAATGAGCCAATTGCACGACGAGGACCATTCGTCATGAACACATGGGAACAAATTGAGGAAGCCTACTCTGATTTCTACAAGGGAAAGTTGGGTGAAATAAAGGGAGCTGACGAACGATATGCCAAGACTAAAGCAGCAGTGGCCCACCAGAAACAGACTGGGAATTGGGAAAAGAAATGAGAGAAGTTTTACAACATGTAAAACTTATACTCATAGACTTATATATTACCAGTATATATTATTACAACTTATATACTCAGACTTGATATATAACTGACAACTTATACTCAGACTTTATACATGTATATTATTCTAAACCTCATTAATAATTCATGAGCAATTGATCCAACCAGGTTGGTTGAATCGGTCACATGCATGGATCTGTATACCCCGATACAGACACTGATGAATAAAACATTAGGTTAAATCAGTTTTATATCAGTGATGTAGAACTGACACAGGTCATGTAAAGGTCTCATTTACTCGTATCATTGACCTTTGCATATAGCACTGACAGCAAATTGCGGTTATTGTTACGGCTTCCTACTTACGAATACAAAAGCTCTCTCCAATGTGGGATGAGTTGAGGTGTATCCTGCACATGAGAGTGACGTCAAAAGTACCTTTACAAAGTTCTGTAATTTTCTTGTGTTATTTGCTTAGATTTCGTGTAATACTGTTTTAAATCAAGGTAAATTGGGATGGAGGTTTAGAAGCCATTTACAGCATTCGCATCCGTGTTGTATTGGACATATACAATGTAGATCCTCGCCTATGGCTCGGATCTACATGTGTATCTACTGATATAACACGGCCACTCATGCAGTAAATATCACTTACAACTAATATACTCACACTTTATATATTGTTACACTTATATTCACACTATATGTTATTAACACAAGTATATAAGTTGATTTAGAAGCAATGGGAGTTAAGGTGACTCCAACATAATTGCGAGTGCATTCTGTGATTTTTTAAACTCGCTCGTATCGCGTCAAAAACACTCGGATATTTCTGCATTTAACACATGTAATAACTCAAACATGTAGGCTTTTAAGAGTGTAATCAAAATGTTATTTTTCAGTCACGTTTGCCGTTACGGGCCGATTTTCTAACAGTGGTTTTTCATAATATTGTCCTCCTGTTCGCTCAAAAATCGTACGATTTCTACGAAACTTCAGATTCTTGTTAAATAGATTGTCATAATTTTGTCTGCCGGGTTTAAAAAAAATCTCTCGACTGCAAGTTGCGCGGCCTAAAAACTGACCATAAAAATAATGCCGCGCAACTTGCAGTCGAGAGATTTTTTTAAAACCCGGCAGACAAAATTATGACAATCTATTTAACAAGAATCTGAAGTTTCGTAGAAATCGTACGATTTTTGAGCGAACAGGAGGACAATCTTATGAAAAACCACTGTTAGAAAATCAGCCCGTAACGGCAAACGCGACTGAAAAATAAAATTTTGAATACACCCTTAAAAGCCTACATGTTTGAGTTATTACATGTGTTAAATGCAGAAATATCGGAGTGTTTTTGACGCGATACGAGCGAGTTAAAAATATTACAAAATGCACTCACAATTATGTTGGAGTCACCTTAAGACTGGTGCTTGCCAATCATCATCTTAGTTTGATTCCCAATATTGTATATTTATCTATTGTTATAGTCAAGCGTTTTTAGCATGAGCCTCTGGCTCGGGAGATTGGGTAACCACTCCTTACGTTATTATTATTATTATTATTATTATCATAAGCTGGAAGTAGAACATGTTTTCAAAAATGGATAACAAAAGATGCAGTGAACATATTTAGCATTTTTTTTAGTTTTTATTGCCATGAATAAAATGTACCATTATTCAAAAAGTGCATGGTGTCAACACATTATTTTATGTTACAGTACAAGTACTACAATGTAGACGTGTCAAAACATCGTTCAATATACATGTAACTGATAAAAAGATTGGCCTTACGATGTACTGGTATACTGGTACATGTACGTGGTTATTTTCTATTTACATATTATAGTTTATAATTCAGAAAGTCAAATGTTGGAAGTGTTTTGAATAGGAGCATGCCAGTATTGATCTCCTAACTACAATGTATGTTATCATCATCACTACCACCACTACAATCATATGTTATCATCATCACTACCACCACTACAATCATATGTTATCATCATCACTACCACCACTACAATCATATGTTATCATCATCACTACCACTACAATCATGTTATCATCATCACTACCACCACTACAATCATATGTTATCATCATCACTACCACCACTACAATCATATGTTATCATCATCACTACCACTACAATCATATGTTATCATCATCACTACCACCACTACAATCATATGTTATCATCATCACTACCACCACTACAATCATATGTTATCATCATCACTACCACCACTACAATCATATGTTATCATCATCACTACCATGCAACGGCCACTACAATCATGTTATCATCATCATACCACCACTACAATCATATGTTATCATCATCACTACCATGCAACGGCCACTACAATCATGTTATCATCATCACTACCACCACTACAATCATATGTTATCATCATCACTACCACTACAATCATGTTATCATCATCACTACCACCACTACAATCATATGTTATCATCATCACTACCACTACAATCATATGTTATCATCATCACTACCACCACTACAATCATATGTTATCATCATCACTACCACCACTACAATCATATGTTATCATCATCACTACCACCACTACAATCATATGTTATCATCATCATCACTACCACCACTACAATCATATGCTATCATCATCACTACCACCACTACAATCATATGTTATCATCATCACTACCACCACTACAATCATATGTTATCATCATCACTACCACTACAATCATATGTTATCATCATCACTACCACCACTACAATCATATGTTATCATCATCACTACCACCACTACAATCATATGTGTTATCATCATCACTACCACCACTACAATCATATGTTATCATCATCACTACCATGCAACGGCCACTACAATCATGTTATCATCATCACTACCACCACTACAATCATATGTTATCATCATCACTACCATGCAACGGCCACTACAATCATGTTATCATCATCACTACCACCACTACAATCATATGTTATCATCATCACTACCACTACAATCATGTTATCATCATCACTACCACCACTACAATCATATGTTATCATCATCACTACCACTACAATCATATGTTATCATCATCACTACCACCACTACAATCATATGTTATCATCATCACTACCACCACTACAATCATATGTTATCATCATCACTACCACCACTACAATCATATGTTATCATCATCACTACCACCACTACAATCATATGCTATCATCATCACTACCACCACTACAATCATATGTTATCATCATCACTACCATGCAACGGCCACTACAATCATGTTATCATCATCACTACCACCACTACAATCATGTTCATCAATCACTCTACCATTCTTATCCTTCACTATCAATAAAAACATCTGTTGTGACACTCAATCACGGGGGGGGGGGTGTACTCCCCGGGAAAGTGGTTGGTGCGGCTCCAGGATTCAGACCGGTACCCGGAATTACCCAAAAATATATAGCTCTAGACCGGAAAATCCGTTTTTTGTGAAATTTGGAACAGAAAACCCCCCCCCCCCCCCCCCAATTTTTTTTGGATATTTCTCAATTTGGTCTCGCTTACTTACTTACGATTCTATAATTAGTAATTTATTTTTTTTACATTCGATTTTGTTGTCTTGAGAACTGGAAATACCTTTTTCCTGACTCAAACCCGGTTTTACCAATTTCACACGCTTAAAATCCGGATCCTGATGCACTGCACATCTATAGTAGCAAATTATAACTACCACCATTGTAATCATATAAATGTATAAATTTTATTACATGTATGTACATGTATGTACCATTATGATCTCTCATTATCACTAAACATTTATAATCATCATTTGATCCTCATCCAAAAAAATAAAAAAATTGATCCTCATTAATTACTGCTGCAACATTTCCACTCAATTAAATCATCAAAATTTCAAGCTTCTCATAAACATTGCTTATCATAATAATACCCTTCAATCCATTCACAGTATGATATATTGTAGAGCATATTTCATATGGCTGTGAAAATCTTACGTCGGACCATGCCGTGTGCCATAATTTTCCAGTCATATGAAGTCTGCTCTCTGACAGCGTCTTGTATTACAAGTCAAAAAAATTTTATGGTACCACCTTCAACATGGCACAACTTCAGCTTTGTAAATGATTTTCCCCTCTCTAATGTCGTCCAAGCTTTGTATTAGTTTTAGCTCAAGCTGGGCAGGTGTGGGTTTGCCATCTGGATTTCCACCCGCTGAAAATAATACCACAATAACTGAGTTTGTTGATAAGAAAACCTGTGTGGAATTGCTTGGTTTCAATCATCTGATAAAAGCCCATGAATCTCATTATCTGGCCTCAAATGGTTGTCAAACACTGACCACCATGTGCTATCAAACAGAGAGTATGCAATTCATGCTGATAACATTATTCCGCACGAGACCAGAAATGCCATCTACTGAAGGCCCTGATATAAACTTGTAATATCTTATTCAGCCTGGTAGAGTGCAAACCATATGTCCGTGAAACAGTATTAACTAATTAGTTCTAATTAAATAGCACTGATGAAACAATAGAAAACAATGGAGATAACACTAATATTTAGTACTATTTAGAAATAGTAATAATAATACTACTACTTTATTATTTATAAAGTGCTTTTTCTAGTGCTCAAAGCGCTATCTAGATTATAATTACAATGATAAAAATACTAATACTATATTTCCTATTAATATTTACAAAATAAAACATAACATAAGATAAAAGAAAATAGTACTAAAAATAGTACTATTTCACGGACATATGGTTTGCACTCTGATCATGCAAAAGCAGAGTGTTCTTTACAAGCTGGCAAAATCAGTGCCACTTGTTGTGTCGGTTTCATCTGCCGATGTTTATTTAAAACATCTTTCTCTTTTCAACAAAAGTCTCAGGAGAAATACTAAGTTGGGCTGCCTGTGAAATGACTGTACTTTTATCTTCCATATAATGACTATACCTTTGGCTTTTTGTCTAGCATCTTCCACGGTCCTTTTCAAGATAGTCTGTACCGTAGACATGGTCTTTTCACAGGCCAGTTGTAAGTTGTTTGGGTGCTTGTATGCCCAAGCCAGCAATAGGCTTGTAAACAGGTCACCCGTCCCAGTGAAGGTTACATCTAGCTTTGGAATCTCCATTCGGATGCTAACATGCTTGCCGTCTAAACAAATTTAATATCATCCATGTTATACAATTAATATTTCAACATTTTAAATCTACATGTATATACATGTATGTATGTATAATACCGTAGTCGCTTTCCGCGTTCACAGATCCTGTTGTAAAACCGCCTGTACTTATTGACATCAGACGCATTTGTACAGGGTTAGCCTCGAGTCAGTGTAAATTACTCACAAATATCAACAAGAACATGAAAAAATGTTTACACGAAACAATAGAAACATTTTTGATTTGCACGGACTGGTTTCTGAATCGAGGCTAACCCTGTAGTAAATGCATCTTTTGTCAACGACAGCGGTTATCTCTAAACAATGCAAAACTGGAGTATTGGTACAATATTGGAGGGGTCGGTGCAAGAACAATGTAAGTGCAGACCCTCTGATCAAAATCGAAATTCTCCTTGAAGTTCTTTGAATTCTAGAGGAGAATTTGGCTTTGGATTACAGGTACAATATCTGCAGTTTGGATACAAATTCACCGAAATGCAACCATGATGTGAAGAGCAACAAGACAAAGTTCAGGACAGTGTCCTGGCAGCATGATGGTGGATTTCATAAATGAGTTTTACATGTAAATTGTAGATCCAAAATGCATATCATAATTCATTATAATTTCTAGTCAAATTAGTCTGCGCCATATACATTCCAGACTGTTGAAGTTCTGTATACCTCTGTAAGAACTGCCAAGTGCTACCAACATATTCTTTTTGAGTTCTGAGCTTGTAATGACCACAGTCTTGGTTCCTTTATCATGTAGAACCTTCATAGCCTGGAGCCACAGATATGAACAAAGAAACGTAAAATGTTATTCTGCAAATCAAACTACCACAGGAATCCTAGCTCATGTGAGAAGCAATAAAACAAATGCAATCTGAAATTCTAAAACGTTTTTTTTTTGGGGGGGGAGGGTGGCGTTTTTTTTTTTTGGGGGGTGGGGGGGGGGGGTTCAAATATTTACTATTATATAGTCAATTAAACTAACAATTTCCATAATTATCTTTGCCAAACATTGACACTTCAATATTATTTATGGATGTTATGGATAAGGATGTCAATTACTACCAACAGTTTTTTATTTGGTAGGGGTACTTAGTTGGAAGGGTCAAGTTATAATAAAATTACTTCTTATTGGATATGAGGTGCTTATAGCTCTGACACTAAATAGAGCATTTATGGCAAACTTACATGTACATAAATTATGTACACGTATGTACCTTAAATGCATCGTTTTCTGTCTCTATTTTAATTCCTGTCAACATTCTGTCAAATAAAAACAATTTTCATACAATAAACAATGCAATTTTCAAAGGCTAATAACAATCCCCTTAACAGGAAGAGTTGAGATTATTGCTCTCTTTTAAGAGAGGGGATGGTAATATAGATGATGAGTTGGTTTCGTATGAGTGGGAAGCCAAGGACACAGAGTTACGGTCATGGAATCGAATCGAAGACATGTATTCAACTGGTATATACAGCTAATTCAGAAAACGTTGTCGGCGATCGACTTCAAGCCTACGCGACTAGACCGAAAAGGAGTATGGGTAGATATGATGATTCACTTGCATGCCTTTGGTATTTGGTGACAATGGCAGGTGAATCTGTAAATGTATGCCTACGTGTTAAAAAAAAAGGAAACAGAAGCAGATATGATTCATATTCCGTGAGATACATTCCTTTTTGATAGTGTATTTATAGACTCATTGATTATGTAAAGTGCAAATAAAGTATTCTTCTTCTTCTTCTTCTTACCCATACTCCTTTTCGGTCTAGTCGCGTAGGCTTGAAGTCGATCGCCGACAACGTTTTCTGAATTACAATGTAGCTGTATAATCAGTGTGCAAATAATTGCTCAACCAATCAGCATGATTTGACACCGCACGGTCACCGCCCGGCACCACACGGCACGAACCCACTCACATGAAAAAAACTATTTTAGGAAGGAGACACTTCATGTACAAATGTATGTACTTTATTTAATTTACTGCAATTCAAGGTGACTTATGATCCAAATCCAAATTCTCCTTTGAAATTCAAAGAGTCTAGGGGAGAATTCAGTGTTTGATCAGTGATCACTTGGAGGTCCATACAAGAACAGTGTAAGTGACTTGTGATCCAAATCCAAATTCTCCTTTGAAATTCAAAGAGTCTAGGGGAGAATTCAGTGTTTGATCAGTGATCACTTGGAGGTCCATACAAGAACAGTGTAAGTGACTTGTGATCCAAATCCAAATTCTCCTTTGGAATTCAAAGAGTCTAGGGGAGAATTCAGTGTTTGATCAGTGATCACTTGGAGGTCCATACAAGAACAGTGTAAAAGTGACTTGTGATCCAAATCCAAATTCTCCTTTGGAATTCAAAGAGTCTAGGGGAGAATTCAGTGTTTGATCAGTGATCACTTAGGGGTCCATACAAGAACAGTGTAAAAGCGACTTATGATCCAAATCCAAATTCTCCTTTGAAATTCAAAGAGTCTAGGGGAGAATTCAGTGTTTGATCAGTGATCACTTAGGGGTCCATACAAGAACAGTGTAAGTGACTTGTGATCCAAATCCAAATTCTCCTTTGGAATTCAAAGAGTCTAGGGGAGAATTCAGTGTTTGATCAGTGATCACTTAGGGGTCCATACAAGAACAGTGTAAAAGCGACTTATGATCCAAATCCAAATTCTCCTTTGGAATTCAAAGAGTTTAGGGGAGAATTCAGTGTTTGATCAGTGATCACTTAGTGGTCCATACAAGAACAGTGTAAGTGACTTGTGATCCAAATCCAAATTCTCCTTTGGAATTCAAAGAGTCTAGGGGAGAATTCAGTGTTTGATCAGTGATCACTTAGGGGTCCATACAAGAACAGTGTAAAAGCGACTTATGATCCAAATCCAAATTCTCCTTTGGAATTCAAAGAGTCTAGGGGAGAATTCAGTGTTTGATCAGTGATCACTTAGAGGTCCATACAAGAACAGTGTAAGTGACTTATGATCCAAATCCAAATTCTCCTTTGGAATTCAAAGAGTCTAGGGGAGAATTCAGTGTTTGATCAGTGATCACTTAGGGGTCCATACAAGAACAGTGTAAAAGCGACTTATGATCCAAATCCAAATTCTCCTTTGGAATTCAAAGAGTCTAGGGGAGAATTCAGTGTTTGATCAGTGATCACTTGGAGGTCCATACAAGAACAGTGTAAGTGACTTGTGATCAGAATACAAATTCTCCTTTGGAATTCAAAGAGTCTAGGGGAGAATTCAGTGTTTGATCAGTGATCACTTAGGGGTCCATACAAGAACAGTAAAAGTGACTTATGATCCAAATCCAAATTCTCCTTTGGAATTCAAAGAGTCAAGGGGAGAATTCAGTGTTTGATCAGTTATCACTTAGGGGTCCATGCAAGATCAGTGTAAGTGACTTATGATTAAAATCCAAATTCTCCTTTGAAATTCATAGAGCCTTCAGGAGAATTTAGATTTTCATCAGAGATTGTTGTTAATTCAAACCAACTTACTCTGCTTCAAACTGGTTGGGTGTGGCAATGTCAGCTCTTGGTACAAGATGATCTCTGTAGACTGGTAATAATTCCTCAGGAACATACTATACGAGAAATACTGTTTATTAGATAAATCATAGGTACCTATATAAATACAATATTATCTCTACTCATCAAACAATGTTCAAGGCACACTTGTTTGCCACAATACAATGTACAAAGCAAGATGGTGGCTGCACATCGAGTACTGCAATCCCTATGACGTTGCTATACTATTAAAAAGCAATTTGAAACTCATAATCGACTGTGTGACAAGCTGCAGAAAAAAATAACATTGCAACAACTATTCCTTACAACTCACAACACAATGATAATTGGTGTTGCAGTGATCGAGTTGCAATGCTGTAAGGTCAGTTGCAATGCTGTAATGCTGTAAGGTCAGTTGCAATGCTGTAAGGTCAGTTGCAATGCTGTAAGGTCAGTTGCAATGCTGTAAGGTCAGTTGCAGTGCTGTAAGGTCAGTTGCAATGCTGTAAGGTCAGTTGCAGTGCTGTAAGGTCAGTTGCAGTGCTGTAAGGTCAGTTGCAGTGCTGTAAGGTCAGTTGCAGTGCTGTAAGGTCAGTTGCAGTGCTGTAAGGTCAGTTGCAGTGCTGTAAGGTCAGTTGCAATGCTGTAAGGTCAGTTGCAATGCTGTAAGGTCAGTTGCAATGCTGTAAGGTCAGTTGCAATGCTGTAAGGTCAGTTTTCAATGCTGTAAGGTCAGTTGCAATGCTGTAAGGTCAGTTGCAATGCTGTAAGGTCAGTTGCAATGCTGTAAGGTCAGGTCAGTTGCAATGCTGTAAGGTCAGTTGCAATGCTGTAAGGTCAGTTGCAATGCTGTAAGGTCAGTTGCAATGCTGCAAGGTCAGTTGCAATGCTGCAAGGTCAGTTGCAATGCTGCAAGGTCAGTTGCAATGCTGCAAGGTCAGTTTGCAATGCTGCAAGGTCAGTTGCAGGCTGCAAGGTCAGTTGCAGGCTGCAAGGTCAGTTGCAGGCTGCAAGGTCAGTTGCAGGCTGCAAGGTCAGTTGCAGGCTGCAAGGTCAGTTGCAGGCTGCAAGGTCAGTTGCAGGCTGCAAGGTCAGTTGCAGGCTGCAAGGTCAGTTGCAGGCTGCAAGGTCAGTTGCAGGCTACAAGGTCAGTTGCAATGCTGTAAGGGCAGTTGCAGGTCTGTGCGGAAAGGATTATGGTCAAATGTACTTATCTGCAAATATGTAGCTCCCTTTTATTTTACTTACAAATTTTCCATTGTCTCCCATTACTGGATCGCATACTGAGAACAAAATACATGTAAGAACTTGAGATTACTTACTTTATTTACGAGAAATTAAAATCAACAACATTCGTCAAGCCTCTTGGATTTGATATTTCATTTTCTTACCGAATACAAGATTAGGATTAGCTTCTCTCAAGTGTTCAACTACTTTGAGAACTTCTTCTAAGAATGATTTGCAGCCAACATATCCTACGTGTAGATATTTAATAGTATTAATTTAACAATACACTATATATATCATCCTACATGTATCATCAATGATCCAATCATCATCATCATCCAATCATCATCGTCCAATCATCGTCCAATCATCATCATCCAATCATCATCCAATCATCATCATCATCCAATCATCATCATCGTCCAATCATCATCATCCAATCATCATCATCATCCAATCATCATCATCATCCAATCATCATCATCATCCAATCATCATCATCCAATCATCATCATCCAATCATCATCATCCAATCATCATCATCCAATCATCATCATCATCCAATCATCATCATCCAATCATCATCATCCAATCATCATCATCATCCAATCATCATCATCATCCAATCATCATCATCCAATCATCATCATCCAATCATCATCATCATCCAATCATCATCATCCAATCATCATCATCATCCAATCATCATCATCATAACTTATTGTCATAACCATAATGATCATCAATGAATTTTATCTACATCAACATATATATAATATTTAATTATTAATATATTCATTAATAATTCATGAGAAAAACACAATAGAAATCACAACCGTGGCAGAGCTTGTATTTCTGAATACAAAATCGTCTTCATTTGCATAGAATTTAACTTTGATTTTCTCGGCCAAACTTACTAATATCTTATTATAGTAGAACATGATTTTATACATGTGTGCATATGATAAGTCTGATACAATATTCATGACTGTACTGTACACGTGAATTGCAAAGACTCGCCTGTGGCTCGACATTGTATTTCCCATACAGTACAGCTGCTCATAGAGTCGTTTTCGTATGAGTGGGAAGTAGTTACGGTACGGTTCGTGCCGTACCGTGACGGTATCGCGCCATCATCGTGCGGTATCCAGGCATTCTGATTGGTCGAGCAATGATTTCGCGCGCTGTGATTGGTTGAATACAATGTGTTCGATTCCGTACCGTAACCGTAACTCCGTACCGTAGGTTTCCCACTCATACGAAAACGACTCTATTGTATCTACATGTATTACTTATAATCATCATCATCCCATCATCATCACTGTAACTTATCATCATAATTATAATGATTATTAATAATAATGATATCTATATCAACATTATTATAATCAATAACATTCTATCACCATCATAGCCATGTACTGTACATGTACAACTGTTACGTCTACAGATAAGAATCGAGGCCAAGCACAACTGACATCATTGGCATCACTATCATTGCTGCGAAGCCGTAAGGCGGAGCAGCAGACTATTCTTGACGGGTTCCCTGTGTCTGATATGGTCGAGTGGGTACTGGGCACGTTATTAACCGTGAAATACTTCGATCTGTGGATTTCATTCGTGGGCGATGATTTTGTGACTGTAGTACTTTTGGTCAGTGGCAGTCCTCGTCGAGTCTCATGTTGCTTGGAATATCAAGCTTGCCAAACAAAGGCTTAGCTCTGGCTACGATTCATTCAAAACGGCGATCTTCAGGCCAAGTCTTTGGTTTACGCAGTTGGAAGCTTGCCATTTTGAATGAATCGACGCCAGGTAAGCGCTTGTTTTCTCAGTACAGTTTGATCATATGACAAAGTCAACTTTATATTGCTGAAAGCATTCATGTCATTCATCAAGGTCAAGAACGATGTAGTGTTTTTAAAATATGTCCAGTCCTACAGTCGATCATATGATTGAAAGAAGGAGACAGGATGTACTTGGATGTCCCTGAAAGACAAATCATCCGAGATACAGCCATGCTATCGCTGACTGCCAGTCGGATCGAGTTCACTGACATATTGTGGCAGCGTACGGGAACAAATCAGTCACGCAAACAAACCAAATCAGGAACCACACGTTGAATTCAATAGTCGATACATCGCAGCATTTCACTTTCTATTAGAAACGACTAGTTATAGATGTACATTTACTTCTACATACCAGTTAATAGATGAGAATAATGGTCAATATCATTGAGTTTTAAACCATCAAATAATTCCCTGAGTTCACTTGCATTAAGAACTTGGCCTTTAAAATGTTTGTAGCCTGCAAACAACATATGAAACAGAATGACAAAATTAATGGGGTACAATAATTAATGTATAATTATTCTACTTCACCACACTATTAGAGAAGATTTCATATGACTGTGAAAAACCACACACATGGTACTGTCTTAACCCTGCAAGACAGAGACTTCTCATCCCATCCCTCTCATCCATCCATCATCCATCCATCCATCTCATCCAACTATCATCCATCCATCTCATCCATCCATCATCCCATCCCTCTCATCCATCCATCATCCATCCATCTCATCCATCCATCATCCCATCCCTCTCATCCATCCATCCATCTCACCCATCCATCATCCCATCCCTCTCATCCATCCATCATCCATCCATCCCTCATCCATCCATCATCCCATCCCTCTCATCCATCCATCCATCTCATCCATCATCCCATTCCTCTCATCCATCCATCATCCATCCATCCATCCATCATCCATCCATCTCATCCATCCATCTCATCCATCCATCATCCCATCCCTCTCATCCATCCAACATCCATCCATCTCATCCTTTCTCTTCAGAGGAAGGGAATGAGGATCCTCTGTCTAACAGAATCCTAAAAAAGGTCACAGCAAGGCATGTCATATACACGTCCATTCCGTAAATTTTTCACAGTCATGCATATACAAAATCTGCTTTATTAAACAATATTGTCATCGTTAATAGTAATAATCATCACCAACATCATCATCAACAATCATCACTGCTACTACATGTATATGTGACACATGTATAGTAGTACCATATACAGTCATTCTCAAAAAGGTTGTCCAGATGAAAAGACTATAATACTACAATAAAGTCATGTGATTCATTATATATCCAATTTCCTCGCATGGAATTTCAATTTGAGATGCAAAAGTACACAGCATTGTGAGAACTGAATGTAATGGCGCTGGTATCAACTCGCAGTTCCGCGCGCAGAAATTGAAAACATAATGAATCACGTGACTTTATTGTAGTATTGTAGTCTTTTCATATGGACAACCTTTTTGAGAATGACTGTATATTATATTAAATCATCATTACTCGGGCACTTCCGAAGGAAGCCCGAGTTATAAAATGCGTTTTTCGGTAGTCGTCGTCGTCGTAGTCCGGTCAAAGAATGACGAAAGTATGCGACGTATTTAATCGTATCGAGTTTCAAGATTACTCAGCAGATAAGAAAAAAACAAACGACACACAGGACTCAAGTAGATTTGAATCTTAGTTTTGAAAGCAGCTGTAGATCTTCAAGCTATTAAAGGTCAGGATTCTAGTTCATCGTTCAATGACTAGAAGTGGTAGAAGGACTAGAAGCTCGCTTAAAATATATTTAACAAAAACAAACGTGAGGGCGTTATCAGAACCATCTGACCTATGCAACCTCAAGACGTATCATGTACATACTCACCCGCCACATGGTCTCCCTCGTCACTCAACTGTCACTGATTGTCATGACGTCAGAGAAATGATATTGTATTGAAGAAGATGTCCTTGTTTTATTCGACGTTCGAACCGTAACTCGAACCCGAACTCGAACTCGATTCCAAACTCGACGTTTCGGGATCTGAAGCTAGAGAGGGGGCCTTTACACGAACTCATCAAAATCAAATCAATTGAACTCAAAGTCAAAAGGTAATCAAATGAACTCAAAGTCAAAGGCAAATCAAATGAACTCGACACATACATGTATATACATAGTCTCCCTCGTCACGCAACTGTCAGTCATTGTCAGGTCTCTCCTCACGCAACTGACATTGTCCTTGTCATAAGCCCGAGTGTACGCTCATTGAGGGTCTTGTTACTATTATTTATATGTACCAAGAAAAATCTATAAAAGTCCTTTCATCAGAGCTATTACGACAATGAAACCTACGTTATATAATAAGTCTACTTTAATCAGTTTACGGCAAATTATAAATACGTAGGCTTACTTATTGAAAATAACTTTATACACTAATACTGAGTAGTAGTACTTACTTAATAATACAGAATGATATGCTAATTTATAGAGCAAAACAACTCAATTTAAGTTATGTATTAAAGCTTATAATATGTATAGTTAGCTGACCTGTATGGTTCGATAACTGTACTGAATTCACTGTATCTACTTCAAACCCCAAGACCTGAAGTACAAAGAATGATAAAATGTACATGTAACTGTAAGAGCTCTACGAGTCATAAAGCGAACAACAAGTAATCGACACAATACCGTAGTTACGTAAACCAATACGTATCTCACCTGAAGAGGAAACGTCGCTGATTTATTCCCAACATAACCTGAAACTACGTGACTTTGGATGGATAAAACTCTGCATAAAGGGCCGTTGGACATGATTGTTTAGCACTAAAGCAAAGCGGTCAAGAAGTCGAGAATGTGGAGAAGAATAGGCACGTGTATACACAGGGTACCCGGTACCAGGGAATGAGAATGATGAGTGATGGGATACCTGTGGTGCATATGGCTCCGCCTGTCCATTCGTTTTATCCATTGATCGATCGTTCGTTCATCCATCCATTCTTGCAGTCTTTCCTAGGCCTTCATTCTTTCGTTTTTCTATCTCTTTATATATTTGCTCTTTGTCTGTTTATTTATTTTTTCTTCTTCTTTTTTTCTTTCTTTCTTTTTCTTTCTCTCTTTTTTCTTTCTTTCTTTCTCTTTCTCTCTTCCTTCCTTTCTTCCTCTCTTTCTTTCTTTCTTTGTTTCTTTCTTTCTTTCTTTCTTCCTCTCTTTCTTTCTTTCTTTCTTTCTTTCTTTCTTTCTTTCTTTCTTTCTTTCTTTCTTTCTTTCTTTCGCAGTTCGGATTGACCTATAGCAGCATAAACTAGCCGTACTCACCTGGGCCTTTGAAACTTTAGTGGTCTATTGGTTGCCCAGTTTACATTAAATTCATCTCTCTGGTGAGCATAAGTTTCCCTATATTCTTTCAATTCAATTTATTTCTCTATCTCACAATTTGTAATCGAAGCTATTTCCTTTTTTCTTTCCTTTTAGTCTGTCACTTCTTTTTATTCGTTTTCTTTTCCTCTTCTGATTCCATGCATCTTCGCCGTTATCAGTTTACTTTTTATTTATTTACTTTTATCGATCTTTTATTTATTCTTGTTTATTATATATAAACACATGCGACTATGGATTAAATCTGATATTCGGCTTGTCTGTTCCGCCATAAAGTATCACATATAAACACAAAGGTTGCATTATTAATCCAGATCACTTGACAGGTGTCCATAGCCGTGGTTACATAACTTGTTCAAACGCGAAATCTCACAATAAAATGAATTCTTCAAAGTCCACCTGTCAGAGAAATAATAGCGATAAAAATACAGAAACTGTGTTGACTAATAACCAAGCAACTGTAGCGACGAAATAAAATCGAATCTTGTGAAATTGAAAATTTTTAAAAATTTGAAACTGATTTCCCTACCAAAATATCGATCGGTCGCGCGCAGGCATTATAACATGGCACCTACGTACAACAACATATTGAATGAAAATACTTGTTACCAACGTTTATTTTGTCATTTTGAGTATGAAAATGACATCACAAAAACTACACCAGAAATGACGTCATAACAATGTTAAAAGTACAAGAAAATAGAGTAACTCACACATGTACAGTTAATTTGACTTTTGAATACTAGATAAATTGACTCCTATATATTTCCTGTTATAGACTATTGATTACATTCATATTGGCAAAACACGTGCAACAACGCGTGACGTCATTTTGTGACGTCACTAATCGTCGAGTATTTGTAAAAGTAAAACGGTATAGAGTGCAGTCCATATGTCCGTGAAACAGTACTAACTAATTAGTACTAAATAGCACTGATGAAACAATAGAAAACAATAGAAATAACACTATTTAGTACTATTTAGTAATAGTATTATTTCACGGACATATGGACTGCACTCTATGACATTCTAAATGAAAACATACTTTGTTGGTTTTACGTTTTGTTAAAATATGATGAAAGACGTAAATGTTAACATCAAAAATAGGTATAAACATCAGGTCCAGTTGTAGGAAAGATGTATAGCGCTATATCCATTTTTACCAAATCAGTTGGATAAAAATGGCACTTTATTAAACAAATAAATTCGGAGAATGTAGCGAAACGAGACGCCATTTTGAATTTCGTCCCAAAACAGTGAATAGCCAAGGATATTCCGAGTTACGGGAGCCAATCAAAACGCGCCAAAATATTGCTATCCACTGATTTGGTAAATACTAAATACAGTACTTTTATTATTCCACTCGTGCGTCATTTTGCCATATAAGGGCAAGAGAACACGCACAATTACGCAGTAGCTCGCACGCGAATGAACAATTAACATAGCAAAAATGGCTCAAAAACTTCTGGAAACAAAGAAACAAAATCAATTGTGGAATAATAAACCCCTTATTTGATGGTTTAATTGACAGATATAAATCATGAAAAGCTAGCATTATCTTGGCATCCTCATTGAAGATTGCAGCCCATACTAGTGTACTCGCTAGACTGTCCATTCATTGATATGTTATTTATAAACATCTACCGCTCTTTCTACCTGGGTGATTCGGATATTGTACTGAATTCAACGCATCCACGTCAAAACCCAACACCTGAAAAATAATGAATGATATCTAGGCGCTATACAAGCAATTATTATTAATTTAATAATTAATATTGTAAGAGCTTCGCCAGATTCGTACCCAGTGAGTGCGCGGTAGAGTACGATAAGGAGTGGGTACGAGTCTGGGTGAAAAGCGTCCTCAAATAAGTATAATGGACATCCTCGGAAACCCAGGGACTGGGTTGGGGTATGGGTGGGGGCGTAGCGCACGGGCCATAAAAAGTGGAGAAAACGTGGATCCATAACTTCCCGTACGGACGTGATTCCACTTGAGTTTTGAACATTTTATGACGTCAAGAGTGTGTCAATAAAGCCGCATCTCCACGAGCAAGTTTTCCTTGACAAGGAAAAATTGGCGATGTTTTTGTCGTCTCTGACACGAGCAAGTTTTCCTTGACAAGGAAAAATTGGCGATGTTTTTGTCGTCTACACGAGCAAGTCTTCCTTGTCAAGGAAAATTTGCTCGTAAATTGTATCAACTAATTAGCTACACTGATACTCACTGATAGACCTCTTTAGCTTGTATGCAAATTGCCCATTTCAAACCATGTGATGTAAACATGTTAAAACTCCTTGAATCTCATTATTTGCTTCAAATGACGGGCAAACACTGCCCTCCATGTGCTATCAAGCAGAGAGTATTCTATTGAAAAGGTGCAATTCAGCTGATAAAAATTCCTCACGAGACCGGAAGTGACATCTAATGAAATCAAGCAATAGGCGACTTGCATGATGATGTTGTTTTACTACAAGTACCAGAATGCTTTGGGAATTTTCTTTCTTATATTCAGATTGTTATTCCCTCATGAGAATAGTAAGACAATTGGTGCTAATTATCTAGCAAAAGAAATACTTGTAGTATATGACACCATCATGCAAGTCGCCTATTTACAAACGAAGCTAAAGAGGTCTGTTGAGCTCCGCCTGAGCTGCATGGAAGTATCCACAAACTGCACGTAAAACATATTACTCGCCTGAAGTCCCGGCATAGCCATAGACTGGATGACCGTGAATGGATAAAACTCTACATAAAGGATCGTTCGACATGATTGAAGTCTTCTTCACAATCGTATTCTGTGTGTCACGCAACGCTTATAATATATTTATTGGGTTCCCTGTGGTATTAAAGTCACGCAACGCTTATAATATATTTATTGGGTTCCCTGTGGTATTAAAGTCACGCAACGCTTATAATATATTTATTGGGTTCCCTGTGTTATTACGCACGGAATCGACTACGTTTACGTCCAATACGTTACGTTTACCGTTACGTTTACGTAAACACCGCTGCTTCCGTGTATAGAAACACAGGGAACCCAAATATTAGATCGACCTGTGCGCTCTGCCACAGGAAGCCCATTATTCACCGTGTCTATTTTTCGCCGCATGCATTTGTCACGTGACATTTCCCAGGAGTACCTTGCGCGCTGATAATGATTGAGAATAATTGAAGTTTAAGCGTATTCTGAAAACGCCCTCTCAAAATTACATAACGTAGATATTTTCCATATAGAGCTAATATGGGAAAACTGGTTTTTCGTAATTTCTAGCCATTCTATTTGTTGTTGCTGCTCAGAATCTTTTGCAAACCTATTTTTGAGGAAAAACCAAGACTTTGACACAAAGAAATCTCGAAAATAAAGCGATTCTAAAAAAGTCCTCTCAAAATTACATAACGTAAATATTTTCCATATAGAGCTAATATGGGAAAACTGATTTTTCGTAATTTCTAGCCATTCTATTTGTTGTTGCTGCTCAGAATCTTTTGCAAACCTATTTTTGAGGGAAAACCAAGACTTTGACACAAAGAAATCTCGAAAATAAACCGAGTCTGAAAAAGTCCTCTCAAAATTACATAACGTAGATATTTTCCATATAGAGCTAATATGGGAAAACTGATTTTTCGTAATTTCTAGCCATTCTATTTGTTGTTGCTGCTCAGAATCTTTTGCAAACCTATTTTTGAGGGAAAACCAAGACTTTGACACAAAGAAATCTCGAAAATAAAGCGATTCTAAAAAAGTCCTCTCAAAATTACATAACGTAGATATTTTCCATATAGAGCTAATATGGGAAAACTGGTTTTTCGTAATTTCTAGCCATTCTATTTGTTGTTGCTGCTCAGAATCTTTTGCAAACCTATTTTTGAGGGAAAACCAAGACTTTGACACAAAGAAATCTCGAAAATAAACCGAGTCTGAAAAAGTCCTCTCAAAATTACATAACGTAAATATTTTCCATATAGAGCTAATATGGGAAAACTGATTTTTCGTAATTTCTAGCCATTCTATTTGTTGTTGCTGCTCAGAATCTTTTGCAAACCTATTTTTGAGGGAAAACCAAGACTTTGACACAAAGAAATCTCGAAAATAAAGCGATTCTAAAAAAGTCCTCTCAAAATTACATAACGTAGATATTTTCCATATAGAGCTAATATGGGAAAACTGATTTTTCGTAATTTCTAGCCATTCTATTTGTTGTTGCTGCTCAGAATCTTTTGCAAACCTATTTTTGAGGGAAAACCAAGACTTTGACACAAAGAAATCTCGAAAATAAAGCGATTCTAAAAAAGTCCTCTCAAAATTACACATGCGAGCATCTTGTGTTAAAATGTCTTAAAAATTAAAAATCAACAAAACCGCAGCAATTTATAGTTTTCGTTTGTCATCAATGTTCCCTTCAAATCCCGTAAGTGTTTTCCCTTCAAAATTGATTTGTTCAAAATTTTAATTTTATATTGTAAAATATATTTTACTATTCAAGGTTTCAGGAGAGTTTTCTTTTCTTTTCTATGTTCTTAATTGCAGAAAACGTTTTGCTTGTTCGCAAAACTTGACTCGGTTTCTCAAAGAAGAAGTTAGTTTTACAGAAATAGAGCCTGCGTAGCTCGCTATCCCTTCTTCTCCCCCTCCCCCACCGTCTCCTTTTCCCCTTCCCTCCCCCCCCCCTCTTATCTCGTTCCTCCTTGAGAGCCAGGGAGCTACGCAGGCTACGAAAGATACAGTAATCATTATTTATAGAAATTTAAAAAGTCTCGTGCGATTATTGTTTAAGAATTGTCCAGCATAAGAGACCGCCAACACCAACGACTCCTGCGCCAACAAGGATCTTGATCTTGTTGGAAAGTTGCTGGGATCCCTGTGGTGTGGTTCCTCTCCAGCTGTTACCATGGTACACACCCACAGGATGACCTAACAACGTCCCCCAGAACTTGCACAGTTCACGGTCTACTATTTGGGGTTGTTCCGGGGGGTCAGTATCATCGTCGGAGTCATGGGCGTCCACATTTTCGTCACTCAAGCAGTCATCATAACAAGAACTAGCGACGGGCGCCAAGGCTGATTCTACGTTGTTAGGAGGGGCACGATGAAGAACCATGGCAGACTCGCCGTGGAGAAGATGTTTCTCCATACGCTCATACATCGAGTCAAACAGGAGTGTAGCCATACTTGTGCCTCTACGTTGATCACCAACAAACGCCAACACAGCACCCCAGAACTTGATGTTCCTAGTTTTAATGAACTTGTAATCGTCACAAAATGAAGTGGCGTCCATGGAGGAACAACTAGCGATGATGCTGTTACTCGTGCTACATGGGAGGAGGTCGTTAACTGGCTCGTTGACGAGCGTCACGGACGATGGACATAACGTCAGCTCACTGCAACTTTGTTGCAAGTCGGTCACTGAAGAACTCGTAACGGCATCGCTGAAAATATCACATGATTTTACGTCGATATTGATGACGATGTTCTCGCGTGGCTCAGCGGTCAAATACCCGAGAAGACAGTTTTCTTCAGACTCGATGGTTCGTTGGACTGTTGACCTGGCAGCGTTATCACTCGTTGTTTCATGTACTTCATGAATTTCAGATTCAGCTGCTACGAGACTCTGCTGCAAAGCCATGTGTTCGTTCCAGTTCACCTTAGATAGATAGAGTGTAGAAACTTTAGCCCGTAATTCAAAAAGCGTGTTTACTCTTAAGTTGCGCATCTTAGTGTACTAAATACTACTGGACCAAATGACCAAATATAGATAACGGACGTTCTTCTATAGTACATTAGTTTATATATTTCAATAACCGATGGATGCTGATATTAAAAAATAAAAATAAAATAATAACTTTATTAACGTGTCATGTTTTCTAGTTTTACAAGAAACTAATTGGAGACACCTATCTACCCCACCCATTAAAATATCCCTATAAATAATAATAATATATAATATAAAGTATTACAAGAATAGGTTATCGTAATAAAATAACAAACAGGAAAATATCCTTATATG
>JAUJYZ010000531.1:0-7500 GCA_033675265.1 Actinostola sp. cb2023 | reverse complement strand
CGTTAATCCACTATCTTCAACAGTTTCAAAAGAAAACGATAATTAACGAAGTTAATGAAGTATTTACTTCATCGCGCGATTTTGACGTCATTAATTTCTGATGATGTCATTTCCGGTAAGTGTTCGAAATGACTGTAGGGAACTGATAGAATTATACATGTATGACGTCATTTTTCGGATTAATAAATACATGGCGTCATCGTCAGCGCGAGTGCCCAATAACTGTAGATGAAAAGAGGCATAGCTAGATTGAGGCACCGTACTGGGTAAGGAGAAAGAAGATCGAGATAAAGGGAAGAGACGACGACGAAGCGCGGGCAGAATGCAGTCGTGCTTACACAGGCAGCCCAACCATTCCATCTGGAAGATATTTGTATGCGCGTCTTTTTTTTTTATGGGTTTCTTGTGGTAGAGCTAGCGCGCGCGCAATATACGTATTATGTACGTTGGGATCCCTGTGCTCGTCCCGCAAGACGCGCCCGCACAAATGCAGTATTGAATGTGTGGTTGTGGGATTTCATCGAACTATTTATTCTCATCGAGTCGCCGTTTGCTTGAAAGGGATTACGCGAGCTTGAAAGGGATTACGCGAGCTTGAAATCTTTCCCAAAAATAAGTGAACGTACAGAATCATGTAAAAGTTAATACAATTTATTTTAAATTGATGTTTACAAATTCGTTCTCAAAGAACTTTGCTTATGTAAAGAAAGAACTGCACTGCGCCAACAAGGAACTCAACAATATTGTTAAATGCAAAAATAAAATGCTCCAAAATCATCGACCAGTTTGTTTTCTTTCATGAGTTAAATACAAATCTCTCAACATGCTATGATTATTTCAGCTAACTATTTCATCTTTACAAATTGCAGCAAATATGCGTTTTACGTGTACAACAATGTAAAAGCATGACGTAGAAAGGATTCTGGGAGATATTTTTGATCGGGGAGGGGAGGGGTATGTTGTTGTAATTGAAGAGCAAACTCGACGTGTGGGTTGCCTGTGTCTACGAGTTATCATCTATGGCTTTAGTCTTGTTATAAAAGTCTATTAGTTGTAAACCAACAATGTCCTGAAACAAAACAACAATATTTTCAAAAATAAAATTAATAATAAAATTAATAATAATAATAATAATAATAATAATAATAATAATAATAATAATAATAATAATAATAATAATAATAAAAATAATAATAATAATAATAAAAATAATAATAATAATAATAATAATAATAACAATAATAATAATAATAATAATAATAATAATAATAATAATAATAATAATAATAATAATAATAATAATAATAATAAATAATATTGGAAATATTATAGCAGCCATCTTGGAGGTCAGAACAATAGAAATTCCAGTCTCTTCAGGAAAATAAATCTTCTCATGCAAAAATGTCTCATTATTTATAACATGAAAACGATCAACAGCAACACAAAAAGTTGTTAGAATAATGATGGCAGATGTATGCATTGGATGGATTCAGATGGATCGAAGGTGATCATAAAGCAGGCCCCAGTTGCAAGAAAGGTGGTTAGCGCTATCCACCGGATAAATCCTATCCAACGGATAAAATGATGCAGTTATCCAATACATTTTATCCGTTGGATAGGACTTATCTGGTGGATAGCGCTAACCACCTTTCTTGCAACTGGGGCCAGATGGATAAATAGATAGACGACTGAATCATGGAATCAATGAATCGCTGACTGACTGACTGATGATTGATTGATTGATTAAATGAATGAGTGAATGAATGAATAGATGGTTAGACAAATGAATTGATGAATGAATGCATGAATGGATGGATTAATGAATGCATGGATGGGTGAATGGATGAATGAATGGATGAATGAATGAATGAATGAATGAATGAATGAATGAATGAATGAATGAATGAATGAATGAATGAATGAATGAATGAATGAATGAATGAATGAATGAATGAATGAATGAATGAATGAATGAATGAATGAATGGATGGATGAATAAATGAACAGATAATAATAGATAGAAACAAAATTTGAATGTCAAACCAAATCAACTGTCTCACCTGCTTGCTGATCTTCACAATTCTATTATTTGTTATTGTTCACTTGTAGGTGGAGGTTCATCATCACTAGATGGTCCCTCTGGTCCCTGTGGACCTGGCTCACCAGCTGGTCCCTGTGGACCTAGAGGGCCTGCAGGTCCTTGAGGTCCTACATCTCCTTTTGGCCCATCCTGTCCCTGTGGTCCTTCTGAGCCTTGTGATCCTGTGACATGAAATAATTTAAATTTTCATCACTGACTTTTACAGTTATTCCAAATAATAAATATAATAAATATTAAATATAAATATAAAAACAACTCACCAGTTTCTCCTCTCTCTCCTGCTGGTCCTTGTACACCTAAAATAACAATAAAAAACATAGCAGTGACATCATCATCTATATTTTCATCATTGCCACCACCATCTTTATCATCGATCATCATCATTGCAATCAATCATCATCAATCACTATCATCAACCATCATCATCACAATCAATCATCATCAATCACCATCATCAATCATCATCATCAACCATCATCATCGCAATCAATCATCATTGATCACCATCATCATCATCAATCATCATTATCATCAATCATCATCATCATCAATCACTATCATCAATCATCACTATCATCAATCATCATCATCATCAATCACTATCATCATCAACAACCATCATCATCGCAATCAATCATCATCATCACTGTCAGCACCATCATCCTCATCATCGTCACCACCATATATTGCTGCTGCCACCATTATCAACATCATGTTATGTTTACATTTCTACTGGTATTGTATTGTATCTATCTTGTGTTGGGCTATACCTTGAGCTCCATCACGTCCAGCATCGCCAGTATCACCTGACAGAAAGCATGAGATAAAGTTAATTAAAAGAAAATGACTGACTGGCTGACTGACTGACTGACTGAGCGACTGTCTGACTGACTAATTGAATGAATCAGTGACTGACTGAGTGTATGACTGACTGATCAACCAACTGACTGAGTGACAAGAGGGATTGACTGACTTCATGATTGACTGAACGACCGACTGAATAACTGTCTGACTGACTGACTGACTGACTTCATGACTGACTGAATGACCGACTGAATGACTGTCTGACTAATTGAATGAATCAATGACCAATTGACTGAGTGACAGAGGGACTGACTGACTTCGTGATTGACTGAATGACCGACTGAATGACTGTCTGACTGACTGATTGAATGAATCAGTGACTGACTGAGTGTATGACTGACTGATCAACCAACTGACTGAGTGACAAGAGGGATTGACTGACTTCATGATTGACTGAACGACCGACTGAATGACTAATTGAATGAATCAATGACCAATTGACTGAGTGACAGAGGGACTGACTGACTTCATGATTGACTGAACAACTGACTGAATGACTGTCTGACTGACTTCATGACTGGCTGACTGACTTCATGACTGACTGAACGACTGACTGAATGACTGTCTGACTAATTGAATGAATCAATGACCAATTGACTGACTGACTTCATGATTGACTGAACGACCGACTGAATGACTGTCTGGCTGATTGAATGAATGAATCAGTGACTGACTGACTTCATGACTGACTGACTGACTTCATGACTGACTGAACGACTGACTGAATGACTGTCTGACTAATTGAATGAATCAATGACCAATTGACTGACTGACTTCATGATTGACTGAACGACCGACTGAATGACTGTCTGGCTGATTGAATGAATGAATCAGTGACTGACTGACTTCATGACTGACTGAACGACCGACTGAATGACTGTCTGACTGATTGAATGAATCAATGACCTACTGACTGAGTGACCAACCAACTTATTGAATAAATGACAGACTGACAGACTGACTTCAGGACTGAATGAATAAATATTGGTGTGATTGAATAAAATGAATGAGTAAAAAGACCTCTTTATTGTAACCATGAACTCTATATGCAATAATGGCTCAGTGGAGGTAATTAATGTGTATTTTACAACACAAAATCTCTCCAAATACCTTTGTCTCCATTTGCACCATCTTGGCCAGGAGATCCAGCCAGTCCACCTGGACCTAAAACATACAAATGTCAAGATAAACACATCTCATCTCTTGTAGAAAATATCAATGTTTATATTAGATTACACAGTTATCATTGATTTATCTTTTTTTTACATTTAAATTATTATTATTGTAAAGCGCATCGAGGTTCCAGGATGCGCTATATAAATACTCTATTATTATTATTTTTTATTTTTTAATAATTCTTAAAATAATTTAATTCATTTTTTAAATAATTTGATTTGATGTTCAGTTTATCAGTCTTATTTTTAGAATTCTAAACTGTACACAGTGTTGCAAATTATGCAAAATGAAGCTCGACCTGAAATGTGCTAGATACATGTAAGTAAACCTGTGAGTAGATCCAGGATTCTCTGAAAGGAGTTTGCGAAGCTTTTTGGAGAGAATCAGATGAACAGATAGACCAAATACCAATATTATTGGGGAGGATGGGGTGTAACCCCCTTGAACCCACACCCTGCAGACCACACCCTGAAACCTATTCATATTTATGAATCAATGCAGGATCCATTCCTACCTTGCTTCCCTGCATCACCTTTGTCTCCCTTCTCACCAGGGGAACCATTTTGCCCAGGGGTCCCAGATGCCCCATCGCTGCCGTCTTTCCCAGGTGTACCACCAGCCCCATGTTTTCCCTGTGGACCTTGAGGACCAAGGAGACCAACTGGGCCCTCTGTTCCAGTGTCTCCTTTCACACCTTGGGGCCCCTGTTCTCCCTGGTCCCCTTGGGGACCTTTTTGTCCTGGTACACCTGAAGAACCTGCAGCAGAAATGGGCCATCTTTTAAACTCAGCTCACACAGTGAACAGTAGAAAAACACATTGGCAAACTTTAGTCCAGAGGTATGTGCACATACAATCCAGAGGTGCCAATAACTAAATTTTCATAGAGTACCCCCTCCCTCAGTTGGGTAACATGTATCCCAAAGGGATGCATGAGAATGTAATGGGAAAGAAAAATCACTGTTATATTCTAAGAAATCTCAATATTGTGTCTGCATTGAACAATATCTCATTTATCCATGAGAAAGTAGGCGCTGTACAAGGAGAAATTGCGCTTGAAACACTGATTTCAGTGGTCCAAAAATGGCATCCATCAATAACTCCTGACTAAGGATGCTTCATTAAAGCTGTTGCTGTGGCAACAATGCAGAAGTTTGACAGCATTCAATCACAGCAATTAATAATAAGGTTTCTCATATGTTCAATGAGGCCACAGCAACAACGCTTTTAGAGTAAAAGTTCCTCAACAAATAGTTTTATTTACGAGTTGAATGCAAAGAATTCACGTTTTCGATAGATGATATGTGCATAACCGTTCACTGTCACAAGATCATTTGTTCTTTTCAAAAACAATTCACTGTCTGTGTAATACAAAGAACAAATAATGCTTGCATATCAAGCGTCATAGTAACAAACAAACCGGAAACATATCGCTCAGCAACGGATGATCAAGTCTTCGAAAAGTTTGCCACGTAGACATGAAGACGATTTACGATGTGTTCACCAATGAATGAGTTCAGCTTCTTTTAGGTTTTAAAGTTCGAATGAAGATTTGTAAATTTTAAATCGTTTTAGTGTTCTATATTATTCAACTATAGAAGAAAACAAAAGCGCTACTGGTCACAGTGGGATTTAGTGATGGAACAAAAATATTGTCTGTTGTGTTTCGATCAAGTCTTCCACGAAATAAATTGCAACATTAAAAAAATTATATGTTTATTTAAATGATTGTTTTATCTGTCTTTAATCACACGATACATTATCAAAGATTTATTCTGTTTTTGGTTGAAACATATGTGTTTTTTCTTCTTCGTTATGTCACGGTTAGGAACATAGCGGTAAATATTTGATCGTTGAAATGCAAGTTACATAATTATACTGACCTTCGGGACCGGGGACACCAGCAAGGCAAGACAGACAATCCTGATAAAGAATTAGATAGAAAACTCGATTGATACGTTGAATTATCATCTTCACAAACAATTAAGAGCCATCAAATACGGTAACCTACATTTCACGATATTGAATGCATTCCAACAAAATTGAACAAAAAAACACAAGTGATTTTGAATTCATGGTTTGCAATTGAGAAATCGAAGATTTTTTAAACTTTATAGAAATCTTCCAGCTTACCTGTTTGTCCAGTCTTTCCTGCAGGTCCTACGCATCCTGAAATGGACAAAAAAATAAAGAAATCGTGACGATCGTGAAGTCGATGACACGTAGATTTCAAACGAAGTTATTTCATGTATATTTTTTAATACAGTCGAGTGCTCGCACAAATTTCTCGTATAAAATACATTCTCAAGAGATCATCTCCAACAATGAGGACTATATTCAGTAATTACTACTCACCTTGGATAGGGATTTTCCCTGTGATGATCGCAAAGTTCACTGCCATTGAAACAGTTGCGATTAGGAATATAAATATCTGAAAGAATGGAATACTGCCTCCTTCGCTTGCCGTCGTTGTAGATTTCTTTGGTGGCATGGTTAGATTGCTTTAAAAGAACTAAAAATTGATAAAAAACTAAATAGAATGGAGAAAGATTCCTAGGTAACGATACAAAGTTCGATAAGAAAGAATTCTTGGAAAGTTTTGATGCAAATATATTCTTGAGAGAGGAAGAGTAGGACTGGAATCGAAGACAAAAATAGCATAAGGGGGATATAGTGGGGAATGTTATAAATACAGTACAAAGGTTTTTTTTAGAAATAGTTTTAGATAATTCTGAGAGCTTGAAATCTTCCTCTCAAAGTAAGATAAAAATATTCAAGCTTCAACGAAATTAAAAAATGTGATGTTTTTTCTAAATATTTTAACATTTTTTTATTTTTATCGGAGATCCTGTGAATTTTTTTGTAAATAAATATATTAGACCAAATTAGACCATGGCCACCGTTAGAGAAACAGATTTCAAAAATTCTGAAATTCTGAAATATATATATTTATGCAAATACAATTAGTAATGGTAATAGACCTGAGTGGAGTGCAATTTGGTCTGAAATCATACGAGTGATTACAAAATTGCACGACCGCGTAGCGGTGAGTGCAATTTGTTATCACGAGTATGATTTCAGACCAAAATTGCACGACACGAAGTTCAATTACCTATTAATCATATTCATTTTGAAATCTTTTCAAATACACTCGTTATATTTACATGTAGGTGGTAAGTTGCAATAATAAGAATAAATTTTGATGCCTAAAAAGTACAACTCTTTCATTCTAAATTACAAATGAACTTTTTATGAAGAATCGTTTGAATTTAATAAAATTAGAGTTTTCTGTGCGAAAATAAAAAAAATAAAAATTGGTGCAATTAAATGATCCAAAATATGCATTAATGATTTAATCGC
>JAUJYZ010000848.1:0-269636 GCA_033675265.1 Actinostola sp. cb2023 | reverse complement strand
TCCTGACCTTTCGATAGCTTCAAGATTTACGCTGCTTTCACTCAAGATTCAAAATCTACTTGAGTCCTGTGTGGTCGTTTGTCTTCGCCTTATCTGCTTCAGAGTAATCTTGAAACTCGATACGATCAAATACTTTTCGCATTCTATGAACCATGACAAAATAAAAAAAGAATTTGTAAGTGTATAACTCGGGCTTCCTCGGAAAGGCCCGAGTAACAAGGACATCTTCTTCAATACTTTGATAAATTCTCTGACGTCATGACAATCATTGAACAGTTTGGTTACCGTGAAGGGAGACTATGAGTCGGGTGAGTAACGAACTGATAATACGTCCTTGAGGTTGCATAGGTCAGATGGTTTCCGGATAACGCCCTCGCGTTTGTTTTTTATTACTCGGTCCCAGGCCGCAGGCCGCCCGAGTTAGAAAATGCGGATTTCGGTTGTAGTAGTAAGTAGTAGTAGTTTTGTTCGGCTCCAAAATGACGAGTATGCGACGTATTTAATCGTATCCGGAGTTTCCAAGATTACTCAGCAGATTTGAAAAGATAAACGAGAAACAGGACTCAAGTAGATTTTGAATCTTAGTTTTTGAAAGCAGCTGTAGATCTTCAAGCTATTAAAAGCGGTCAGGATTCTAGTTCATCGTTCAATGACTAGAAGTGGTAAAAGGACTAGAAGCTCGCTTAAAATTATTTTTTTTTTTTTAAAACAAACGCGAGGCCGTTATCGGAAACCATCTGACCTATGCAACCTCAAGACGTATCATGTTCGTACTCACCGGACTAATAGTCTCCCTCGTCACTCAACTGTCACTGATTGTCATGACGTCAGAGAAATTATATTGTATTGAAGAAGATGTCCTTGTTTTATTCGACGTTCGAACGTAACTCGAACCCGAACTCGATTCCAAACTCGACGTTGTGTTTCGGATCTGAAGCTAGAGAGGGGGCCTTTACACAAACTCATCAAAATCAAATCAAATTGAACTCAAAGTCAAAAGGTATAATCAAATGACTCAAAGGCAAATCAAATGAACTCGACACATACATGTATATACATAGTCTCCCTCGTCACGCAACTGTCAGTCATTGTCAGGTCTCTCCTCGCGCAGCTGACATTGTCCTTGTTCTTCAACCAACTGGCATTCATTTTCAAGTACTTCCTCGAACAACTGACATTTTCCTTTTCACAATGCCCGAGTGAACGCTCATTGAGCGTCTTGTTAAATATATTTTAAGCGAGCTTCTATACTAGTCCTTTTACCACTTCTAGTCATTGAACGATGAACTAGAATCCTGACCTTTTAATAGCTTGAAGATCTACAGCTGCTTTCAAAACTAAGATTCAATCTACTTTAGTCCCTGTGTGGGTGTGTTTTTTTCTTATCTGCTGAGTAATCTTGAAACTCGATATGATTAAATACGTCGCATACTTTCGTCATTCTTTAGCCGAACAAAACTACTACTACTACTACTACCGAAAAACGCATTTTATAACTCGGGCTTCCTTCGGAAGGGCCCGAGTAATTATATTGTATGCTAGAAACGGGTGAACTTTTCGAATCGCTCAAAACCACTCAAAAACACAATTTCTTGCTCAGATTTCTATACCAAAGTGTTCTTTAATTATCAGACTACTGATATGAAGACATGTTTGAGAATCTCATATCCTTTGAAGTCTTTCTAAGAGCTCATTCCTGAGACCATTCGAATCCAACGGTCAACGGAATATTCAATGACGTCACGGTCCACTGATTCTACGTTTGGGCTACCTGTGCCGGGATCAATGTTATATACTGTGACATTTTAGGCACCTTACCGGGTTCAACGTTATCTACTGTGACATTTTAGGCCGTTAGCTAACGGCTTATTTTACCTTACCGGGATCAATGTTATATACTGTGACATTTTAGGCCGTTAGTTAACGGCTTATTTCTCGTTCGGTGATCAGTGTTGTGTCTACTGTGAGATTTTAGGCCGTTAGTTAACGGCTTATTTCTCGTTCGGTGATCAGTGTTGTATCTACTGTGAGATTTTAGGCCGTTAGTTAACGGCCTAAAATGTTGCAGTTAGTAGTCTAGTAAGATAAATATATAAAATGCTTGTTTATTAAAAATCAATTTACTAACACATACTGATTTTAACGGCTTAAAATTTTCACAGTATATACACTGTACTATAGTAGCAATTCTGAAGCTAGTGAGTTGTTTGCAATGTGTGAGCAACGTCAATTTGATTGAAACATATGCGAGCTCTCGCCATCGCTTTAAAAGTTGGCTCATAATTCGTGCATATTAATGAGGCAAAATCGGAAATTTAATTGATTTTTTAAACTTTTGTAAATTTCTCAAAATTGAAAACGCGCTGGGATTTTTTACAGTATGATTTCCTAAAATGTCGAAGCCAGTTCACCCAAAGGGATGTTTTGGTGAAATAAAAACAAATCCGCTCGATTTCACAACTGATTTGAGATTCTCGATTTCTTACAGGCATGAAACTTAGTACTAACTAATTAGTGCTAAATAGCACTAATTACTCGGGCCCTTCCGAAGGAAGCCCGAGTTATAAAATGCATGACTTTCTTTTTATTATTATTATTATTTTATTTTTTTTGTTAGGCCACGGAATGCGAAGTATTTGACCTTCACACAATGTGAAGTATGTGACCTTCTCGAGTTTTGCCATGCAAGCCGGCTTCGCCAGATCATAGTCTGAATCGTCTGGATGTTATATTATTATGTCTCTGAAGCTAGAGAGCGAGGGTTTGATTGATTTGATTTTCCAGTAGATTTTGTTTTGATAGCTAATCTCGCTTTGCTTGCTGCCTGACTGTCGTCACGCATCTAAACGAAGTCAAATGTCTTCTATACTTTGTACCGCTGTAATTGTGTGTTGTGGTAAGCTTATAACACTTCACTACACTGATAGATCTTTATTTTGTTGAATTTTGAAATTATTGTATAAGTAAATCACTGATTTGAATGCCCAGAATCAGCAGGAAATATTGTGCATGATTGTTCGCCGAGTCACGCTGCGATGTCTAGTTTATTTAAGCTTATATTTGTATTTGGTATAGATATATTTATGCACCAAATAAACTATTGTCATTGTCGTCTATGATTCGCCGAGTTTGTGAAATCGATTTTACAAAGAAAGCATGTTCTACCGAGTCATCCATAATCACCAAAGGCTCCGTAAACAACATGGTTTCTTCACAAACCTTGTTAGCAGTTCGGGAGGAAGGTTACAGCTGGTATGTCGTATTGTTTTCAAAATAACCACAATAATTCATAGAGATATGGATTTAGAGATCTTCAGAACTTAGAACGAATCGAAGTGAGTTGATGATACACGCATGCAGTGAAGAGAACAGTTGTGAGGTTTTCGCCGGACACCGAGCCGGGCGATTTTATATTTTACGCCCACTTCAAGATGGCGGATATTTCCGAGATGGCCTGGAATCTACTAATATGAGCAGCTCAACTTCCGGTGAATCGTCTTCGTATTTTCTTCGAGTTCACATCGGAGTATTCTTGGCATTTTCAGTCTGTTTGGCTAAACTGCAATTGCAATAAATGTTGAAGGCTATACATATTTGGCGGAGAACTGAAATCGTGCCAATTGTATGTATTTATTGTCTGAAATAAAACTATCCAATTGTGATGAAGTTGGAGCTTATTTTCATTCACTTACTGCATGGCTATCTTTCGACGGATTGTTCCCCTCAAAACACTTTAAAGAAGATTCAGCTTTATGTGAAAGTTTCTACTCATCGATCACTATACGAGACTGAATAATTTAATTCTGGCGTGACACATCAGACTGCCGTACGCCGAATCTCATTTGTTATTCGTACGAGTCGAATTTTTCCACGAATTCTGGAATAAAGCGTGTTTATCTTATGCCGCCGTCTTGATGTTTAGTTGTCCTACAATACTTACCGCTTTTACGACTTCGCATTGGCATTTAAAATTCTACTCGCGTACGAATACGGTAGCAAATGAGAGTCGAAAATAAAGCTCCAACTTCATCACAATGGATCGTTTTATTTCAGACAATAAATACATACAATTGCGGATTGTTTGCGACGATTTCTCCTCCAAATATGTATAACCTTCAACATTTATCGAAGAAAACAAAGAAAATGACATGAATAACTCTGTGTGAACTCGTAGCCGTATAGAAATAGAAAATAATACGATTCACCGGAAGTTGAGCTGCTCATATTAGTAGATTCCAGGCCATCTCGGAAATATCCGCCATCTTGAAGTGGGCGTAAAATATAAAATCGCCCGAGCCGGAGGTACCTAAATCCATATTTACACTTCATCCAAACACTGTTAATCACAATTAAATTATTCAGTCTCGTATAGTGATCGATGAGTAGAAACTTTCACATAAAGCTGAATCTTCTTTAAAGTGTTTTGAGGGGAACAATCCGTCGAAAGATAGCCATGCAGTAAGTGAATGAAAATAAGCTCCAACTTCATCACAATTGGATAGTTTTATTTCAGACAATAAATACATACAATTGGCACGATTTCAGTTCTCCGCCAAATATGTATAGCCTTCAACATTTATTGCAATTGCAGTTTAGCCAAACAGACTGAAAATGCCAAGAATACTCCGATGTGAACTCGAAGAAAATACGAAGACGATTCACCGGAAGTTGAGCTGCTCATATTAGTAGATTCCAGGCCATGTATATTTATAAATAGCTGTATATCAGTTCATGGTTCTTTCTGTTGAGTACCCATGAACAATGGTACCATGTATATTTATAAATAGCTGTATATCACTTCATGGTTCTTTCTGTTGAGTACCCATGAACAATGGTACCATGTATATTTATAAATAGCTGTATATCACTTCATGGTTCTTTCTGTTGAGTACCCATGAACAATCGGGTACCATGTATATTTATAAATAGCTGTATATCGACTTCATGGTTCTTTCTGTTGAGTACCCATGAACAATGGTACCATGTATATTTATAAATAGCTGTATATCACTTCATGGTTCTTTCTGTTGAGTACCCATGAACAATGGTACCATGTATATTTATAAATAGCTGTATATCACTTCATGGTTCTTTCTGTTGAGTACCCATGAACAATGGTACCATGTATATTTATAAATAGCTGTATACCCATGAACAATGGTACCATGTGTCATGATTCATATTACCTAATATGGTATTGCCATATATGGCATTAGGGTACTTAACGAATGTATAAGGGTTCTGGTATTAAAGTTTGTCAATAAAGTACTTCACATCTTAGCTGAAGCTTACATGGTGTCAGAAACGAAACACGCCGATTTTATCAACCGACATGGATTCTCTGAAGCCCCCGAAATTTGTCCTTTGAAGGAAACGTTGCAGACAATTGGAGGCGATGGCTACAACAGTTCAACCTCTACATGAACGCCACCGGACGAGACAGGAAAGACGAGAAAATCCAGTACTCGACCTTCCTTACCATTGCAGGAGAGGATGCGTTAGAGATTTATAACACATTTACGTTCGAAGAAGCGGAGGCCAACAAGGTCAAGCCACTAATAAAGAAGTTTGAAGCGTATTGTAACCCGCGAGAAAACGTCACGTACGAACGACATAAATTCAACACGAGATGCCAAGAACCAGACGAGAAGATTGACAGGTATGTCACAGAGCTACGAAAGCTAGCCAAATCCTGCGAGTTCAGCGAATTGACCGATTCGCTGATACGAGACCGCATTGTATGTGGAATTCTTGACGGAAAAGTTCGAGAGAAATTGCTGAGCGAAGAGGATGTGACCTTAACAAAGGCAATCAACTTGTGTCGTTCAGCAGAAATGAGCAAAGTTCAATCACAGAGCCTTGGTCCGGTTGAACAGCCACTACACGCCATTCAATCACAGAGATCGAGCCAAGCGGAATGACATACACTCGGTTGAGCAACAACACGAATCAGACGGATCAGAAGGACTTTTTGTTGGAACTATTTCAACAGAACGCCAGCAAAGCGAATGGAGGATAACTTTGGACATCGAGCAACGGTCCATCAGCCTCAAAATAGATACCGGCGCCCATTGTAACGTGATGCCTGAGAAAATCTACCGAACGATTTCCAAAGCACAACCGTCAAAAGCTGGATCAAAGTTAGTGTCTTACTCCGGTCATACAATCAAAGTCGTTGGAAAAGCCGTTCTGCTGGTCACCTACAAAGGAAAATATTACCCCATAGAGTTCCAGATAACTAATCAAGACATGGACAGTCCACCAGTACTAGGCCTAGCGACATGTTTGGAATTTAGTTCAACGTGTCTACACATTGACCTCGAGCAAACCCGACGTAAACATGTCACGCAATCCTGCCAACAGACCTCAGACATCGACAGATTCAGCGGAAGCGACAATTACCGCCAAAACAGACGAAATAATGGCTATGTATGAAGATATCTTCAAAGGTCTCGGATGCCTCAGTGGAGAATACAGTATTAAGATAGACCCGACAGTTCCTCCCGTCATTCATCCGCCACGAAAGGTACCGTTTGCCCTGCGTGACAAGTTCGAAATGGAGCTGAAGCGAATGGAACAGCTAGATGTCATAGAGAAAGTAACTGAACCAACTGAATGGGTTAATTCATATGTCATCACTGAGAAAAGTAATGGAAAATTGAGAGTCTGAATGGATCCAAGGGACTTGAACAAAGCCATCAAAAGAGAACATTACCCGATGAAAACTATCGAAGAAGTAGCTACAAAGCTTAGTGGCGCAAAGTACTTCAGCACACTGGATGCCTCAGCAGGGTTCTGGCACATCAAGCTAGATGACAACAGCAGTAACCTTACCACGTTTAATACACCCTTTGGGAGGTATAAATTCAACAGGATGGCTTTTGGAATTAACTCAGCGCCAGAGGTATTTCAGCGACGCATGTCACAAGCTTTTGAAGACATCGAGGGGTGTGATGAAATAGTGGACTACATACTAATCTGGGGTCGAGACGAAAAAGAACACAACGACAGATTGGTCAAGGTCCTAAAGAGAGCTCGAGCCATTAATCTAAAGCTGAACAAGGAGAAGTCCAAGATCCTACGAGACGAGCTATCCTATATTGGACACATCATTACTGCAGAAGGAGTAAAGCCAGACCCAGATAAAGTCAAAGGAATTGCTGAAATGAAAGTCCCGACAGATATCAAAGAGTTGCAGAGGTTCATGGGAATGGTGAACTACCTTGGAAAATTTCTACCAAAACCTGTCCAACTCCACCCAAGCCCTAAGAGAACTACTACAAAAGGAAACCGCATGGCACTGGGATGAGCGACATGACCATGCATTCCAGGACATCAAAGTTAAAGTCACCGACCCACATATACTGAAATACTATGATGTCAACAAACCAGTCACAGTATCCGTTGACGCGTCCTCATGTGGACTTGGCGCCTGTCTACTCCAAGAGGGACACCCGATTTCCTATGCCTCTCGATCTCTAAACGACGCTAAAAAAAAATTATGCACAGATTGAGAAAGAGCTACTTGCTGTAGTCTATGGATGCACTAAATACCACCAATATATATATGGCAAACAGGTCGAAGTTGAAACAGACCACAAGCCATTGGAATACCTGTTCAAAAAAACCCTAACGATGGCCCCACCCAGACTACAAAGAATGATGCTCCAGCTACAGAAATATGACCTACTTGTTGGATACAAGCCAGGAAAAAGCCTCTATATTGCTGATACACTGAGTCGCGCCCCAACTTCAGACGTCAGAGGAACACCAGAGGACAACTTCCAAGTCCATACCACCGAATATTTACCTATTACTGAAGGAAAACTAGAAGAGTTTAGGCAGCAGACCAAAGGAGATCCAATACTACAAGACCTCCACAACACTGTGATGGAAGGTTGGCCTAATGAAAAGGGCAAAGCACCGCTAAGTATCAGGGAATATTGGCATATACGTGATGAAATCACTGCTCATAATGGAGTACTTCTGAGAGGGGAGCGACTAATTGTCCCTACATTACTACGAAACGAGATGCTACAGAAAATACACCAAAACCACTTTGGAATTGAGAAATGCAAGCGCCGTGCTCGAGATGTACTCTATTGGCCTGGTATGAGTAGCCAGATAGCAGATATGGTATCGAAATGTGGAACATGTCTACGATTTAGAAACAACCAGCCAAAGGAACCAATGATTGGACACGAAGTCCCTGAACGGCCATGGCAACGCATTGCACTAGACCTATTCCACCTAGATGCGGTGAGGAATATTTGGTTGTCTCAGATTACTACTCCAAGTACTTTGAAATAACAAAGCTCACTAGCACTACTAGTGCTGTCATAATCAGACACCTGAAACCACACCTTGCAAGGCATGGCATCCCAGATGAGATAATCACTGACAATCGGCCACAGTTCGCCAGTTCACAATTTCATGATTTCTCACAAGAATATCACTTCAAACACATTACCTCATCGCCCAGGTACCCACAGTCAAATGGTTGGCCGAAAGCACTGTCCAGACTGCTAAGCAAATCCTAAAGAAGGCCAAGTATGATGGGTCTGACCCAAATCTTGCACTGTTGAATATCAGGACAGGCCGCGAAGTACTAGGGGGGTGTGGGGGCATGCCTCCCCCAGAAAATTTTGAAATCTACAAGCTCTAAAATGCAAGTTTTAGAGATCTGGAGTTGTTTTATTAACACAACAAAACTCAATTTTCAGTAAAATTTTGAGTTTATTGGACATCCAACAAAGATGCTTGGAAGAGTCTTCTTGGGTGAGCTTACAAGTATGAAGGCTTCACATACGTTTTTGACGCTAAAAACGGCAGGTTCTTTCTGTTATCAGTCAAACCGGCCTCGAAGTCGAACGGTCGTGTAAACAGTATGAATGAATTATATTATTCTTACAAGGGAGAGAGCTGAAAGTGCAAGAGAGACCTACGGACAGACATATCTATACAAGCGGTATTAAAAAAATATCCATAGGGGGGGTTGCAACCCCCAGAACCCTCCCCCTGGATCCGCCCCTGCAGGAACACCCCAATTGAAGGAGTTGGCCTATCACCGGCACAGTTGTTAATGGGTAGAAGGACTCGAACACTACTGCCAACCAGTGGGAGTCTCCTACACCCTTCATCCTATAACTACCAACAGGTGATGCAGAACCTACAGGAACGACAGGTGAAACAGAAAGAATATTACGACCGGGGCAGCAAGCCCCTCAACCCACTGCGACCAGGAGATCAGATACACCTTAGAGATGAAAGTCAGAACATATGGATTCCTGGAACAGTTACAGCTAAGACTGAACAGCCACGGTCATACATTGTAGATGTTAATGACAGTCAGTATAGGAGGAACAGGCGGGACATCCTTGATGCAAGAGCTCCAACTAACACAGACCCACCACCCATGCACAGTTGCACCACAAGAACCAGAAGACCTGGTTCCAAGTAAAGAAACAGAGTGTAGCCACGAATTCCTTGCCAGATTATTTCAGTATTAATTTGTTATTTTTGTCTATTGTTTCGCTGCCTTTGTTTCGTTCTTTTGTCCTGTTTATATAAGTCGGAATGTAACTATCTTTAGTTTGTCACTCATATGTAATCGCGGAGGACGCAACAGTTCTTGTAAGTATTTTCGTTTAAGTATATTTCGTTTGAGTTCAGTTCTGTAGATTTCAACTTGTACATTAGTGTATCTACTTTATTTCTAAATAGTGAATGGCGAGATTGGTCAAGTTAAGGCACCAATAAAGGTCAATTTAAAAACTGAAACGGCGTGATTACACAAAATTCAAAGAACTGAATATGTCAACCCATGAGAGTGAACCAAGGTCGCAAGTAAACCATCTTAAGCACGTAAGAACTGGATATGTTGGTAAGTTGACATCATTCTATCGTGTAATAGACTTTCTCGTGGAGTCTGGTCCTGACAACGTGGATATAGTCTCGACAAAATTGCAAGATTTGAACGAAGCCTTCAATCGATTTAGCCGAGCTCATTATGAATATTACAGTGCCTTGGAACCAGAGGATCAGGAGGGAGAAAATGTGTACTACAACGACCATTTGCAAAGAAAGTTAACAATTGAATTGAGAGTTAAGAGTTGGATCGAAGAGAATGAAATTGTGCCAGAAGATTCAGTAAGTAATGTTGGAATAGGAAGACGTCGTGGTTCAGTGGTAAGTAGTGGAACCTCGTCAGTAAGGAGTGCCACCTCATCTACATTACTTAGGCGTTTGAAGACTAAAGAAGCGCTAGCACAAATGGAAATGGAACAACTGAAATTCAAACAGGATTTAATAAGACAAGAAGAAGAAATGAAATTAAAACGCCAAATCTTAGAAGCTCAATATAAAGTGGAAAAGGCAAAGCTGCAAGTCGAAATATTCGAAGAAGACGAAGATCAACAACATTCCATCAAACGAGATCAGCCCCCCAAGGACCACTTAGATTATCAACTAAAGCAGGAATGTGCTAACGAACCACAACAATTACATTGTGATAAAGAAAGACAAGATGCTATGATGAATGCATTATCACGAGTTGTCCATCTACCCAAACCGGATTTACAGACTTTCAACGGTGATCCATTGGATTTCTGTAGTTTTACGAGCGTGTTTGACAATTATATCGAGCGAAATGCCTCAAGCGACAGTGAAAGGCTCATCTATCTTCTTCAATACACAAGCGGAGATGCCAAAAGAGTCATTAAAGGATGTTCTATGATGAACCCAGCCAAGGGCTATCAGACTGCCAGAAAACTGCTAAAGGAACGTTTCGGCCATCCATACGTGATTGCTGCCAAGTGTGTTAATAAACTGACGGATGGTCCTGCAATCAAACCCTCAGATCGAGTTGGATTGCTGAATTTTGCGGATGAGTTGACGGAGTGCCAGAACCTGTTAGAGTCCATTGGCTACCTGGAAGAAATCAACAGTGCTGATAATCTGAGAAGAATTGTACAGAGACTACCCTTTAATCTGAAATCAAGATTTATTGATCTGGCGGATACCTTGCAACAATCTGGTAAAAGAACCAATATCAGCCACATCGCAGAATTTGTTAAAACGAAAGCCAGAGCTGCAAACAATCCTGTATTTGGCACGATAGTTGACGCCTACCCGGAAACTAGAAGATCAAAGCCAAACGCTAAACCTGAAGCTCAGCATCATGGCCAACACCGAGTCACATCCCTCAACACTTCAGTTTCACGAGAGCAAAATAACAGTCATTCACGACCAAGTTATTCAGATGTGCAAACATGTCCTGCTTGTAAGGGATCTCACCAACTTAAAGGTTGTCACAAGTTTACAAATATGTCATTTGAAGATCGTTTCAAGATAATGCGTTCATGCAATCTCTGCAACAACTGCTTCAAACAAGGTCACATTGCCTTAGGATGCTTAGAGAAGAAGTCGTGTGAAGTTGAAGGATGCACGAGACGTCACCACACCCTTTTGCACCACCCAAACAGCAGTACGCCAGTGAATGATAGTTCTTCTAAGGAGACAATTCCAACAGTAGCGCAGGCACACAACATTTCAAATGTTCAACCAAGTGAATCAAGTGAACGGATTTGTCTACGAATAGTTCCCGTTAAAGTCAAAGGCCCTACCAAGTCAGTTATCACTTATGCTCTACTCGACAACGGATCTGATGTGTCTCTTTGTGAAAAGGATTTAGCAGCTCAAATTGGTGTACGTGGTGAAGAGAAATCATACTATTTGACTACACAAGAGAAGAAAAAACAGTCGAAAGGTTGGCCAATACCTGACGGGACTTACAGTTGAGTCACTAGATGATGGTAACAGATTAAATATTCCCAAGCTTTGGACGGTAGACAACCTCAACGTCGCAAGTCACAGTATCCCATCTAATGCCGATGTCAAGCGCTGGCCTCATCTCTATGATGTTAACTTGCTGGACATTGAAGATAAGAAAGTGAAGTTGATTATAGGAAGTAATGTCCCTGAAGCATTCTGGGTAATGGAAGAAAGGCGTGGCAACAAAGGTGAACCGTACGCCATACGCTCTCCATTTGGATGGACTCTCTTTGGACCTACAAACAGCACGAATAATCAGCCTTTGCATCACATGGTGAACGTTATTCAAAAGAAAGAGCAACAGGAAAACAGTGATACTCTTCTACAGCAATTACAGCAATTCTGGAAAATCGAACATGGTATTGCGTCGCCTGATGTGAAAGCCTCGATGTCTGTTGAAGATAAACATGCCTTGTCCATTATGAACAAGTCAGTCAAGTTAGTGGATAACCATTACCAGATCGGGTTGCCATGGAAACAGGAGATACCTTATTTGCCTAACAATCGATGTTTAGCAGAACAACGCCTCAAGTCACTCAAGAAGAGATTTCTTCGTGATGAGGAACTATTTGACAAGTACAAATCTACCGTGCTGGACTACATAGGAAAAGGTCACGCTAGAAGAGTTCCCGAACAGGAAGTAAACGTTCAAGACAAGCCTCTATGGTACCTTCCGCACCATCCTGTGTTCAATCCGAATAAGCCCAATAAGACGAGAGTGGTCTTTGACTGCGCAGCGAGATTTAAGGAAACTTCTCTAAACGATCAGTTACTTAGTGGACCAGATCTCCATAAGGAGCCAGAGCCAAGTTATAATGGTCACAATGGGGTAGCGCGGTTGCTATCGATCGAATTACTATATGTCAACATTGTCTTTCAAAGGCCAATAGCGAAGCGCGGTAATGACGTCACGGAAATTGTGACCCCCCGCGGACTCAGACAAACACACAGCACTTTCTTACATATATTTACTGTTATGGAATGGCGAATACACGGCGAATATAAGCAGTTCTTCGGTCAATCGGGTTAATCGTGCGACTATTCTCACTGATAACGACAACGTACCATTTTGAGAGTGACCCTGAGCATTATTCATTATTAGTTAAAGCAATTAACTATGGTTAAAGTGTAGAGGATTGAAGCAAACTGGAAGACGAAGAGTGACCTTCTCGCACGTAGCCTGCGAATACAGCCGCTTTTTATATAGACGATGGGAAGTGACTGAGCGCTAAGTCTTAAGGGAGAATGCTTGGATATGTTCTCAAAAGCAATGCTGCATTAAAATAGAGCTATATCTAGATACTCCAGAAATACAGCGAAGTCTAGCGATCGAAGGACTCATCGATCCCTCGCGACACAAGACCGATTGCCGGCCAAGATCTTCGGAAAATGCTAAATAATTTCAGAAGTGCTAAATGCATCTAATCAAATAGAAACGAGTTCATATGTTGGGTTTGTGAAAAGTGAGTGTATTTTATGATTCTCTGAATGTTATGATATATTGATATATTTGATTGCGGCCGGGAATTTTATAGTATTTCGAAGACCGTGGCCGCCGGGTCAAGCATTTCGTGACACGAACAGAATCCTTCGTATTCTTTGCAAATCAAAATCCACATGGAGCTCATCAGAAACGCTTAACACATCAAAACATATAGAAAGCAGTTTGATTTGTGAAACGTGAGTGGATTTTGAAACTGTATTGAGCATGTTTTGACGGACGGCCATTTAATATTTTGAAGACTTTGGCCAGTTTCTTTTACTAATAAAGTATTCGTACTGCATGATTCTGTGCCCAGAACAGAGAAAATCATTAGTATTTTGAAGTCCTTGGCCGGCTGCCGGCCATTTAGACACAGCGTCATATTTTCCTTCCAGACTCTTTCAGCGTTCTGACGGCTTTCATATCATTTCGCTTAGTTTGTAGGCGATTTATGTAGGTTTTCGGGGATATCTGGAGTCGCTTTTACACTGTCCCCAACAGCAGTGCTTGGTACTAAGCAGTTCTCAAACTCTTAATCTAAAATAAGTATAATTTCCTGCTTAATTTTAGCGAACAGCTCCAAACTTCTGCCACATCTCCACTCATCTTCACGAATCCGAACCAAAGTTTGTCTGAGTCATGCGGGGGGTCTGAATAAATTAAATCTATTTTTAGTATTACCGCGCTTCGCTATTAATTAGTTGTTTGCCTTCTTTCCGTAGCAATACATTTCTGTGCACTCTCATCAAATGAGTTCTGACAAGCGAGCGCGATTTTGAAGTTGTAAATAAAGTTACTGAGCCGTGTTGATCGAGGCCGTGGGATCGATGCGGCAATCACTGATAAACAGGGTAGGAACTGATCGAACAGCAGAATTTGTGGGCAATCAACAAAATATTCCAAAGAGCTGTGCTTGCTCTCTGTTTTCCTCTGCAAATCAAGGCAATTTCGCTTGCATGATGTAAATGGCGCGCAAATAGATCATCGAGTATTTGATGGAGGCGACCAAAGAAGAAGAGGTTTACGTTCACATGTGTCTGAGCTATTGTGTTCTGGCTGGGATTCTTAGACAGAAACCCAACCTCATGTGTTAACGACCAAGAGCTCCAGAATCTCATGTCCGTGTAGCCAACTCGTTCGGCGATCTTAATAATTATAATACAGAATCGTCGCCATCTTTCCCGCCAAAATGTAGCGATTAAATGCAAGCTAAGGGAGTTCTTTCAGAAATTATCTCCGAAGATAACGATGCCTATCCAACAAAAGTACGTGGAATCATTTTGTACTACCTACTGTATTTTAAGCTCCAGGTACTTAGGATCCCTGATGAATGTTAAAATATATGGCAATCCATGTAAAATCTAACTTGCCTTCCGAAGGTAAGTTTAATTGATGATCTGCGCATACATCCGATCATTCTTAATGCCCGCAATATTTTATTTCAATTCCCGATCGTGACACAGTCACAGGGATTGCACTGTAACTTAGCGCTAACTTCATATTAGAATAAAATGCAACTCTACTGAGCTGGGCCGGGAATCAGTTTACACTGATAAATCGCCCTCCGTAACAATCATGTAACACCAAACTGCATCTCTACTGAGCTGGGAATCAGTTTAAACTGATAAATCAGCCCGTAACAATCATGTAACACCAAACTGCATCTCTACTGAGCTGGGAATCAGTTTATACTGATAAATCAGCCCGTAACAATCATGTAACACCAAACTGCATCTCTATACTGAGCTGGGAATCAGTTTATACTGATAAATCAGCCCGTAACAATCATGTATAACACCAAACTGCATCTCTACTGAGCTGGGAATCAGTTTATACTGATAAATCAGCCTGTAAACAATCATGTCAGTATACTGCCAAGCTGCATCTCTACTGAGTATATCAATATGTCGATCCTTGTACATATCTATACAATGTTATAATACGTCCTAAATTTATAATTTTCCTCTTATTATGTTTTTATGGCCGAATAAAAATGGCTTTAGAGTCATTGTTGGTATATATCACGTTCAATATATGTAAATACATTTGTTCTCGATCGGTTTATTCATATAAACGATCAATTTGTTGACAATCACTTGCCATAATTTTGTCGCCTGTGGTTCTCTGTTATAGGCGTAGTGTCAAGAGGAATCTCAAATATGCGGGAAAATTTCCCGCATATCTTTGGTAACTAAGACGTTCTGGCTCGTTATGCCAACACCATAGTGGGAGTACTGACAAGATTCCGCCAGGAAAAGGTTGCGTTAGCTGCAGACATTGAATGCATGTTTCATCAAGTCAAAGTAACCCCAGATGACTATGATGCCTTCAGGTTCCTGTGGTGGCGAGACAATGATTTGCATAAAGATCTAGTGGATTATCGAATGGAAGTTCACCTTTTCGGAGCAACATCCTCACCAAGCTGTGCTAGTTATGCTTTGAGAAGAACCGCCGAAGACAACAAAGATCAATACAACAAAGATATTGTGAGTACAGTGGAGAAGAATTTCTACGTCGATGACTGTTTAAAATCTGTCAAGTCAACAGATGAAGCTGTCACGCTGGTAAGTCAATTAACAGAGATGCTCTTGAAGGGAGGATTCAGACTTACTAAGTGGTTGAGTAACGACGCTGAAGTAATACGTGCTGTCCCTGAAGCTGAAAGATCCTCAAGTATCCTTGATCTTGATTTAGACAGAGAAAGGCTACCAGTCGAAAGGACTTTAGGACTCAAGTGGGACATACATACAGATAGCTTTACGTTTGACGTGAAACCAAAGGAAAGACCTATAACCCGAAGAGGAATATTATCAATCACAAGCTCTGTGTACGATCCACTGGGATTTCTTGCACCGATAATTCTTCCAGCCAAGAGAATTATACAAGACCTATGTAGAAACAACGTGGGCTGGGATGATCCAATTGGAGATGAAGTGAGTACACAATGGGAGAAATGGAAAGCCCAGTTACCTCAGCTGACAGATCTTTCTGTGAAAAGATGTTTAAGACCAGAACCCTTTGGAGAAGTGAAAGTATCTGAGATTCATACGTTTGCAGATGCATCACAGTTTGCATATGGAGCTGTATCATACCTTCGTCTGGTGGATGTACACGACCGCGTTCACTGCTCCTTCTTGATGGGAAAGTCTCGTTTGGCCCACATCAGACCAATGACAGTTCCTCGACTGGAATTATCTGCCGCTGTTCTTGCTTCTGAGATGGATAGAGTGTTGAAGAACGAGCTAGAAATCAACATCGACGAATCAGTGCTTTGGTCCGACTCAACGTCAACAATACAGTATATCAGAAACACCTCTCGACGATTTCACACCTTCGTTGCCAATCGTTTAACGGTTATTCATAACAACACAAGGCCCCACCAGTGGAGGTACGTACCTACAGAACTTAACCCTGCAGACCATGCAAGTAGAGGACTCTCAGTAAAGGATATGTCTAAAACAAACACCTGGTTGATTGGCCCTGGATTTCTCGTCCAAGATAAGGTTCTCTGGCCTGCAGAACCTATCTCTACTACGTTGGATAGTTGCAGTGAAGATGATGTTGAAGTGAAAGCTCACCAATGTTACGTTGTTACAAGCGCTCCAAGTCAGTCTTGTGAATATCTCTCACAGTTAATAAACCGCCATTCTTCATGGGTAAAGTTAAAAAGAGCTGTAGCATGGATATTAAAGCTGAAGAAATGGATTGTTAGTAAACATCACAAGACAAGTGTATCAAAGGGATTGTCAGTACAAGATCTTCAATCAGCAAAACTAGTCATCATCAGATATGTTCAGAAAGAATCCTTTCAAGAAGTAATCGACACAATTACAGCTACTCAGGCAACTAGTTTACACCGTCAAGTGAAACGAAAACTAAAGAGCCTGAAAACCAATCCTTCAGTTCACAAGTTGAATCCTATGTTAGACAACAATAACATCCTAAGAGTTGGAGGAAGATTGGAAAACGCCCCAATTCCTTATGAAGCTAAACATCAAATCATCCTTCCAAGCCACCATCATGTCACCAAGTTAATCATCCAACAAGTCCACCTTGATGTTGGTCATCTTGGTGAAGCATACGTGTTATCAAACCTTCGTGAAGGATTCTGGATAATCAAGGGCAAGTCCGCTGTGCGTAGTGTTATTGGAAAGTGTACACATTGTAAACGTGCAAATGCCACCCCAAGTGTTCAGATGATGGCAAATCTTCCTGAAGAAAGAGTGACACCTGACAAACCACCATTTACGTCACTGGGCGTAGACTACTTTGGCCCAATTTACGTCCGTCAAGGTCGCTGTCACGTTAAACGTTATGGATGCCTGTTTAGCTGTTTAACGACTAGAGCTACTCATATAGAAATCACTGAGTCTTTAGACACCGATGCCTTCATAAATGCACTCCGACGCTTTGTTTGTCTAAGAGGGAATCCAGAAACTATCTATAGTGACAACGGAACCAATCTGCGAGCTGGTGAAAGAGAAGTTCGTGAAGCACTTCAGCAATGGAATCAAGATCGTATTAACTCATTCCTAATTCAGAAGGCGATCAACTGGAAGTTCAATCCCCCAACAGCCTCACACATGGGCGGGGTCTGGGAGCGTATCATCAGATCTATTCGCAAAATCTTGAAGACTCTGCTAGGAGAACAACTAGTTACAGATGAAGTGCTTAGAACGACTATGTCAGAAGTCCAAGCAATCCTGAATAGTAGACCATTAACTGCTCTGAGTGATGACCCAAAAGACATGGAGCCCTTGACGCCCAATCACCTTCTTCTTCTGAAAGGTAATCCTAACCTTCCACCTGGGATGTTCTGCAAGACTGACTGTTATAGTAAACGTCGATGGCGCCAGGTTCAATACCTTGCTGGAATATTCTGGAAACGTTGGGTCAAAGAATATTTACCACTTCTTCAAGAGCGTCAAAAATGGTTGGAACCAAAGCGTAGCTTGTCAGTGAATGATTTGGTACTTATTGTGGATCAAAATGTACACCGTGGAAAGTGGCCTCTTGGAAGGATTCTCGAAGTGCACAAGGGGAGAGATGGTTTAGTAAGATCTGCTAAGGTTTGGTCAAGATCGACTTTATTAACAAGACCTACATCAAAACTATGTCTTCTTGAACATAGTCCAGCATAATTAAAGTGGTATAAGGAGTAAGAACTGTGCCATGCAACGGCATGAAGCTTATCGGGATAAAAAACTGTATCTTACTGACATGAAGATTGTCAAGATAAAGAACTGTGCCATGCACCGGCATGAAGCTATATTAATTTAACTGAAAATAACAATTCAACTCAATTTAAGCCATTCTAGTATTCGTGTATATTTAGTCAAAATGAACTTAAGCTAGTCAGTTCATTGGGGGGAATGTGTAGCCACGAATTCCTTGCCAGATTATTTCAGTATTAATTTGTTATTTTTGTCTATTGTTTCGCTGCCTTTGTTTCGTTCTTTTGTCCTGTTTATATAAGTCGGAATGTAACTATCTTTAGTTTGTCACTCATATGTAATCGCGGAGGACGCAACAGTTCTTGTAAGTATTTTCGTTTAAGTATATTTCGTTTGAGTTCAGTTCTGTAGATTTCAACTTGTACATTAGTGTATCTACTTTATTTCTAAATAGTGAATGGCGAGATTGGTCAAGTTAAGGCACCAATAAAGGTCAATTTAAAAACTGAAACGGCGTGATTACACAGAGCATTGTGAAGACCAGAACTATGCAACCAGATCAGGCCGTATTGTCAAAAGACCACAAAGGCTTGATTTATAAACATTAGTTGTGAACTGTTAGATAAGTATATCCTTATAAGTCATTTTTGTTTAAAGTGCCTATGAAACGAAAATGTCGATCCTTGTTTTATTGTACATTATTGTTGTTTGGTCTTTCTCTGAACATTTGCTGTATTTAAACATCGACTTTGAGCGTGCGAACATTTTCTTTTTGCGGTTCGAAAATTATCATTTTCAACCAAAATGTGCGACAAGAGACTGGGCCCTTGACAATGGTTCGGTGACGTCATAAGTTGTGTATGCCTTTGTTTGCACAACTTATAGACCCTATGCAATACTGGTAGAATCGTAAAATCTGATTTCCTTTGTTATTGGGAAGATATTACAGCAATATCTGACCATCTCTTTGAAGAGAGGGTTTTCAATAATGAACACACCAAATTTTAGGGCTGTACTATGCAATCTTGAAAAGTTATAGTGATTTGAAATTACATAGATTTGTACCAGAAACCGGACTTTGGCCCTAGATGCCTCGTTTCCATGTATTTTGCACCTTTCAAACGCTTATTACTTGATGATGGTTTCATTTTTATTAATGCACTTTTGGGGGTAAATACTAAACTGTCGATGGTCTTTCAATCTATTAATTTACCTCTACTTAACTCGTTATTCTTTCAGTTTTTGCAAATTTATGCAAAGTACAGAAATCGAGTATTGCATAGGGTCTATGACATCACATTTCTATAGTTTGACCGAGCGGGAATTGTCGGACTTTGAAACCCAAAATGCCCAACTTCGTGCGCGAAATAGAAAATGTTCCTGAAGCTCAATTCACTTTTTATTAACGCCATGTAAACAAGCAAAAGTAAACTTTCGTAGTAGCAAATAAAAACGGGGTCGGATTTTTCGTTTCATAGGCACTTTAAGACAATTTGTCACAGACATTGAACAGTTTGTTTACATTAGTCCAGTCATCCTATGAAATTTTGGGGGTCAAGTTGGAACAAATTGCAACAGAAAGTTTCTCATTGCTATTCAACCAAGATGGGTTACCTAAACAACATACTAAAAGTCCTCCAAAATCCCTTTGGTGGAACATGCCGAAAATTAGGATTAAAGATTTCGTGGTTTCACCACAGGGATCCCGCGTCGAGCAAAATTACATTAAAAAATATACATTTATCCGACTTTTTTTTTTGATTTTTAATTTCTAAGATCTTCAATATTATTCCTGTTGTGGTTGAAGTTACTTTATTAACACAAAAGTACTTGAAATGCAGGGGAAATGTCCCTAGGCCATGACCCTTACCACAGGGATCCCAATATGTAGAAAATAGAATTTCCAATCAAAAAATCGTTTTCCTGCTTTATGTTTGATTGTTTCTTGGTTATTCGTTGCGTTGTATAGCCAAATTAGTCTATTCTAAGACTGTTTAACACTAATGATTAATAATAATCAACTATTGAAATACAATAATGATAATAATTAAGATATAATGACCATAAGATAAAATATTATACTAATCAGAATTAAGATAAGCTTAATACAACTAAACATACCACATGCAGCCGAGCAATCCATGTCGTACTTTTTGCACGTACAAGAACGTACAAGTGCAAGTACTACCTGATCTGACTTGCAGCCATCTGATCATCTCAATTAGTATAGTAGTACACACGTAGACTGTGGTCAGATTGCATCAACAGCTGAGAGTGGGTGGAAGGCTTTCAGGTTGAACAAATTACGATCCAGTGGCTACCTATTGGCAAAGACGGGTGTATCGTAGAGAGTCTACAATTAGCCTCTCCTATGAACCATCACTGTACAAAGAGAGAAGTGCTTTCTCTCCTGCCACAATGATATCTTCCTTTGTAGTTACAGTACCCGCTGGTCGATCAAAGATTTCTGCTTTTTGAAGGAATCTGCATGGAATCTGTTTCAATATGTTTAAAGCTAATGCTTTGCCAATCCCATGGAGCCGTGATGTTGTGTCGCACCCTGGAATTGCATGCAGAAACAATAGGTTTTTGCACACATTGGCACCTAGGGCAGACTTTGTCCTCTTTATGTTCCATACTCTCCTGTTCTTTGGCCTTAGCTTGGGCTCTGGCTAAAAGAACAGGCCGTGCGAATCCACTTCAACATGATAACACAGTAACTGACTAACAGGTCGGTATCGTCTCCAACTAGTACACTAGCTTTAGTTTTCATCCTGACATTTTTCCGATTTCTGATATAATTTTTATGAGTTCACTGATCTTAATGTGATTTATTATTATTAAAAATATCGTTTTTTATATTTTTTGTTTTTATTGTTAAGCGCTTTAGAATATTACATATTTTGCGCTATATAAATAAAGTTTATTTATTTATTCATTTATTATGTTGAAGTGGATTCGCACGGCCTGTTCTCAACAAAATCGTGCAACTTGTGGCACAACATTGTTGCGGTTGCAAGTTGCAGAGCAAAGTTTCTCGTATTACCATCGTTCGTGCAACTTGTCGCGCAACACACTTCGTGTTGTAGGTTGCAAAATTTTGTTGCGCAAAGTAGAAGCTCTTTCTACTTCATGCAACAAAGTTTTGCAACTTGCAACTCAGAAAATTTAATGTGTTGCGCGACGAGTTGCGCGAACGATGGTAATACGAGAAACATTGTTCTGCAACTTGCAACGCAACAATCTGAACAATGTTGCGCGACAAGTTGCATACCGTTTTGTTGCTCGTATTACCGCACCTGTTTTTGCACACACTTTATGCTTTGCATCAGCTTTAATAATGAATGAAACAGATTCCATGCAGATTCCTTCAAAAAGCAGAAATCTTTGATCGACCAGCGGGTATAACTAGAAAGGAATACATCTTTGTGGCAGGAGAGAAAGCATTTCTCTCTTTGTACAGTGATGGATATATATCAGAGGAGAGGCTAATTGCAGACTCTCTCACGATACACCCGTTTTTGCCAAAAGGTAGCCAAGTGATCGTAATTTGTTCAACCTGAAAGCCTTCCACCCACATCAGCTACTGCTACATACCATATCCTACGTGTGTACTACCAGATCCAGGAATGGAAAGAGGTTGCGAACAGCTACAGCCTTTTGACTGGGGATGACACTTAGCGGATGGGAAGCCACTTCCTATCCTAACTGAATTACCACAAGCCCATAGCGCACTATACTAATTGAGATGATCAGATGGCTGCAAGTCAGATCAGGTAGCACTTGCGCAGGTGTACGTGCAAAAAGTACGCCCTGGATTGCTCGGCTGCATGTGGTACATGCAAAGGCCAAAGTTATTCTAACTCCAGCACGCCAGACCTAGCTTGGTTTGGATGAGTCTGACTAACAATATGTTTTAGTTGTATTAAGCTTTAAATCTTAATTCTGCTTGGTATAATATTTTATCTTATGGTCATTATCATAATTATTACGTGACTTTATTATTACTTCAGTTATGCAACCAATTAGAGTCGTGGGAAGTAGTTACGGTACGGTTCGTGCCGTGCAGTGACAGTATCGTGCCATCAACGTGCAGTGTGATTGGTTGAATACAATGTGTTCGATTCTAATGTGTTCGATTCTGTACCGTGAGCGTAACTCCGTACCGTAGGTTTCCCACTCATACGAAAACGACTCTATTATGATTATTGTATTTCAATAGTTGATTAATATTAGTCATTAGTGTTAAACAGTCTTAGAATAGACTAATTTGGCTATACAACGCAACGAATAACCAAGAAACAATCAAACATAAAGCAGGAAATCGATTTTTTGATTGAAAATTCTATTTTCTACATATTGGGATCCCTGTGGTAAGAGTCATGGCCTAGGGACATTTCCCCTGCATTTCAAGTACTTTTGTGTTAATAAAGTAACTTCAACCACAACAGGAATAATATTGAAGATCTTAGAAATTAAAAAGCAAAGAAAAAAGTCGGATACATGTATTTTTTTAATATAATTTATTTCGCTCGACACGGGATCCCTGTGGTGAAACCACGAAATCTTTAATCCTAATTTTCGGCATGTTCCACCGAAGGGATTTTGGAGGACTTTTAGTATGTTGTTTAGGTAACCCATCTTGGTTGAATAGCGATGAGAAACTTTCTGTTGCAATTTGTTCCAACCTAAACCGTAGAATGACTGGACTACATTGATACTGAGTATTTTAGACTCAAGGGGAAAGATGTCATGATTCATATTACCTAATATGGTATTGCCATATATGGCATTAGGGTACTTAACGAATGTACAAGGGTTCTGGTATTAAAGTTTGTCAATAAAGTACTTCACATCTTAGCTGAAGCTTACACCATGTATATTTATAAATAGCTGTATATCACTTCATGGTTCTTTCTGTTGAGTACCCATGAACAATGGTACCATGTATATTTATAAATAGCTGTATACCCATGAACAATGGTACCATGTATATTTATAAATAGCTGTATATCACTTCATGGTTCTTTCTGTTGAGTACCCATGAACAATGGTACCATGTATATTTATAAATAGCTGTATACCCATGAACAATGGTACCATGTATATTTATAAATAGCTGTATATCACTTCATGGTTCTTTCTGTTGAGTACCCATGAACAATCGGGTACCATGTATATTTATAAATAGCTGTATACCCATGAACAATGGTACCATGTATATTTATAAATAGCTGTATATCACTTCATGGTTCTTTCTGTTGAGTACCCATGAACAATCGGGGTACCATGTATATTTATAAATAGCTGTATATCACTTCATGGTTCTTTCTGTTGAGTACCCATGAACAATGGTACCATGTATATTTATAAATAGCTGTATATCACTTCATGGTTCTTTCTGTTGAGTACCCATGAACAATGGTACCATGTATATTTATAAATAGCTGTATATCACTTCACGGTTCTTTCTGTTGAGTACCCATGAACAATGGTACCATGTATATTTATAAATAGCTGTATATCACTTCATTCAGTGAGGTTCTTTCTGTTGAGTACCCATGAACAATGGTACCATGTATATTTATAAATAGCTGTATATCACTTCATGGTTCTTTCTGTTGAGTACCCATGAACAATGGTACCATGTATATTTATAAATAGCTGTATACCCATGAACAATGGTACCATGTATATTTATAAATAGCTGTATATCACTTCATGGTTCTTTCTGTTGAGTACCCATGAACAATGGTACCATGTATATTTATAAATAGCTGTATATCACTTCACACGGAACATGTATACATTTTGTCTGCGCATGCGTTAGGATTCAGATTTCAAAGTACCTATTTGCATAATCAATACTTCAGCTTTTGTCATTCAGTATGCCAACGATGTGCCAACCAGAGATCGATTGGCTGTTGAAACAAAACGTGTGAAAAGCTTTTGTGGAAATGGTTGGCACATTTACATCACAATGTTAATGTTTGTAAACATGAAGTATCGCTATTGTTTTGCCAAGTGCACTGCTGTGGACGCCTTTAGTGAGCGATCTTCGTCTCTAGAATGAAAGTTTAAGAAAATCATTGAAAGGAAATCAATAGTCCGCCTACTTTTGTGGTGCTGTGGATATTTTTTCCGTATAAAGGAACAAAATCGGCCAAAACACGGCAACATTCCTACGCAGAAGTCGGGTGAATGAGTGATACTTGGACACTTCAAATCCACCGCAAAGCAAGAGGGACAATTTTTCAACTCCAACAAACAAGACCTTACGAAACTAGCATGAGTGAAGCAATAAATCACGGAAGAAAATTGCTGGGGGGTGAGCTACTAAGAAAGGTTTTCTTATAATTTAGTTTGACACGTCACCAATTCAGATAAACGATTCGTAAACACAATGCTGAATAAAATCTCAATGTGAATCAAACTTATATCAAACGGTTTACAGCTGATTCTAAGAAGTCCAAAAAAATGAAGAATTAAGCTATCCTTTACAATAAACTTCAACACATAGAGTGTTTGTAATATGGTATACACCAGCGATGAAAATCAGTCATAATCATAACAAATAGAGTGTACTGATACCATAGTATCAGTAATGATGACAAGATGTCATCGAAACGTAGTAACTTAATATCACTAGTTTTTCTCCTTAACTCTATTTCTAAAGTTACCCTTATAAGAATGATACCATAGTACCTAATTAATACGATCTCACTTTGAGGGACAATTTTTCTGCTTAAAATAAGTTCTCGAATGCAAAGAATAAGCTTAGAAGAAGTCAATTTGTGCTATTTTCGGCTGGGGGGCGAGTTAATAAGTATTGTTCTTTAGGTAGGAATGTTAGGAAAATACGTGCAAAAATGATAAATACCCAACTGAACCGAGCAAAATACTTTGAGAATACTGAATGTACAGAACTCAAATTCACAGAATGTGACCTTCAATGTGTCAGTACTAACTTTCACTGTGAGGTATCTCTTGAAATCATCTTCGATGAGAATAAACCCAAAGGACAATGTAGCTGGTTTTAGGATAATTCCTTGTTTCGATGGATTTTGTTCCTTGATATTTTATCATCTACGACCCTTATTCGGAAAAAAAATCATCTACAGCAAAACAAAAGTAGGCAGACTATTGATTTCCTTTCAAATACTTTCTTGAACATCATTCTAGAGACGAAGATCGCTCACTAAATCTCCCACCGCAGTGCAATTTGCAAAGAAAATGGCGGCAAATCACTTTCAAATCTGAATTCTAACGCATGCGCAGACAAAATGTACACATGTTACTTCACGGTTCTTTCTGTTGAGTACCCATGAACAATGGTACCATGTATATTTATAAATAAATAGCTGTATATCACTTCATGGTTCTTTCTGTTGAGTACCCATGAACAATGGTACCACGTATATTTATAAATAGCTGTATACCCATGAACAATGGTACCATGTATATTTATAAATAGCTGTATATCAGTTCATGGTTCTTTCTGTTGAGTACCCATGAACAATGGTACCATGTATATTTATAAATAGCTGTATATCACTTCATGGTTCTTTCTGTTGAGTACCCATGAACAATGGTACCATGTATATTTATAAATAGCTGTATATCAGTTCATGGTTCTTTCTGTTGAGTACCCATGAACAATGGTACCATGTATATTTATAAATAGCTGTATATCACTTCATGGTTCTTTCTGTTGAGTACCCATGAACAATGGTACCATGTATATTTATAAATAGCTGTATATCACTTCACGGTTCTTTCTGTTGAGTACCCATGAACAATGGTACCATGTATATTTATAAATAGCTGTATATCACTTCACGGTTCTTTCTGTTGAGCACCCATGAACAATGGTACCATGTATATTTATAAATAGCTGTATACCCATGAACAATGGTACCATGTATATTTATAAATAGCTGTATATCACTTCATGGTTCTTTCTGTTGAGTACCCATGAACAATGGTACCATGTATATTTATAAATAGCTGTATATCACTTCACGGAACATGTATACATTTTGTCTGCGCATGCGTTAGGATTCAGATTTCAAAGTACCTATTTGCATAATCAATACTTCAGCTTTTGTCATTCAGTATGCCAACGATGTGCCAACCAGAGATCGATTGGCTGTTGAAACAAAACGTGTGAAAAGCTTTTGTGGAAATGGTTGGCACATTTACATCACAATGTTAATGTTTGTAAACATGAAGTATCGCTATTGTTTTGCCAAGTGCACTGCTGTGGACGCCTTTAGTGAGCGATCTTCGTCTCTAGAATGAAGTTTAAGAAAATCATTGAAAGGAAATCAATAGTCCGCCTACTTTTGTGGTGCTGTGGATATTTTTTCCGTATAAAGGAACAAAATCGGCCAAAACACGGCAACATTCCTACGCAGAAGTCGGGTGAATGAGTGATACTTGGACACTTCAAATCCACCGCAAAGCAAGAGGGACAATTTTTCAACTCCAACAAACAAGACCTTACGAAACTAGCATGAGTGAAGCAATAAATCACGGAAGAAAATTGCTGGGGGGTGAGCTACTAAGAAAGGTTTTCTTATAATTTAGTTTGACACGTCACCAATTCAGATAAACGATTCGTAAACACAATGCTGAATAAAATCTCAATGTGAATCAAACTTATATCAAACGGTTTACAGCTGATTCTAAGAAGTCCAAAAAAATGAAGAATTAAGCTATCCTTTACAATAAACTTCAACACATAGAGTGTTTGTAATATGGTATACACCAGCGATGAAAATCAGTCATAATCATAACAAATAGAGTGTACTGATACCATAGTATCAGTAATGATGACAAGATGTCATCGAAACGTAGTAACTTAATATCACTAGTTTTTCTCCTTAACTCTATTTCTAAAGTTACCCTTATAAGAATGATACCATAGTACCTAATTAATACGATCTCACTTTGAGGGACAATTTTTCTGCTTAAAATAAGTTCTCGAATGCAAAGAATAAGCTTAGAAGAAGTCAATTTGTGCTATTTTCGGCTGGGGGGCGAGTTAATAAGTATTGTTCTTTAGGTAGGAATGTTAGGAAAATACGTGCAAAAATGATAAATACCCAACTGAACCGAGCAAAATACTTTGAGAATACTGAATGTACAGAACTCAAATTCACAGAATGTGACCTTCAATGTGTCAGTACTAACTTTCACTGTGAGGTATCTCTTGAAATCATCTTCGATGAGAATAAACCCAAAGGACAATGTAGCTGGTTTTAGGATAATTCCTTGTTTCGATGGATTTTGTTCCTTGATATTTTATCATCTACGACCCTTATTCGGAAAAAAAATCATCTACAGCAAAACAAAAGTAGGCAGACTATTGATTTCCTTTCAAATACTTTCTTGAACATCATTCTAGAGACGAAGATCGCTCACTAAATCTCCCACCGCAGTGCAATTTGCAAAGAAAATGGCGGCAAATCACTTTCAAATCTGAATTCTAACGCATGCGCAGACAAAATGTACACATGTTACTTCACGGTTCTTTCTGTTGAGTACCCATGAACAATGGTACCATGTATATTTATAAATAGCTGTATATCACTTCATGGTTCTTTCTGTTGAGTACCCATGAACAATGGTACCACGTATATTTATAAATAGCTGTATACCCATGAACAATGGTACCATGTATATTTATAAATAGCTGTATATCAGTTCATGGTTCTTTCTGTTGAGTACCCATGAACAATGGTACCATGTATATTTATAAATAGCTGTATATCACTTCATGGTTCTTTCTGTTGAGTACCCATGAACAATGGTACCATGTATATTTATAAATAGCTGTATATCAGTTCATGGTTCTTTCTGTTGAGTACCCATGAACAATGGTACCATGTATATTTATAAATAGCTGTATATCACTTCATGGTTCTTTCTGTTGAGTACCCATGAACAATGGTACCATGTATATTTATAAATAGCTGTATATCACTTCACGGTTCTTTCTGTTGAGTACCCATGAACAATGGTACCATGTATATTTATAAATAGCTGTATATCACTTCATGGTTCTTTCTGTTGAGTACCCATGAACAATGGTACCATGTATATTTATAAATAGCTGTATATCAGTTCATGGTTCTTTCTGTTGAGTACCCATGAACAATGGTACCATGTATATTTATAAATAGCTGTATATCACTTCATGGTTCTTTCTGTTGAGTACCCATGAACAATGGTACCATGTATATTTATAAATAGCTGTATATCACTTCATGGTTCTTTCTGTTGAGTACCCATGAACAATGGTACCATGTATATTTATAAATAGCTGTATATCACTTCACGGTTCTTTCTGTTGAGTACCCATGAACAATGGTACCATGTATATTTATAAATAGCTGTATATCACTTCATGGTTCTTTCTGTTGAGTACCCATGAACAATGGTACCATGTATATTTATAAACGACGACTATTAATACGCTTAAAGAGTCGTGTTCGTTTGGCAAAGGAATGCCAGCCAGCCAAACTATAGCGTTGAAAAATGTGTCAAATTTCATTTCATTTTAAAACACGTGGAAATTGGGACAATATGAAACTATCATCTTATCTGCGAAAAAAACACCTTTGCTTTAAAACTTGGGGTTGATATAATTGTTTTTCAGTACTAGTAATTTGGATTTAAAAATGATTTGATGGTGGGCATTATTCCTGATTATGATCGTTATCTCCGGGGCTTCAATTGCTCAAAATGCGTTGATAGGTGACTAACAACTGGAGATCGATATGCATCAGTTGAGTGGATGATGAGATAGATCCCTCGGATAAGGATTTATCTGATTCTCAGTAACCGAATGTGTCCAGGAGTCGGCGTTGATGTGGTAGAAAAACCTACACAAAAATCATAGTTTTTTTCAGCATTTTATTCAGTATCAATTGAGTACTTTTCAACAATTAGAAAAACGATTAAAGATTGTACATTTTATGATATTATGCTATAAAAATTCGGGGGTTTACACGTTGAATTCGTCAGCAGAATTTGCGCCATTTTGGCGAGCAGAGCCACAGGAAAAAAACAACGCTAGTGCGGCAACACTTTCGAATTGTTTGAATGGGAATTTTCAGTTTTCTTCAAGAATTAAGCTTAAGATATAAAAGGGAATCATAATCAAATCAACTTAGCATGTATTTATAGCGTCAGAAGGCTATTTTTAAAGATTAATTTAAAATTAAGATCAAAATCGTCCACATTATTGAATAAAGTATATTTTAATTGGAAGCTGATTTTGAAGAGCAACCATACAAATGTCAATGAATTGATGTTTTTCCCAGTTTTCAAATAACATGGAAATAAATATTCAAGTAAACATAAATAAGTAAGTAACATAAATTTGTAATGATTTGAAAAACTATAAAAAATAATTATACAATTTATACTTAATTCAGACCTAAACGTTATAGAAAATAAAAACAATTTATATTATTCAATGTGAACTTCTGTTATTTGAAATATAATTGTCAATAAAATTCCTTACTTTTCCTCCCCCATAAACCTCAAAGCCCAAAACATTTCTAATGTTCAATTTTTATTCATTGGGCTGACATTAATAATTCTACTGGATCGAGAAGACATAATTTCTCCCTCTTGGTCCTCATGTTCTTCGGTATCATCATCTGTAAATGCTGGGTTATCCATGGAAAACCTAGCTGAAAAGTTCCCCTTTCCAGGCCCATCTTTCTGACGCAAATGTGGTTCAGTTTCCTCGTTATTTCCTGCAGATTCGGACTCCTTTTTCGGTGGAAACCTTTGTCCTCTAAACGACTTCCGTAAGGACCCGAGAGTAAAAGTCTTGAATGACCATGTTTGTCTTGCAATGGCAGGTGATTCTTCTTTGTCTTCATTGGAGTGAGACTCGACATCCGGCAAATTGTCAAATAAAAGGCTTTCATTTAGGTTTATCTCGCTTTCTTTTGGAGAATCTTTGCCGCATTGAGGACTGTGTATGACTTCGATTTCGGCTACGAATTCAAGGGACTCTCTTGAACTCGACATTGACCCAGATATGCCAATACCTTCAGTGTTATTGTTTTCGCTTTCCTCAGCAACACAAGTTTCAAGAGCAACGTCGCTTTGTTCGACATCTTCCTTCTCTTCTGAAGCTTCTTCGATACTGTCTTCGACTATCTTTTCTAAGCTAGAACTCTTCCAATTCGAGCTGTTTACGATGTCCATTGCTTGTTTTTCGTGGTGAGTGTAGCAGCATCTCATGTCGATATGATTTGGAGGTGATTCTGGCAAACGACCCGACGTTGCTAAATGAATCATGTGGATCCATCGATGCCTTTGGAGATTGGAATCGCATTTAAAATAATGATTCCCATCGCTTGTATTAAGACGAAACCTATAACTATAAGTCCGTCGTTTGAGTAAGATACACCGAGAACCGCGTGGCAGCCAGATAATTTCACAAAAATCGACGTCTTTGCAATCCCTTGAAACATACAAGTACATTTTGTCGTCTTTCAGCATCGCCCAGTAAGAAATCCATTTCTTCTTAAGTTCTCGTTTCTTGATGAATTCCTCGTAGAATACTTCTGCCATGACATGTGTTGCAGTTGTGCTTTCATATCTATGACTGCAGCTTGTGTTATGCGAGGTCTTGACACGGCAGACAAATTAAAGCAATTTATGAGTTCTGTGACTGGTTCCGTAATACTATTCACGTGTCTTTGGTATTACGTTACATGAAGACAGTTTCATTATTGATTTCCGTGGTCGGGTGCATTTAGGTCTTGATTTGCATCGTAGTGACGTCTGTAGATGTCAAAATAAATATTCAAGCATTGAATTCCCACAAATTAATATTGCTTGAACAAAAGGTATAATATTCTGTGGGGTTGATTTGCTTTTTAGGACATTGGTTTACTTTCATAATCCCACTTCCTTTCGGTCAAATCCTTTTAAGCCAACCCAGTGACACATAGCGACAAATAGCTTACCAAACATCATCATATATTAAATCTAACCTTAAACAATCCAAATATAGCTAGAAAACATTTTCACCTTTGGTTCAACCCTATGCAGGTCAAACGAGTTCGTACTGGTCTTTCTTTCTTTTTCACTTCACTTGAGTTTCACAATTCCAAAAGTTATTATCAACAATTGGAGTTCAAAAAGCAAATACATATCAGGAAATAAGGTTGTCTTCATTAAGAGCCGGTCTTAAATAGACGGCTGTTTTTATTGTTTTATTGTATTAAATGTTCCTGACCTGCATCTCGCGTTTTTCTTGTCGCCAACAACACAATTAACAACATTTTATTTGTTGGATATATGACGGATTAATTAACTGTCAATATAATAATATATATTTGATTATCATGGTCGTAAACACCTTAAAGTGCATATGACACCATTTTTTTAATTTCAATTTATAGCATATAGATTAGTGATGGAAATAATAATATCACAAATAATTTTTGATTAAGTTATTGCTTTTAGAGATATTTGTGAAAAACATGTCGCGAAGTGTGACGTCACGTTGTTTGATAGCACCCTGGTTTCATTGAAATCATGGCAAATATCGATCCCTTTTTGCGCTAGAAAACGACTTCACTAACACGAAATTTCGAGTTACTAACACGAAATTTCGAGTTACAAACACGAAATTTCGACTTCACTAACACGAAGTTTCGAGTTACTAACACGAAATTTCGACTTAACTTACACGAAGTTTCGAGTTACTAACACGAAATTTCGACTTAACTAACACGAAATTTCGAGTTACAAACACGAAATTTCGACTTAACTAACACGAAGTTTCGAGTTACTAACACGAAATTTCGACTTAACTAACACGAAGTTTCGAGTTACTAACACGAAATTTCGACTTAACTAACACGAAGTTTCGAGTTACTAACACGAAATTTCGACTTAACTAACACGAAGTTTCGAGTTACTAACACGAAATTTCGACTTAACTAAGGGTGCGTTCGATTGACTCTATTCCAGAATAGGAATACACGGAATAAACACTTGGATGCTTTTATTTCAGCACATTTAAAATTCCAAACTGTTCCTTGTAACTTTATTATGATACAACAAGGAATCGTTTCATTTTACAGTGGACAGTAGCTGCGTGACAGCGATTTAGGGATGTTATTCTGTGTATTCCTATTCTGGAACAAGGACAATGTCAGTTGCGTGAGGAGGGACCTGACAATGACTGACAGTTGCGTGACGAGGGAGACTATGTATATATGTGTCGGTGAGCCGGCATAGATAAAAATCTCCGAATCGTACTTCCGTAGCACGTACTTGGAACGTCCAGTTGAGGTTCATATTCATGGTCAGACGGTTCTGATAACGTCTTTGGTTTCTTCGTTATCGCAGAGGAAAGTCGAACTTCGTATCTTTTAAACATCCAGTTGATTCAGACTACGGTATGATGTGACAAAGCTCGACCAATCTGCTGTCTCTGCCTATACATTGAAAGATCTTGTTCGATTTATCTCGAAATCAGAAAGGAATAATCGATGAAAAATCAAAAGCTGCTTCTGTTAGATTTAAGATGTGACCTCAAGTGACCTCAAATACGTTTAAAGACGTACCACAGCGTACCTTGAAAAGTCGGAGATCTTTATCTATGAGTCACCGACACAAATAGTCTATATAATTCTAAAATTAGGTCGCGTAATAGATGTATGACTCACACAAGGATCACACAACTGTAATCGTACTGAATTTTTCAAACGTGGAATAAAATAAACATCCATCGTGAGTTACTGAAAATAACTGGACTGGTTCGATTGTTTGCATGACTTCTGTACACATAGCTTTCTGTCGTAATAGATCCCTAAAATCTAAGGACGTTTTGATTTCGATTGTATTTTTGCCGTTCACTGACCTGTTTTGAGCGTGGAAATTCTGTTTTAAATAGCGCTACGCGGCGGTTCTAAAATTAGGTCGCGTAATCATGTATGACTCAGACAAGGATCATACAACTGTCATTTTTAGTATTTTTACTATTTGACCCTTTGAGCATAGAATTACTTCATTAGGCATTTGGATATCATCGCCCCCGTTTTTCAGCCAATCGAAACCCTGAAACAGACATTCCTGACCGATACGATCACATACTCCGCATTTTGTGTACTACCAAGAAAAATAAAAATATACAAGAAAGCCCATTTTATAACTCGGGCTTCCTTCGGAAGGGCCCGAGTAATAAGCGGGTCAATCGAACGCACCCTAACACGAAATTTCGAGTTACTAACACGAAATTCCAACGAGCACGTGCTTGACCGACCCCGCCAGAACACTGCCGCCATCATGGACATCTGCACTTTGCCATCCTCTCCTCCCATCCCCTTGCACCCTATTTTTATACCTTCCTTTTTATTTATTCATCATTTTTTATAATTTATTATTTATCTACACATTATCTCCCCATTTTCATTTATTTTATCCTAGTTTTATTTCTTTTACTTTATTTCTGGCCATTTAAATTTATTTACATCGGTTTATTGTTCTATATCCTATTTTTCTACCTATATTTCGTTTTATTTTTTACTTTTTACTCTTTTACTTTTTATATATTTATATATTTTTAATTTTATGTATTTCCCCCCCATGTTATATATAAAGACAATCACACTACCACCCTCCCCTCCCTCCCTCCCCTCAGCAGTCTGCCATCCTCCCCTCTCCTGTCTATACCAAATATTCATATTTACTTTATTTTCATATTTTTCATTTCTTTATCTTTTATTTCAATTTCCTGTACCCCTTATTTTTATTTTCTTTCTCTCCACCCACATTTCATTTTATTTTTTACTTTCTATTTTTCATCCTTTTTTATCTTTCACATACAGCCACTGTTCTCTCTTTCTTTCCATATGTATGGGTTAAATTGCATTTGCCTTATAAAATGTCTGTACTGATACAGCTAGCCTTCCTCTTCTTCTTAGCCCCTTTCTTTGTATATGTAGAATTCTCTTGACCTGTCGTAGGCACAGTCTTACACCATGAACTGAGATAAGTAAGCAAACTATTTCCATATAGACTATACGTGAAACCAATATAAAAAGTTTAAAAATAATCTTCAACCAAACTTTCTCGGTTCGTTAAAAGAGAGTTTGGTAAATATAATTTGGCAGAACATCGTTCACAAACGGATTAAATAGAAACAATTAAGAACATAAGCAATGTACGCCACATTCTCAATGGCATACAACAATAAGCTTCTTTGTGTTGATAGCCTTGTGTTAATTACTTATTATAGTACCTTGGTAGAGCGCTCAAGTGTAAACACGGCATAAGTTAAGTCGAAATTTCGTGTTATTAAAGTCGAATTACAGTACTAAAAAATAAACGCAAAATGCATGTCCCCTATGGGCCACCGTAATTATACATGTAGATTGACAACTATCTGTTATTTTTACAATCTCTACTTTGAAACAAAATGTACACCCTATCCCAGACTAAAGCTTAAAAATGTATACCCTATCCCAGACTAAAGCTTAAAAATGTACACCCTATCCCAGACTAAAGCTTAAAAATGAACACCCTATCCCAGACTAAAGCTTAAAAATGTATACCCTATCCCAGACTAAAGCCTAAAAATGTATACCCTATCCCAGACTAAAGCTTAAAAATGTACACCCTATCCCAGACTAAAGCTTAAAAATGTATACCCTATCCCAGACTAAAGCTTAAAAATGTACACCCTATCCCAGACTAAAGCTTAAAAATGTATACCCTATCCCTATCCCAGACTAGCTTAAAAATGTATAGACTAAAGCTTAAAATAAAGCTTAAAAATGTATACCCTATCCCAGACTAAAGCTTAAAAATGTACACCCTATCCCAGACTAAAGCTTAAAAATGTATACCCTATCCCAGAACTGAGGAGGTTGAAAAAACGAAACTAGTTTTCGCTAAGTAAGTTAATAAAGTGCGTAAAGGAATGAAATGAAGGTATAGAACCTCGTCTTATGTACTATGACATTTACAAAGTCCTTTGGGGTCTCAGCAAAAGAAATATCAGAGAACTATCCCAGATTGAAAGTGTGCTAAAGGGATATGTAAACTGATAGCGACTGATAGTGGCGTTATTGCGGAAACCATACCCTATACCAGACCAAAACGTACCCGATCCCAGCCTAGAAAGGCAAAAAGTGATACCCTATCCCAGACCTGGGAGCTCAAAAACCATACCCTGATCCCGCGGCACATACCCGTATAGCGTATATAGGGGAGTTTACTTGTTCGCTGAACTGATTACAGCGAAAATCCTTATATCGCGACCTTTCGTTTTGAAAACTTCAGTTGGATTTTGGGTTTTTCTGTTCCGACAATCACTATATATGTCCATTTCTTGAGTACAAAGTTAACTCAGCATAAACGTCATTATTTAAAGTACTAAATAGTGACATTTCTATACTAATTAGTGCAAAAAATATATTGGCGGAACAGAAAAATCCAAAATCCAGCTGAAGACAAAACGAAAGGTCGCGATACAAGGATTTTCGCAGTAATTTATGGTTTCGCTCGATTAATTATTTGTTTACTTGCTAGTTTGTTGCTGTTTTTGTTACTGACTTATTTGTTTGTTTGTTTTCTATTTGGTTTCTTTTCAAAACTCGTTTTATTTGCAGCAACTCGTTTTATTTGTAGCAACTCGTTTTATTTGCAGAAACTCGTTTTATTTGCAGAATCGTCGCAAAAAGATACAACGATAAACTAAGCAAAAGAAAAAAGAAAAATAGATATATGGAGTAAAATTAGGAAATGAAATAATTCGATCGAGAGAAGTTAATTACCCTCCATGCTATTCAAGTCGAATCGCGTGACTCATTAACATCCTGTATTCGGGCTGGTCACGATATTATTTCTTCATATAAGCATAGATACGACAGCATTACTGAGAAAGTGCTGAAAAGGAAAACCTAAAGTACAGGATGCACTTCGAAAGACAACTGAAAACAAAATTGAAACAAAAAAAACAATTTCACTCTTAGCAACCACTCCCTCTCACTCCCAAAAATACGCCATGCACTTTCCTTGCATGGTTGAAATAGCTACAGTCAACTTGGGTCCATTTATGAACTCAAAATCCAGTAGTCGTTGTTGGTTTCTTGTCTATCTTCGATGATTTACTTGAGGAGACTGTGTAAGCTTTCTGGAATCGACGGCTGTATAACTAAGGAGGTAAAAATGAAAGATACAAAGTCTACTAGCTGAAGCGTTGAAGTGTTTGCTTGATCCGGTGGATTTCTAGGGGAAAAAACTACCCATCGGCAAAAACGCTGGGAGACACATCTCTTCGTTAACATGGAGCAAGAAGAGTTCGATCTTGTTCCATACGAAAATAGAAATGCTCTGCTAAAAGTCGTGTTTGACACTTGGACTCCAAGAGCCCATTTCATCATCAGGCCTCGCAAAGACTGCAAAGACAAAGATATCGGAGGGAAGGACCTCAACAACTTAAAGCCCGATGTCAGAAGCGAAGTGGTGCGCCTTGCTTCAGAAATGGTCTATGGATATCAACTGGACAAGTTTGCTGTTTTATCTGTTCACCGTGGATCCTGGATAACCACAAAGACGCACTTCCACGCTCATGTCTGCACAGATGTGGATCAGTACCTCGGTGTTTTCAAAGATAAACAGGGCAAGATTCCTGACTGGCCCGGCCGTCCTAAGTTATTTATCACAGGGCAGTGGCGCGGCAAAAAGGAAGACCCACTAAGCAAAAGGTACGAAGACACCGTGAGAGGCTATCCGTATAGTAGCTACTACGATGGAGAACGGAAAGATACGATAAGCATAAGAAACAGTGGACCACAAGCCAACGCACCAGTGACAGTGTATGTCTACGAAGAATACAAGCTGGTGTACCATCCCTCAAAGCCAAAAATAGGCTTTGCATGCGAGGAAAAGGAAATGGTCTCCACAGTCAACCTGTTGAAAGTCTTGGATGCCATGAACAACTTTGCTGTCGAGAAGAACCTCACAAAGATCAACTCTATAGACGAGCACCAAGGATGTCATTTGTGCGTAGTGTTCAAGTTCATCGATCACGGTGAGTATATCAATCAAGTAGAATGCTTTCAAATACCATGGCCTTAAGCCTATACTTTTTACTGATGGACGCAAGCATGCAATAAGGCCGGATGAGCATAAGAAGCTCCAAGAATATCAATGAATAAAGTATTATTATTAAGAAGCTTGTTTCATGAGAAAAGTATACAACGCAGTCAAATAATAAAGATAGTATAGAACAACTTGATAGGTTTTCAGATGGCGATACGAGTATTTTAATATATAGACTGATGAAACTCTTGCTAGCTACTATTTCTGTTCCAAACTGATTTGAACGCTTATCGGATCTCAATTTATCCTCAAACTTCAGCTGCCCAGTCGAGTTTACGTTCACTGTAAATTCCTCATACTTCATATAGTTTCATTGCAGGATATTCAATATCTATAAAACAAAACAAAATAAACGATCAAATTTACAGTCAAGTTATTTCTAAATATCTATCCGCGAAAATATCACAGAATCAAAAAATATACTTTATTTCTCTTCAATTGTTTAGTATCATCGTCTCTTCGTGCAGACTACTGAGCTGATGCATAAATTAACTCCCTTACCAAGCTTTTGTGCCGTTTTCGTGGAATACGGCTCGAGTCATCCAATCAGAGCACAGCTTTGGGTCATCACCCAGTCAACCGAGGTGTATTTTGACGTATAGACTTGTTCTGGACTGACTAGCCTCTCATACAGGTGAACATGGATGTATGTTTCCACATGAACACGAGGCTATTCAATCCAGAACAATGGTAATTGAAATTGGACGCCATTTTGATTGCATTCGATTTCATTTTGTGAAAATTTATTACGAAACATATACAAACTGACAGTTTTAAAAACAGGAATTTAAATCCAGTTTCGACGATTTTTAACTGCAAATGTAAGTTTGACTAATGACAAGATGCGCTATTGCATGAGCCGAGTTTGAAAACAGGCCTACGCATGCAAAATACAGCGCAAGTATTTTTTGTTTTGTTTAATTGATCTCTGCGCCTGTGGTTCTATATACTAACGTTAGTTCCGTACGGTTTGTACGTGCTTACGTATATGTGTGTTTGACGGCGCGTCGATAATTGAAGCCTGGGTTACACTACGACAGAAGCATAAACACAAGCGTAAACATGAACTTGTGTCGTGTGAAGACGACCCCGATGCAAGTACAAGCGCAAGAAAGTGGAAACATTTCGGCTCGCTTTCATCACCAAAAAACCCTTCCTGTGCTCATGCTTGCGTTGTTGAAGAAAATGTGCCATTGTACTGACGCTGGTAGTCTATGACCATTAGTCTTGACATATTGAAAGGCTCCCCTTCCCTCCCCAATAATCAATGGACTTCCTTTCAATTGCGCACACAAATTATAATGAGGTCCCCAGGAGCCCATTACTCTAGGAGCCTTCCTCTAGTAATAGGTTCGTGTGACATCAAATGCACAAATTGGGCTATTTTTAGATATGCAAATTTCCGAAGAATTTCAAATTGAAAAATAAAATGGCCGCCAAACGGAAGACGCGAGGACTTGATCCAAAATATTGATATTCTTAATCCATGGAAGTCCAAGTCTATTTTTCCCCTGCACAAGAACGAGACAACTGTTTACAATGAATGAATCACATGTATCAATAAACTGACATACTGCCAGAGCGCTTAGTGGAGACTTTTAGTTTGGCGACTCACGTTGTCGCGAAATTCTTCTACGTTCTTATACCTATCGCTTCATATGTTTATTCTTGTTTTATCAACTTTCTATTGTTGGTTTTTGATTCATGATTTAGTCTTCGTAAGAATGAAGCGTTCTCCAATGATTTCGACTCCGATGAAGCAAAAGTTGGATAGCGGCGCCAACATTTAATAATGTGATTCAACATAACAATTAAACCACGCAAATGTGCACTTTGCTAAAGAACTTCTTCGCCGAAAGATAGTCGAAAAACAACTGAAACTTTCAACCGACGAACCGTGCCTAATAAAGAGCGGCAAAGAACGGTTATCGCTGAGTGTATGCGAAGTTCATTCGCCAAAGGCGTCTTCAGTTCAAAGAAGGTATAAGAAAGCCGTCACTCCAAGATCAGCCGCTGAATAAAAATGCGATAAAATCTTTATCCAGGCCACAGAAAAAGAAGCTCCCCTGTACCTCACTTCGCTGTTTTAAGGAACTTTGTGTCAATGTCGAGAATTTTCGACAAAATCCTACTTCAATTAGCTTTAAAGTTCGTGATTCATTTTGCTGCGTTGCAAAACACACCGGCGGTTTGGAATATTCATAGCTTGGTTCTCACTGCTAGTCCTGCACAACTGGGTTTAATTAGGTTCTTCGTAAGAGATTATCCATGTGATACCAGATCGTTGAATTCCTTCTCAGAAAGAGCAGAAGATGTTCGTTTTTTGGCCGGGTTTTGAACTGGCCTTTGAACTAGCTTTGTTTTTAGAAGTTCTCGCACTTGAAGTTTTGATATAAATAATAATACCTGGAGTTGCTTTTTTGTTTTGTTTTTAATGTTTTCAATCATTGTTCTTCCTCGCTTGATGACTGTACTGAAGTCGGCAAACGACGAAACTGATCTGAAATTTCACTAGATTCTGATTCTTTACTAGAATCACTGGAACTACACGGTACGCTTTCGGCCGACATTGAAAGCAAAGCTAGCAGTGTTGAATCTGACATCAAATTCCTATTGTGTAAGCCGCGACATGATTGGTTAATCGCGCGGAATTTTTAATGAGTGTTCTATTTTTAGCTCAATTTGTGCATTTGATGTCACACAAACCTATTATAGGAGAGGAAGGCTCCTAGTAATGGGCTCCTGGGTCCCTCGCATTTTAGCACCGTAAGAAATAATGTCCCTTCCCCCCTGCCTTCCCGGCCCCCTACTAAAAATGAATAGTCGTATTTTAGCACCGTAAGAATAATGTCCCTTTCCCTTCAAATGAATAGTCGTCTAAACCTGATTTACTCGATTTTCAGGTTTTCAGCTCGGTCCCGGTCTTCGTCTTCAAGGATTCATCCACCTGAATGGAGCAACGTTTTACAAGGATTTTTGCCCAAAAGATGCGAAAGATTCCTGGTTTGAAAATACGTTTAAAACTGAGAAGGATGATCTTGGCGTTTATAAGGTGTACACTTAAAGCAAGCAAACCATATCAGTCAACAAAACCATTACAACTAATGTAAGCTATCCAAACACTAGTACTAGCGAATGCCGAAGTAAACTCACTAGGACAGACAGACAAGAAGGCCGACTGACGGATGGATAAAATATAGGCAAAGTCAGAAATGAATAGAAGTCATACAATGAATGTTTTAAATCCGAATAAAAGACTGAATAAACTAAATATCTCTGCAGTTGGTTTCTACTAACAATCTGGTAATTTTTGTTTTATTGTTTGTTTGTGTATGCGCACTTCTACGGAGCCCTGGAAGGGCCACTTCCGTCATGCGTACAACGTGCAACAAAATCAGGCGATCACGTGTTTGTCACGTGTCGAAAAATCTTCTGAATTAGAATTTATAGATAAAATTCCGTCCCTAAACCTTCGTTAACTCTACAAAAAGACCAAAAAGATGCAATGGTATCGATAAACACAAGCATGAACAATCTGGAAGTTCAGTGTTACTCGACAAAGCGCTGCTGATTTTGTGGAATTTGTCGCTGAAAATACGAGGTCGTTCAAGGTTTCCCGTGATTCGTGAATGGACCTTGCACTAGCTTGACTCCTCTACTCGCGTTTCATGTTAATACAACGATAATTATTCCTTTTTACATTTTACATCTATAGGACGTTTCTGAAAACAAGTGTATCAGTACATGTATATTATTTTATAGATATATAAGACAGGGGTCTAAAGTAAGGGAGTCACCCATATGGCAGTGCATGGGGGAAGGGTACAGTTGTGTCTGCTTTGACATACTTCTTCAATTCTTAAAACGAAAGGAGTGATTTGCACGGTTCATTTCCTTTCCAAATCAATCTAATAAAAGAAATATTAATATATTATTTATATTATTAATAATAGATTATTGGAAAACATGCATCATCACACACGTCATCACACTTTTACAGATCACATCTATAGAACTCAGTTCCTTGTTCATGTCTTATAATATAATGAATTTCTCAAATCTGATTGGCTAAGAGTAGTGCAAATAAATGCAATGTTTTTCATGGATATTATTTGGATAATCAAATGGTTTTCCGAGATTTTTTAAATGTAATTTAGGATTGACTTGACTCGTGTCCTTTTCAAAAACAAACATGTTTTGATACTTGAAACATTTACAAGTACAAATTAATCCTAAATAACACAATAAAACCATGACTCCCAATACAAATTTCTCATCACATGCAATAGAAAGTGGTTGCAAGATGCAGACCTGCCAACTCTCCCGGTTTAGCCGGGAGTCTCCAGATTTTGGACCTCAACTCCAGGTCTCCCGGTTTGAAGACAAAATCTCCCGGCTAAACACGTCACGACCACGATTTACGGTGAAATTGCGTAATACAACGTAACGATCTTTTTCAACATCAGAATATGCGTCTTATTATGTGAAACGCTCGTTTATTCGTTTATCAGGCGATACAAATCTCCTTTTTTTTTTAAGAAGGGGGGGGGGGGGAGGTTCGGAAATGGTCAGGGTTGTCCGCCATTTTGTTTTTGGTATTACAGCACGCTAATTTAGCCTATCTTTCCCAGTCTCAAGATTTGAGGGCTCGGGGGGTTGGCAGGTCTGAAGATGTAAGATAAAAAATAATAAACCAATAATAAAATGTATACAGGGTACATATATCATTCAATGAAGTGTTTAAAGGTCTTGCAATAAAATAATAAAAATATGATAACAGTAATAAAATAATAATAATAATTTTAAAATACATGTGTAAGATATCAGATACCTGCAACTATACTTCTATGCACACAATTTTGCAGAACTTAGTTTTAGAATTAGTTATCATAGTTTAGAGGGTCGATCATCCCTTTATGTAGGAACAGTTTGTAATTCTAATATTACCATTGTTATATATATATATATGGCATGTTGCATGTATTCCATTGTATTGTATTGTAATTCAAATGTGACCATAATGTTATATGCCATTGTATTCTGTTGTATTGTATTTCCACTCATGTGTTCCTACATGAAGGGATGACTGCTTTATAGAGGTAAAATGTGCAAAGCACGAAAGCACAGGTTACTCAGGTATAAAAGAGATGTGGAGGTACTAATGAAGCCAATATGATAACCCCAAAAAGTCCAATACAGCTAATCTCAACCCAAAAAGTCCATTTTTTTACCTTGGCAAAAACATGCTACTCAAAATAAGCCTCTAGTTTGGACCCCAAAACAGTCCAAGCTGGCAAATAAGACTTCACACATTCTCGTCACACTTATTATCTACCTCTGGAGACTATGAAAGGGGTGTACGTCGAATGGTCAAGGTGAGAATTTATTTGCAAGACTCCGAGACAAGGCATTTTTTGGCGAGCCCGAGATGCTTTTTCACCGACTGCCTTTGTTTTAAATATTCAAGACTCTGAGATATCTTTGTGCACACACAAAAAAACGAGACTTCGAGACCCGTGAAATTTGACCAAAATTTTGCGAGACTGTGACTTTTTGCTGGGACCATTCGGCACTCCTTATGAAGGTGCAAATGCTGTGGTAATGCCAGTTACCTTAATTATTACACCATTTTAAAAACACATATGAAAAGTTCATATCTCCCTGTAGTCTGTATAAAGTATACTTGGTATCACTAGAAATGTTCCTTTAATCGCCGCCATAACAAAAACATCCAGAACTACTCTTGTTAGAACGCCTCAAATCCAGCGAATCTTCAGGCGACGGGTGAAAAACATCAGTTATTGGTTCAGAAGCAGGCATATTCTCTTGCAGTAGGTGTTTCGATATACTTTGGAACATCTCTTGCACTCCTTCTCCAGTCTTAGCAGATATGCTAAACTTGTCAACAAAGTTGTTATTGTCCATAAACGTTTGTGCTTTCTCCTCTAAAATCTCCCAATCATCTTTATCCAAGTCAATTTTATTGGCAACCAGAAACTTTACTGCTAAGTCGGCATAACGATCAGCATCATCATCCCAGTGTAAGATCATGTTCAAGGAGGTCATGTCATCCACAGCATACATGAACACTATAACGTGAGCTGCATGGTAATAATGAGAGGTGAGGGAGCCAGTTCTTTCTAAGCCTGCCGTGTCCCAAATATTGAGCTGAAATTCAAGAGAGCAGATGCATGATGAGAATTAACTGTATTCTGTCAATTGCATGCATGCACATGCATGCATATACCAAAATATTTATATGGGCCATATATGGGCCAAGTATGGAAAATATATGGACTTGAATATGGCAAATATGTGGGTAAACTATGGGTTTTATGCGGACAGGTTTATTCCATATATCAAGATTTTAATATGGAAAAAATATGGGCCATATATAATCCATATATCGGATATATGGGAAATGTACGGAAAATATGCGGAAATATGCGGAATAATTGCGGATTTGGTCGAGATCCAGATATTTTACAGATATTTTTTATGTGGGAAAAATGCGGCCCGTATATCGGAAAATATATATGACAAAAATAGGGAATATATGCGGAAAAAATACGGAAATATACGCGGAAAAAATGCGGAAATATACTGGGAAAAGTATGGATATTTATATGGTAAAAATGCGGCAATATATGTGGCAAAAATGCGGAAATATATGCGCAACTAATGCGGAAATATACGGGGTAAATATGGAAATTTATACGGATAAAATGTGCAAATATATATGGAAAAAATAAACCAAAGACGTCCCCCCCCCTGAAAATATACAGCAATAATATGTGGTAAAAATGCGGAACATATATGGGGAAAATGCGGTAAATATATATGGGGAAAATGCGGAAATATATATGGGAAATATAAGGAAAATACATGAAAAATATACGGCCGAAGTGCGAACATCGTACAAAATGTTGGTGCAGTATAAATACCGATTTAAAACAATAAAAATGTAGAAAATCACACATTTCACGTCACTGAAACATTTTAATAGCACATAATTCCAATTATTCATTGACAAAACATGATTTTTTTGCATTAAAATCGTGTTACTTTGCCAGTTTTCTCAGTCTACTGTTCGATGACAATGGTTTGTCTTTGACTTTGTTGAGCACACTTGTCAGTCTGAAAAAGACGAAAGAAAGGGTAAAAATATGTGAATTAACTGAGTTATAAGATGTAAATATGATTACAAAATGTAATGATTTAACTGATTGAGAGGATTTGATTTGAACAACTCACCTAGCGTGAATTTTCGTCTTTTTCCTTCAGCGAATTGTAGTTGCATGTCATCTCAAAAACGTAAGATAATTCATGAAAATACTGCATTTTCCGTTAGATTTCTTCACAAATAACAAGAAAAAATGATACTAATGGGATTGTTTAGCAGTTGTTCAAGTCCTTGACATCTCTAGTTGGTAATTTCAGCTAAACAAGCAGTGTTTTCCCTGGTAAAGAAAGGAGAAATCCTCTCCTCCTACAACACCCAACACAGCAATGGCAGACCATCAGCTTCCCGCTCTTTTTCATGAACCAATCACAGACTGATTTCTTGTCATGTGACTATGATGTCATTCAATATGGCGGAAATAAGGGCCATATATGGCCCATGTTGGCCATATATTTTCCATATTTTGTTTTCAGCCCATATTTATCCCATATAATAATATCCCATATATTTCCCAGATTTAGACATTCACCATATTTATACCGCATTTATCTTTTCAGCCCATATTTATCCCATATAATAATATTCCATATATTTCCCAGATTTAACCATTCACCATATTTATACCGCATTTATCTTTTCAGCCCATATTTATCCCATATAATAATATCCCATATATTTCCCAGATTTAGACATTCACCATATTTATACCGCATTTATCTTTTCAACCCATATTTATGCCATATAATAATATCCCATATATTTCCCAGATTTAGACATTCGCCATATTTATGCCGCATTTATCTTTTCAGCCCATATTTATCCCATATAATAATATCCCATATATTTCCCAGATTTAGACATCACCATATTTATATACGCATTTATCTTTTCAACCCATATTTATCCCATATAATAATATCCCATATTTATACCGCATTTATCTTTTCAGCCCATATTTATCCCATATAATAATATCCCATATATTTCCCAGATTTAGACATTCACCATATTTATACCGCATTTATCTTTTCAGCCCATATTTATTCCATATAACATATCCCACATATTTCCCAGATTTATTACTCTTACATATATTTTCCATATATTGTCATTTTAGTCCATATTTATCCCACATATTATCCCACATATTTCCCACATTTCAACACCCAATTGTAGGATAATTTTCTGCCCATATATTTACCACATATGGTCCCATATATGGGCCGTATATGGGTTTTTATCCCATATTTGTACCGTATATCCAGAAAAACAGAAAATTTTAGGCCCATATATGGCCCGCATATAGCTGAAGTGTGTCATATATTTTCCATATATGGGCCATATATGGGCCATATATTACCCATATAAAACACCGACTAAAATTTTGGTATGCATATACATGTAGGTGAAGTTGAGCCGTGTGGGCAGCAACCTTATCTAAAAACAAAGGATTCCAATTATCTTGAAATCGAACACACAAGAGAAACTAGAAAAATGGTTGAAAAGCAAGAGATTGAATGAGTACTCAGCCTATAAGGTGCACGATGTACATGTGGACGTGGCATTCGTCCTCAACACTCTGCATTATTATTCCACTCCATAAAAAAAGAAAACATTATTCCACTCAAAAAGTGTCTTTTTTTATTTTTCTTCAACAATATTCCAGAACAAACTAGAAATATATCTTTAACTTAGGCTTGATCTTGGCATACCAGTATATGTACATCGAAATGTTGTCTTTTTATTGTATATAATTTTAGTATATAGTTTTATCTTAAGGATTATAAGATTTCTGCAACCATACTATCGCAATGTTTTATTGTCAAAATAGAATGATTTACCAAAGACTATTGGTGGCATGGCCCTGTGTACCTTAAATAGGGAAATAAACTATAATCTGCTCGCCACTGACAAATCACAATATTTTGTTCAACTTCGTCATGCAATAATTGCTAATTATACATGCATTATACTGACTGCAAGGGGAAATTATTGAGGGCCCCACAATCTAACGAGCGGCGAAGGCGCGAGCTCATAGGGGGGTGTGGGCATGTTCTTCAAAAATGTTTGAGATATAGGGTCTCTGAAATAGCATTTCCTGCCTTCTGAGAGTAGTTTCCAGCAAGTTTAAACTGAGTCAGCTATTAAGAATTTGTCTTAGATTTCTTTTTTTCTTCATATTTTTATGTTTCTAATAATATTTATATTTTAAGGATTTTAAATTGTAAACAGATGCGTACGTGCGTATATTAGCTATATGCACGCTACGCCCCTGCACTAGCTGTACAATTTCCGCAAGCAAAAGGTTTCCTGGAAAACCAGGATCGCGGGGATCGGGGATCGGGGATCGGGGATCGGAGATCAGGGATCATGGGGATCGGGGATCATCTCTCAAAACGTAGCTGCATGAACACTATAAGATGTTTAATAAAGTTTAGATTAATTCCGTTTTAGCATTAAAAATTAAAAATAGCATGAATTAAATTACTTTTAAAGAAACTTTTAATTAAAATTATTACGACCGCTTGAAAGACTTGTTGACTTTCGGAGATTGGGCTACCTGTGGTTTAGGCGGGAAGTGAAGACGCGTGCACGACTCACCACAGGGTTACCGTGCCTTACCGCGCCCATATGATAAAAAACGTTGCTCGAGCGTACGGTCATCGTGCACAAACTGTGGTTTTATTAAATAGGCTTTCATAATATAGCCAAAGAACAAGGTTTAAATTGCTCAAAATTGGCGTTTATTGGTGAATAGTATCATGAATAAGCCAATCACATTGACTATGTACGTACGATCGGCTGATTTCGAAGGTGTGTTTGACACCTCCCTGGTTTGATCAACTTGACAACACTTTCTTTACTTGAAACGCGAAGAATTTCAGTGATAAATCGTATTTGGTGGTTTGTCGTTGGTAGTTGGACTCAAGAGCTGAATTTCTGTTTGAATTTAATTGCCAAGCCTGGTGTAAAAGATGTCAAAAGTGACGAAGTGAAGATCGTCTACAAGAATCACTGGAGAGACCTCTGCCAGCAGGGAAGTCTACTCTTTTAGAGTTTGATAGCCGAAGCGAAAATGAGGTGGTTCACTCGTTTTGATGGCTCACAATTTGAAGCTTTGGCTACAGACTTAACCCGGCATGAACTGATAGAGTGGTTGCTGTGGCTCTCAGTGAAGCTTTGGCTACCAACTTAACCCGGCATGAACTGATAGAGTGGTTGCTGTGGCTCTCAGTGAAGCTTTGGCTACCAACTTAACCCGGCATGAACTGATAGAGTGGTTGCTGTGGCTCTCAGTGAAGCTTTGGCCACCAACTTAACTGATAGAGTGGTTGCTGTGGCTCTCAGTGAAGCTTTGGCTACCAACTTAACCCGGCATGAACTGATAGAGTGGTTGCTGTGGCTCTCAGTGATATCGATATTTAATAGTGCTCCTTCGAAAAGATTGCTGCAGAACGTAAAGTATGTTTTTCATTATTGTTGATGATCATTTGCTTTTGCCAAGAAGCCGTAATGAAAAGTAAGCCGGTCAAAATGCTAGAACATTCTCTCTTAACCAAAATAAACCTACAGAAAAAAACTGAAATTGTCTGTTTTGTTGGCTTTTTTGTTTGTTTTGCTTTTTAAAGCGTTTAAGTTAATTTTAAAAGCTTAATTTGTCGAAAAAATCATGGACTTGTTTGTAGCTGTTCTTCATCGATATTAAAGCCGCGAATATCTTTTTTGACTACTGTCAACAATTGCTAGCTTGTTTTTATGTTATTTTTAAATTTTTGAGCAACGTTTTTAGAGATGATCCCCGATCCCCGCGATCCCCGCGATCCTCGTTTTCCAGGAAACCCAAGCAAAAGTCCATTACTGATTTCTGAGAATTGCTGATGAAATCAGCTGATCCACAAGGTTGGATTTGTTATCTCTCGATCTTGGCGAAAAGCCCTGGAAATCTTACCTCCTGTCTTCAATATCGAGTTCTTGCCATAATTTTATTCCTTCTACGAACGCAGGATTATATAACAATCTTAATTAAGCTAGTACACATCTATGTATAAATATTTGGCATACTTTAATTGGCGATCAATTGCAAATGAAAGAAAACAAATGCGGTTCTATTGAAAATGATTCCCGATGGAATGACAAAGTTTTAAATAAATTCTAAACATCGAGTACTGTTAAATGTCTTACTCTTTGTAGTATATAATGATACAATATTATGTATCTTGAGTCATTAAGTTAGATACCTTGCAATGTTTGCCATCAACCACAAGCTCTTCGGTGAAGCTGTCAACTCCAATCGTCGGTGTACCTAGAGGATTGAAATAACCTTTCTGAAATCGCGTGTAAACTGATGATTTTCCAACTCCTACTTCTCCAACGAGAACCACTTTGTACAGAGGGATTTTCGTGGCAATCGTCGCCATGTTGACTTGTGATCAATGATGTCATGATGGGATGGAGTCTGGTGCCTAGTTAATACTTACAGATCGTGAGGAGGGCCTCTAGGAGAATTTGCCTTCATCGTCATCATCATCATGGTTACTATCACCACCACCATGATCGCCATCGCCATCATATCACCATCATCAGTGTCATCATATTACTATCATCATCATATGCATCCGGCATCATCTTTGACGTCGTCGTCATCGCCATCAGCAGTTCAGCACCATCATCACCATCCATCCATCATCTTCCGCATCTGCATCATTATTATCATTACCATATTTATCATCATCATCACCACCACCATCATCGTCATTATCATCACCACCATCATCACCACCACCATCATCGTCATTATCAATACATCATCATCGCCATCACCACCATCATTATTATCATTATCACCATCATCATCACCACCATCATCATATACATCCGGCATCATCTTCGCTGTCATCGTCATCGTCATCAGCACCGGCCATCGTGCATCCATCGATCATCATCCGCATCTACATCATTATCATTATCATATTTATCATCATTATCATCACCATCATCATCACCACCATCATCATCATTATCAATACCACTCATCATCGCCACCATCATTATCATTATTATCATTACCACTACCATCATCATCGCCACCATCATCATCATTTATATAATCATCATCATTTATATCATCATGATAATCATCATCATCGTCGCACAGTGCCAGGCATTGCTGAGCATCTATCTACCTTTATGAAATATATTTAAACATAAGAATTAATAAACCTATTCACATAAGAATCACTTTATATTTCTGTTTGATTTTATATCAGTTTCACAGCGCCAGGGATCGGAAATACGTCATGTATATCGAATTGTAAGTGAGGGAGGGGTAGGAGAGTACAGTACATGATCATCTGGTTTGCAATGGCGGCGTTGGCAGAGGATCGGGGTCCAATGTTCAAAGTTGTCCTTCTTGGCGAAGCAGGAGTTGGTAAAACTGCAGTATTCTTTCGTCTAAAAGACAACACGTTTAACCCCAATATACGGAATACCATAGGCATTGACAGCTGCTCCAAATTCATGAAAATTGGCGACAAACATTTAACGGTGAGTCTAGTCTTTACATCACAAGTGTGAAGCTTACTATATTTTGCGTGATCAACATATTGTTCATCCCGTTTGATGTACCTCTTAACTAGTTATTTTTAAAAGGATTTAGCGTTTTGTTTGTTATGTCATGGTTGAGGTACCATGATATATTCACTTGAGCGTCATATAATATCCATTATACATGGCCAATAATTGGTTATAAGTTTTATAAGCTTAGGTTAATTATGAATAAATGCATGGCTTTTGCTTTATAAAGATCAATTTTGTTGCTTCATTTTGGTGTAATACATAATAGTTATACTTGACAGGCAGGTACAATGTTATGTATATCTTGTAAAATTCACCTGCATCTCTATAAATCTAGAATATGGAAATATAGCGATGTGAAAGACATTACACAATGCATCCACAGGAAGTGGACCTAATATAATTTACAACAAATTGTGCAACCTTTTAGACTTGATAATGGTATCAAATCTGCAGATTTTGAAATTATTTGTATATTTATCTTCGTCGTTAACATTACTGTCTGAGCATATCTACAATCCTGTTGTACATTATTAAAATAAACTATCATTTTTTTAATTTCATTTGTTCTAACCAGCTCAGTGTATGGGACACTGCGGGGGTCGAGCGATTTAGAACTGTCACTAAGAACTACTACAGAGGAGCTCACGTGTGTGCTTTCGTGTTCAGTGTCGAGGAGTCTGGCACGTTGCAATACCTCACTCACTGGGTCCGCGATGCTGAAGAGTTCTGTCCCGATGCTCTTAAATTTGTTATCGCCAACAAAACTGACTTAGAATCAACTGTCAACACAGAGAGTATGGAGTTGTTTGCAAGTTCTCACAACTGTTGCAAGGTGTTTCAGGTGTCTGCTAAAACTGGTGAAGGGATTACGGAGGCATTTCATCAGATATCACAAGAGTTACTAGGTGGTGGTCAAAGTGTGAGTGATGAAAGGGATCGTTCAACAAGCGATGTTGTTGGCGTGGGAACGGCACCTGATCCAACTATGCGGCAATGGAAAAGTGGATGTTGCTCTTCTTTATAACATGCGGACACTGTATGATTCTGTACCTCCTTTTAAGAGAGTGTCGTACTGGGATATTATTTGAACTACTTCTCTCACAAGTTCAACAGAATTCTTCTTTTTTGTAACAGCTAGTGTATGGCATAGCCATTGCAGATTATGTGATACATGTTTTCATGCAAGCTGAATGGCACTCACTATACTATTTATATATATTTGCTAACATAAATAGAGAGGGAAGGAACAGGAAGTAACTTGCATTTTGCAAGCTTGCCCCACACTGTCATGCACTTATTGATTTTTATGCTTATGAATTTAAAGCACTCTATTGGCATTTCATCGGAGCTGGTTACGGGTGGTGGCTATTAGAGAGCTTAAGCAGCACGCGTTTTTGTCAACACGGACGGCGCGCGCACTGACGAATGATGTTCGAAACGAACGTTGACGTCGGTGACGGCAATCTACGACGTGAAAACAGGTGAAGTGCCATCATAGATTGCCGTCACCGACGTCAACGGTCGTTTCGAACATTATTCGTCAGTGCGCGCGCCGTCCGTGTTGACAAAAACGTGTGCTGCTTAAGCTCCCTATTAGCTAAAAATCAGCACTGCCTGCATTTTTTGAGTTGTATCTGATGATTAATTCTACATGTAGATGTTAAATGCATGAAGCCATTTAATTGTCATGGCTGCTTATATAAGTACCATCTTCCTACTTCTAATCGCTATTGAAACCATGCAACGGACCCCAAAAATATCCATAGCTCACAACTATTCCAAATAGATATGATAATTTTTTTATATCGAATCTCACTGCCTAAAATGCTGGTAAAATTCTAAAACCTAAATACCCCATTAGTAAAAGAAATCTAAATGATAAGTGCACCCTCTATTAAGTGGACACCCTCTATTAAGTGGACACCCTCTATTAAGTGGACACCCTCTATTCAGCCAACAGTGGACAATAGGCCCCATAATTCTCCACCTATATTTAATGCAGATACGGACATCAAAACAGTGTTTGAAATGGTCATCATCCTGATTAAACAGACTTTTATATGAAAAGGCTACTGATCACTTCATTTGTTACACAGAAGTGAGGATTCAGCCACAAACAATCGCGAATCCACTAATTCCTCATGTGATCTATGTGTGATTTCAATGTGCAAAAATGGCTGACTTTAGGATATAGTGTTTAAATTGTTTAGCACATAACAGGAGATTTAAAAAGAACAACATTCAAGAACATTATGGCATACATCCTAAAGGAACCACCATTGACCAGACACCCAGGAACAGTAATAATTGAAGGGGCCCCACCAAGAACAGAGTAAGTGACTTGTGATCAAAACCCAATTTCTCCTTTGAAATTCAAAGATTGTTGAGAAGAATTTAGATTTTGATCAGAGATCACTTATGTTGTTCTTGCGGAGCCCTTCAATTGCAGCCTTTGTCAATGATCTCGGCCTCCACTGGACCAATGTTCCGGCAAGGTCTTCGTGTAGCTGCACAAATTGTCCTGGTTATTGTTTTTTATGTAAAAACAATACATAGAACGACAATGGAATAATAGCCAGGACTTTTGTGCAGCTACACGAAGACCTGACCAATGTTCCCCAAGGGTGTCCACTTAATACAATGATGTTTCACTATATGACTACTTTTTGGTCTTCCTCACATTTAATAATAATATCTACTATTAATATTTTAATAATATTTACTGCTATTTCAATCCTCGGCAAACTTGCACATACATTTCATACACTTAGACATTTGTTTTCAATTTATTGGATCATTTTATTTTCACTATATACACCTGTTTTCAAAAACGTTGTCCATTTACAAAATACAAAATAGTAAATAGTAGAAAGGAATTAATTAGAGAAACAAAAGAAATTCAATCACGCGGAACTCTGGCTCATTGTTTCTCTAATTAATTCCTTGCTACTATTTACTATTTTGTATTTTGTAAATGGACAACGTTTTTGAAAACAGGTGTATGTACATCCTGGAGATATAATTATATTGTTCATAGAATAATAAGAATCAGTAGAAGAATAAGAAGAATACTGAAATAGAATAATAAATAAATTGAAAGTCTAGAACACTTATGAAAATGAAAATAATATACTACTGTCATCTCAATGACATGACTCACATATTAAATAGATAAAATGAGATATGGACACAAACTGGTTTGCATGTGACGCCATTGAGGCCATGTTGGACCTCAATAACAAGTCAGGATTTTTGAAAAAAGTTGGGATTTTTGAAAAAGTTGGGATTTTTGAAAAAAGTCGGGATTTTTGAAAAAAGTTGGGATTTTTGAAAAAAGTCGGGATTTTTGGAAAAAAAAGTCGGGATTAAAAAAAAAAAGATAAAAAATATCCGTACATTCCTCATTAGCTTCTCTTGTTTGTGCCACCAACATGGCCGCTTTGCACTTTAAATCTGTAGGAACTGATTGCAAACCAGCAATCATTGGTTACACATTCAGCAATCTCTGCAATTTAATTGTTCATGTAATGGCGCTTATTTCAGCTATTGAAGGGCTCCCTGCAAGAACAACGTAAGTGATCTCTGATCAAAATCTACTTACTCTGTTCTTGCAGGGACGCCTTCAATTATTATTATTATTATTATTATTATTATTATTATTATTATTATTATTATTATTATTATTATTATTATTATTATTATTATTATTATTATTATTAATTGTACTTTGGTAAACTTGTTTACAAGCAATTTGCCAGCATGAATATTGCACACAGAATTACACTAAATGACTTGTGATCTAAATCTAAAATCTCCTGCAGAATTCAAAGAGAATAGAGGAGAATTTAGTTTTTGATCAGAGATCACTTAAGGCCCAGACACACAATGCAACTTTTTTTGCAACGTTGCACCCAACAAGAGTTTTTCAGGGTGTCACACAATGCAACGTTGCGCCCAACGGTTACGTAAGTAGATCGTACTTCTGCAACTGTTGCATGCAACATTGCAAGAAAAGTTGCACTGTGTGTCCGCCGAGCCTTTATGTTATTCTTGCACAGAGCTCTTCAATAGTGTCTGTACCTTTGGCAACAACATTAGAACATATTTTGGAAATATGGGATATACTCTGGTTTTATGCTCGTCACACAACACTGGTGGCATGATTTAGTCATAATTTTACTGTACTTTTGATTGTAATTAGCTTTTTATCAGCGCTTTAGATTACTAGTATATTAATATATAGCTAAGAGTGCTATATAAATTAATAAATTATTATTATTATTATTATTATTATGAGCCTAACAAGGTGCCCATCTGAGAAGTAATTAAAGTAAAACAATGCAGCAGGGACCAGACAAAGTGTCCATCTTTAATAGAGAGGTGTTGGGTTGTCCACTTATGAGACAGTTGACTATATGACACAATGTAACCAGGGATGAATTATTTCAATAATACAGAACTGACTAGCCAATCAGAGGAAAGGAATATTTAATGAGAATAAAATGTCATCTCTGATTGGTTGAACAGGTTAGACATTTTTCACTAGTTTCGCACAAATGAAGTTTCCATGAACTATGAAATGTTGTGGTATTACAGCTCGGTTTTCAGTTTTACTCGGGCTCAGTTTCGAGGGATTCGTCTTGACTTCGGTCAATCATGTCAAACTTCTGAACGCCGCTCGAGTGAAATCCGGCCGATCCCGAGCGTAGAGCGCCATCTTTGAAAACCATCTACTCGAACAGCTAGTGTCGGAAGTTTGAACTTCTGAGCCCGCGTGATATTGCAAACCGCTGTAAAGAAAAAAAATCAGATGACTGAGAAAAAAAAATGCCGGCGCAAAGGGGGTGGTGTCCAGCTCGCAATGGTACCTATTGCACCATGCATATGGGCGTGGCCGTACACCCATGCATGCACCGTGTCTATAACGTTCTCTTATCTCATGTAAATATGTGCAGTTTGTCTACAACAATGGACTATTAAGTAGTAACAGAAACTGAAACTCCTTATGAGTTTCTGGTAGTAGTAGTAGTACTAAAAAACTTTACTTAGACACGCTAGCAAGTCAACTGACCGGCGCTGATTTCCACAAGGTTCTCTTTCTAAGTTCTCTTATCTGACGTAAATATATGCAGTCTGTGCGTAGTCCCCAAAATGATTCTTGTACGAACTAAAATGCAGACTTTTCGTAATACCATACGTATTATGATGACATCCATGAGCATTATTGCAGCTCGACACGCCGATGCCAATCGCGTAGTCGTCGGGATTGCACCCTTCGGTACTTCGTGGAACACTCGTGTCTCCGATACATCCAATTCGCACGATATGTGTGCCTGGATTTGTGTTCGGGTTAGCTTCGAGATCGCATATATTACCGAGGTTGAGACCACACCATTCCTGGGAAACAAATCAGAAGAAAATATTCCTAACTACGTACGTATTTATGGTATATTTTAAACGTATTTTTTTTGGGGGGGGGAGGGGGAATTAAAAGGTGGGATTAAAAGGTGGGATAAGTGTGCCTGACCCCTCCCTACTAAGGTTTCCCTGTCCCTGGAAATGGTCTCCGATACTCTTGTCTTACTAACAAAGTGTAAGATAGCACTACACAGGGATATGTAAAGGAAACGGAGCCGGTCAATTTGTGGAGATAAATTGTTTAGGAACGGGTTTAGGAACGGTTCGTTAACAATGTACGTAGGGGGGAGAGAGTACGCAGGGGGGAGAGGGGGACATATATTTGGGGGGATCGCCACATGAGTTCGTAACGCGACGTTTCTACTGCGCATTCTTCCCAATGTTAGTAACATTAATGAATTGTACTGAAGTAAAATGGTCGTTTCTCCTACGTAATGTATGCCGCATTCCTTTCACTAGCGACGCAAGCATAAACACAAGCACAAGAGGCCTTTTGAACCAGTTTAGAGACCCCAACTGTCTCATCTTCGTGAAATAAAGGGTCATTGTATCTTATTTCACTCTAAAAACGGGCCTGACTCGAGTATAAGCACCACTGAGGTACAATATACGCCGTTCCCTCTCCTATGCTTGCGTCGCTAGTGAAGACCAGGGCATTACCGTCTTCAGGTGTCCAAGGTCCAAGTGTTTACCAAAAGCCAACATCAACCGCTCAAAGGTAAAAGCCTCGGTCGTCTGTACAGCAAACATGGTCGCGAACAAAGTAGATAGCGTCACGCCCTTGTTGTGAGTAAACGTTGCGCAGTTACTGTTAGGCCCACTGAAGCACACTTTAATCACGTTGCTAGGTACAGAAAACCAGCCAGCGTTCTTCATAGATGAAGGGTTGTGGAGGTCTGCGGCTGAGTGTGGGTTGATCACACGTTCGTCATACCATGTGGGACTGGTTGGTGCAAAGTCTGGTGATAAACCAGCTGCGCGCGCAACTAGAGTCCAGCCCCCAGCGTATTGGTTTGAGCAGTGGGATTTGATCATTTCGCAGTATGTCTGAAACGTAAGTACAAAATAAATATAAATAAATAACTGTTTATAGCGCTTGCGCACTAATTGTGGGGGACACTGTACTCTCACACACACTACCACTACATTCTAATATTCTATGCATACAACTTTCAGCTCACTAGTTTGTTTTATTGAGGGAGGAAAACCAGCATTGAGCCTCTTCCGCCGTCATTTCAATGCATGGTTCGTTACATGGTGTTGTTCACAAAGGAAGGATAAGTATCACAAAAGGTTGACGCAAATCTGCTGTTTGCATTAATACGAAATTGGCTCATTTTAAAAGCAAGTTAACTGAGGACCAGGGCACAAGCTTTGCGCGCAATTGCTAGATCCACTGTACGTGTGGCCACCATGGCAATTGTGCGTCTGCGCGCTTTATGATTGGCTCAGAAAGGAAGCCATTTGAGTGTCACGGTACCGTAGGTTTTCCACTCATACGAAAACCACTCTATACCTTTGCAACATTACGCATCTTATCCAATCAGACTCTTTCAATAAGGCGCGGTGCGGTGACGGTGTAGTATTTTTTCCCACTCGTACGAAAACGACTCTAATGCCATTGTACTTCTGTAATCACAACACAAACGAGTGAACACATGGTGAAATGATGCTGTCAACATCATGGCGTGCAATACAAGCATCAAGAGTTCCAGACTTTCGGTACGCACGCAATGTATTTAAGAGATTATTACAAAGGAAAAGTGAGGACCAATTCTAGACACAGGGAGCCCAAGCTATGATTTTGCTCACTTTGTGCTCACTTTTCCTTTGTAATAATCTCACAATGCATTGCGCGCGTACCGGAAGTCTGGAACTCTTGATGCTTGTATGATACACTGTGTATTCGTACTCTATTGGAATTCAACTTAAGGTGCAGTAATACGAGCAACAAAATCGTGCAACTTGTCGCGCAACATTATTCAGATTGTTGCGTTGTAAGTTGCAGAGCAATGTTTCTCGTATTACCATCGTTCGCGCAACTTGTCGCGCAACAAATTAAATTTTCGGTGTTGCAGGTTGCAAAACTTTGTTGCTTGAAATAGAAAGAGCTTCTACTTTGCGCAACAAAGTTTTGCAACCAGCAACACGAAAATGTGTTGCACGACAAGTTGCGCGAACGGTGGTAATACGAGAAACATTGCTCTGCAACTTGCAACGCAACAATGTTGCGCGACAAGTTGCACGATTTTGTTGCCCGTATTACTGCACCTTTATACACACGCTGCTTTAGCTATTGCGCGCTTAATTGCGGTCAGCGCGATGATTACAGCATCCGTAACTGTTTTTTGCAACAATTACAGGGTTGGACAACAACTGCAAGGTATTACCAGGAATATTGCCTGTGCTGTGTGGCCAAGCATTTGCTTTTACCATAGTCTATCGTGATGATTGAGTTTAACATACTTTATACGTTGGTGCGCTGGACAGCCAATATGTTCCTGACGTTGCATAAGGATCTGCTTTGATGATGCTATCGCAAGACAGTGCAGGATGATGTTTCGAGCCAAGACCATTACAAGGTACGCTGGAAACGCGTTAAGCTTGTGTTAAATACATGGTTTGGTTAATAGAGTAAAGCTACGAAATTACTCTTAGTTATAGTAAGACAAGGGTTTTCAAGGAAAATGGGCATTTTTTGTATTGGTAAAACAGGGGTAGTGTCACTTATGGCGCAAACCTACCCACAGGAACCCACAGGCCACCCAAGCTGGATACATCATAAAACCTAGAGTCAAAGTTACTGACGGCCTCTTCCGCACACAACCCTTTGGGATCCCTGCGAGGCCGAATAATAATAATAATAATAAGCGAAGCCCGAGGGACTTGTATCCCCCCTCTCCCTTTGCTTGCCACAGGAAGCCCTTTCCCCACTTTGTCTCAGATGTCTTTGGATTTGCATTCGGAGAAGACTAAGTCATGCAAAGTGTAACGTACTGAGCCTTTACACCCTCCAGGCGAATACGCCTCCCCCTCCAAGCTGGTTTTCACATGCATGCACTAGCTAGCGACATATACATAAGCGCAAGCACAAGATGGCTTGTGTCTCTGTGAAAACTGAGCTTGACGCAAGTAAAAGCGCAAGGATTAAATATTTGTATTTCCTTGTGTTTGGGTTTATGATTGCGTCGGCCCGTTTTCACACGACACAAGTTTCTTATACTTTTGTCCCAGTGCCGAAAACCAGGCTTAAGACTAGGTGCTGAACTGAAGGTCCTGAAGGTGCCAGGATTTGAGACGAGTCAGCTGCTAGTCAGTTATATATGTTTAGTCACTTTTGCCATGTCATAACGACGACAAAATGATGATGATGATGATGATGACTTTATTAATAATCTTTTATTCAAATCAACTAACAATCATAAAGTGTCTCTAAATCAATTACAAAATATATAGAAAGCTTTTTTGTGGTTTTGGTAAAATCTTCCGCGATGAAGTGAAAGCTCGGTTCATAGTGTACATTTTACAACTAGCCATAAGAGATTTCCACGACCTACTTGTACATGCAAAACTTTCACTGCCAAACCCCTTATATTTATCAACCTATTATCAGTAAGCAGTTAAAAAATCTTTACCAGCAAAATAAAAATATATATATTCGCACTAAATTCACTACCGATTCTTATTATTTTACAAAGCATTTGCGATTAAGTTTGGATCCGATATACTAAACTTCGTTGTCTTTTTACGCCAACTTTCGATCGATTCAAGTTCTGAAAAAGACAGAAAAACGAAAGCATCAATTTGACTGGTAGCTACTGGTGCAGTGTGAGACAACTTTTCATTGATAAAAATTAAGTAATTAACTTTTCCTTAGTTGTGTTTGGCCAGTTTTGAAGTTTAGGTGATGGATTACAATCAGAAAGTTAAAACTGTTGGAAAGCCAAAAATTGTTTGTCATCGTCACTATCTTATCATTTTGCGTCGCGATTAGATTACAAATAATTGTATATGTTCAAATCTCCTTCCTTCCTTCCTTCCTTCCTTCCTTCCTTCCTTCCTTCCTTCCTTCCTTCCTTCCTTCCTTCCTTCCTTCCTTCCTTCCTTCCTTCCTTCCTTCCTTCCTTCCTTCCTTCCTTCCTTCCTTCCTTCCTCCTTCCTTCCTTCCTTCCTTCCTTCCTTCCTTCCTTCCTTCCTTCCTTCCTTCCTTCCTTCCTTCCTTCCTTCCTTCCTTCCTTCCTTCCTTCCTGCCTTCCTTCCTGCCTTCCTTAATTCCTTCCTTCCTTCCTTCTCAGTTCCTTCCTTTTCCTTTGGGTTCCTTCCCGGCTATCTTTCGTCTTCTCACACTCATTCTACTTGTAAAAGAGTGTTGTTCGATCCCACCGCGGGCATTTAACTAGACGTCCACTTTGTGAGAACACGAGTTAATTCAGGCTGTGTTGCTCCCCTATGTAGTCAACAATGGTTTGACCATCTCTCCACTTTATGCAGGGGAGCTATATCGAACCAATACGCCCCTATTTAATAATGGGGTTAACCAATGCAAAACAACAGCAATTGTTAATTCATGGATTCCAATATCCAACAGAAATCATATCAAACATCCAACATTTTTCCTTGCGCTACCTCCTATATATACACTACACCGATGGGAATGATAGTTACCCCCCTTCGATTATCTCTTACGTGATATACTACTTACTCAACAGGTGGTTGATGGTGATGATGATTACACGAATGATGCGGCACGTGTGCCTGTGTGGTGTCTGTTGTCTGACAAGGAACCTCGACTGTTGCTATTGGTTCTATTGGAGGTGGAGGAAGCGACGTGGACCCGGCACAGTTACAGGGTGGGCAGTCACGGCCGTCTCTACCATCCCGTCCAGGAACACCCTGTGATCCTGAGGTTCCTGGGGGTCCAGGAGGTCCTGGTACACCGGGGGCACCTAAGCAGTACATTGGCTGGAACAACAAGTAAGAGACTGTATTTATATCCAATAATCTGAGAAGTTGCAAAAGTCGTCTTACATTGAAAACAGGGTGCTATCCATTTGACCTGAGAGACCGGTTTGTCTGTCCACTGATCTTAATAACGGATCTGTATAAACCTGACAATCGTGGTAGGTACACAGGCAGCCCAACATAATACGTTTCTACGCACAGGGAGCCCTAGAGGGAGCCCTAGAGGGAGCCCTAGAGGGAGCCCTAGAGGGAGCCCTTAGGGGAGCCCTAGAGGGAGCCCTAGAGGGAGCCCTAGAGGGAGCCCAACTCTTGCGCGCGTGCTCTACCACAGGAAACCCATCATAAAAAGACACGTGCATACAATTTTTTAAATATTAATTATAAGTAGCCTTAGAAGTAATGAATGGTTGGGCTGCCTGTGGTAGGTGGTTCTTTTTGTGTGTTGGAAACAACGGTCTGTCTCTCCATAGATGTCCCTCCTAAGAGAAGGTAGACTAAGGGTGTTTGCATGACTGATAACTATCGAAAGTTTTTAATCCTGTCCTCCATTACTTTTGGATTTCATAAGCGTTCGAAATTCTGAAGCTAACGATATAGAAAATACACTATCATTTCATAAAACATATCTTGCAATTAGAGAAATAAAGTTTCCAATTTATCAAATATTTTTCTTTAAAGAAAGAAGTCTAAAAATGTGGGACTCTACCGTACTTCACAGTGCGCAGACGCAGTAGATAAAGATAACTTTTCTGTAAACTTAAACCGCACTTTTTTCCAAGAAATCCTAATTGTCTGATTCAATTGTGTTATTGTTGTTAATAGTATAACAGTTGAGATGTAGTGGTGCGTGCTGGGACAACAGGTCGACCAGTAAGGTAGGTGTAGATGTTTGTTGACTGGTGAACAGTTAAATAAATGCTTAATTTAAACAATTGTGGACCGGCAAATTCTTGAAATTAAACAACACCAACATTTAGATTGGGGAGAAATTTACAATCAGTTTACGAAAATTATTGGATTTTCTTTGTATGCCGAATCACGAATAGAAGAGAAAATGAAAACTCAACTGAAATATATAAAAAAAACACTTTCTAAAGGTTGTGATATTTCATATTGTTCAGTGTCATACGATGATTGCAAGGTTATTTTTTATCACTCTCTATATATATAACTTCCAGCTGTCTTTGGTTTCGCTTTCATTCATTCAATTTTTCCGTTTTTCTGTCACTTCACGTAAACTGAGGAAAGTCAGTGTTGACTGAGTTTTGCAACCACTTTCACAGCCACATTCAAAACATGTAAAACTAACCACAAACACTTCCTAAATAATCTTTTTATAAACTAGAAATAAAAACAACACGAATTAGAAACCTTACCTTGGCGTTCTTATAAAGAAAAGATCTGCGGTGATGACTCTTATCATCGTCATCATCTCTAAGCCCTTCGCATGCCGCCAAAGCAGCCATCAACACCGTCACTAGAACAAACCACTCCATCAATAACGCAACGATGTATGAAAATTATATGTAAAAATAAATAAAAAATTCCGTTATAAAAGTGCAACATTCAAGAGCGCTCTTCCTAAAAATGACTCTGGCTTCAATTTCAAGAGAAGGCGTTTCTGCGTTGAAGTCTGAGTAAACAGGTTTTACAGGTATTGTAGTGTTCCCCTTGATTGACCTTAGTTATCGATCTTGCCCTTCAAGAACGACGTCATCGGTTGAAGTGGAAAATGCATCGAATTCTTGGTAAAATAAAAGTTCGGAAAGAAAAACACTTTGACTTACTGATTTCTTGGAAAAATGAGCTAATTTTTAGACATGGCAAAAAAAACTTGCCGAAACAGGATTTTATCTCGTGCTGTGTCCGTAGCACGGGACGTGAGTGGGTATTTCCACCATTTGTACATCGAATTTGTTCAACTTGTTGGTACAATGTTTGATTCCGTTCTTTCATCCCGTACATTTATCATCGTTAGTCGAAAATTCACATTCGGGTTACCTGTGTAATTCAGTGCCAGGTCGTTGCTCGTCGGCATTTCCGGTTTGCTGTTTACAGAAATCGCCGTCTTCGTTATGAATGAACAGGCTGTTAGCGTTGGGGATGAATCCTCCTCACCAAAGGGATTGTTCAAAGTGATTCTACTTGGTTCGAACGGTGTGGGCAAGACGTCGTTGTTTTTCCTGATTAAAGATAACGAATACTGCGATGTTAATCATACAAGTCGGCATCCAGTGCCAAACTATTGTGGCAAGAGCATCACTTACAAAGATGAAACAATTAAGGTACATTATGTACGTGTGTAGAGCATTATGTGTAAGAATCCAAATGATGAATCTATAAATATTTACTGTTATTATTATTATCCAGATGATGATGCCCAGTGATTTTATATCCCTACCCCACCCCTCCAACGTCATAAAATTTTCACCCGCGGTCTTTACCACCCAGCTCTTATGTAGCCTGGCTCTCACAGAGGAGAGGGAGGAGAGAATGAATGAATGAACTTTATTATACTCATAGCCTGCGTAGCTTGGCGGTCTGGAAGGGGATTGGGAAGGGGGAGGGGGAAAAGGAAGGAGGAGAGGGGATTGGGGAGAAGAAGCGGGAAAGGATTTCATCAATTACACAGTAATTGCTTTTCAGGAAAGCTGAATTTAGCCCCTTCATATTTAAAGGAGAGAGAGGAGAGGGAGGAGAGAGGAGAGGGAGGAGAGAGGAGAGGGAGGAGAGAGGAGAGGGAGGAGGAGAGAGGAGAGGGAGGAGAGAGGAGAGGGAGGAGAGAGGAGAGGAGAGAGAGAGAGGGAGGAGAGAGAGAGAGAGGAGGAGAGAGAGAGAGAGGAGAGGGAGGAGAGAGAGGAGAGAGGAGGAGTGAGGAGAGGGAGGAGAGGGAGAGGAGAGGGAGGAGAGAGGAGAGGGAGGAGAGAGGAGAGGGAGGAGAGAGGAGAGGGAGGAGAGAGGAGAGGGAGGAGAGAGGAGAGGAGAGAGAGGAGAGGAGAGGAGAGAGAGGGAGGAGAGAGGAGAGAGGAGGAGAGGAGAGGAGAGAGGAGAGAGGAGAGAGAGAGGAGAGGGAGGGAGGAGAGAGAGAGGAGGAGAGGGAGGAGAGAGGAGAGGAGGAGGAGGAGAGGAGAGGGAGGAGAGAGGAGGGAGGAGGAGAGGAGAGGAGAGGAGAGGAGAGAGGGAGGAGGGAGGAGAGAGGAGAGAGGAGAGAGGAGGAGAGAGGAGGAGAGAGGGAGAGGAGAGGAGGAGGAGGAGGAGAGAGAGAGGAGGAGAGAGGAGAGGGAGAGAGGAGAGGGAGGAGAGGAGAGGAGGGAGGAGAGGAGGAGAGGAGGAGGGAGGAGAGAGGAGGAGGGAGGAGGGAGGAGGAGAGGAGAGGGAGGAGGGAGGAGAGAGGAGAGGGAGGAGGGAGGAGAGAGGAGAGGGAGGAGGGAGGAGAGAGGAGAGGGAGGAGGGAGGAGAGGGAGGAGGGAGGAGAGAGGGGAGAGAGAGGAGGAGAGGAGGAGAGAGGAGAGGAGGAGAGGAGGAGAGGGAGGAGGGAGGAGAGGGAGGAGGGAGGAGAGGAGGAGGAGGAGAGGAGGGGGAGGAGGAGAGAGAGAGGAGAGAGAGAGGGAGGAGAGAGGAGAGAGGAGAGGAGAGAGAGAGGAGAGGAGAGGAGGGAGGAGGGAGAAGAGGGAGGAGGGAGGAGAGAGGAGGAGGAGGAGGGAGGAGAGGAGAGGGAGGAGGGAGGAGAGAGGAGGGAGGAGGGAGGAGAGAGGAGAGAGAGGAGAGAGGAGAGGGAGGAGGGAGGAGAGAGGAGAGGAGAGAGAAGAGAGGGAGGGAGAGTGTTGCGTGATGATACTAAAAATGGCTGATGTGAAGCAGACTATAATTATTGTGATGTCACTTTTCTCGGAAAACTAGCAAATTTCTTTTCTCAGTAGACATGGAAAAAAACTTGCTGAAGCAGTATTTCATCTTATACACCATATTACAAGCGGCTGTAACTCAATTACTACAAACTACATAAAATATGGCCTGACAAATGGCTACCTCTCATTGTGACAATCAATGAAAAGCATAACTTTCCCTCACATGTTACTCTGAGATGGGGTATCACTTTTTTGTCTTGCAGGAATTAGTCCGCTGAGAAAGGCATTCTTGAGGGCCATGCAGGGGTAAAAACTGTTCTCAGAGGCAATGCAACATGGACTCAAAATCTCCTGCATGCTTTTTGAGTTCCGAAGGAAAATTTAGATTTTGATCACAAGTCAGTTACAACTGCATGTTCCTCGATCGACAGAACCCTTCGATTTGTTCTTTACAACATGCAAAGACTGATATATCTAACAATACCTTGTAGTTTATAAAAGACTAACATTAAAACCAGAGACAACCAATTTTACTGTTACTAACAATACCTGTTTCCATCTTATTTATAGATGACACTGTATGATCCTGAACATGGAATGAACTACCACAATAGATCGTTAACACGTTCATACTATACCGGGAGCATTGTTGCTCTACTGGTATATAGTGCCGACAATATTGACAGTATCAATTGTCTAGGGGACTTAGTCAAAGATATAAAGGACAATGCAGGACAGGCAAAACTGTTCCTAATCAGAAACAAAACCGATTTAAATGACCCAACAGTTACTAAAGAGGAAGCTTTGAGCAAGCTGAGAGAGAGAGGTTATGATACTAGTATTGCAATGACTTTAGACACATCTGCTGTAACAGGAGAAGGGATAGAGAATTTAAAAAAGAAAATTGGAAAAGCTTTGTTAGAAGCTGAAGCACCAGAGAGGAAAAGCAGTTTTAAAGTCTATCTGCCAAAATCACCTTCGTCTTCTCCAAAAAAAAGGAAATGCTGTTGATAATAATAATATAATTATCTTCAACCAGAGTGAACCCTTCAGCTAATGCTGATATCAATGGGTGCCCTGGTAAATTAGAGTTAGATCTAGAGTTGCCACCGCTGTTTGCACTGACTATGCCGCCGCTCACACAATGAAAGGTGTCTCTTGTTGTTGTTTAAGAGTCTTCTGTTCATCATAAACATCAAATATGCTGAATGTGGCCCTTCTGTAATGTCTTCAGCCAAATTGCAAACTACAAATCACCTTGGGTGATCAGTCACATAGTGTAATGCAAACAGTAGTACTTAGTAAGATGGCAGGTAGACTGATTTTCAGATGGTCCATGGTCCTCCACTCTCGCAAGATGTCTAAGATGATTCGGGCAGTAAGACCTTACCATTCCATCATTCCAAATAATCATAGTATAACACAGTAACCCAACCAAATACAGTACAATGAAATATTAGATTTCAACATCTACCTTAGCTTTATTGTGTAAATGCATGGAGTGTTTTATGACTGCTGACAACTGGCTCAGTGTTATTTCAGTCGTGAACTCAGATTCAGGAGTTTAATCTCCTTTAATTGCAGACATTGCCTTTGGTGATGCAATGCTACTTTTGGAAGTAGCACTGTGTTACAACAAAGGAAATAGCAGCTGTCAATTAAAAATATAAGCTATCAAAAGAAAACCAACAATGGTATGGACAAGTGATGATAAAAAAATAAAAATGTATGGAAATACAAGTCCATGCAATAACAATGTGTAAGTGACTTGTGTGTGATCAATATCCAAATTCTCCTTTGAAAATCAAAAAGCCTTCAGGAGAATTTAGTTTTTGATCAGAGATCACGTACTGCTGTTCTTGCATAGACCTCTCAACAATTATCATTGATGGAAGTAATGTAACTTCATTATAGCTTGCATGGCCATGCACAACTCCTTCCTGAAAGTCTTCTGATTATACATAATACGGTACTAATGAATGAATCTATGTATGATTGAACAATAGGTATTCTCAGTAGATTTTTAAACAGCCGGCCCAAATTTGAATGTGTAATAATGACATTTATGTAGAAGTTGACGCGCAAAGACATCTTTCATAGCCAGGACAGACGGCTGCTTTCATCTTGACAGACATCAGAATTGTACACAAGTTGCTAGTTTCTATTGTGAACCCTGACACTACATCATAATTTCACTGATGGCAAAGTAAATAATACGAATGAAGAAGCTGATGATTGTGGTATTTGCACCAGCTTGCAATTCAATGATAAAGATCATGACATTGCAATAGCTGATATTGAAGTTACACTCCAATGACTCTGAACAACGGTTTCAAGTCGAGGCTATATCGGGTCAGTACAAAAACTTGACCCAATAGCCTCAACTTGCAACCTTTGTTCAGAGTCATTGGAGTGTAACTTCAATATCAGCTATTTTCTAGTACAAAGAAAATTGGTAAAGTTGAGCATTAATTGGAAAGCAGGAAATCGTCTTGTACGTCAAGTATTTTCACCTAAATGTTTGCATCAACGTCAGGTTTTGTGCACAACCAATCTTCTATCATTAATCTGCTACATTAAAATAAAAAATAATATACCTACATGTAACTTGCAGGTATGTACATTATATGCACAGCTTTATAACTATAACTACAATTATTTTATGATATTGTTATCATTATTATTATATCCCTATTATTGTATTATCACTATAATAATCAGTTTTAATATTAATTATTGTTACTGAGTCTGAATACTGATTGGATGTCAAAATGGACAAATATATTGTACAATAGTCATGTATAGCTATGTACAGACGTCTCTCCACTCTCTTATTAGGAAACATGTATTGTGTAAGACTGTTGAACCATGCAAACACATGGCTGCATGAAGACTGTACATACAAGGATTTTGGGACAAATACAAAGTGCATCATCCTTGTCCAAAATGTCTGATGCTTTGCACTAATGACACTTGAACACTGTATTTATAACATCATTATATGGCAGACAAGCATATTAGATATATGGTATGCCAATAAAACCAATATAACAATTAAGTGTGATGACTTGGAGTCTGTAGTTCCATGATGATATATTAGACATTTCGGAGTTGATATTCGGCAATCTTATGGGATGCCATGCTGTCTATTTACTGTAAAACATGGGGAAACGTCTGGCAAGCTTAATGTTGTGTTCCAAACTCACTTCAAACTTTGAAAAATAACTTTAAACTTGTCGCCGCATTGAAGATGAAGCCCCAGGGGGTGGGGTGGGGGGGTACTCAGGGGTATCAGTGACGGGGAGGTGCAAAGACCTTTTTAGGGTTTGAAATTCGCGGCTTGGGACTTTTTTGGGGTTATCAATTTTCTGGTGGACTTTTTTTGATATAAAGATGTTGGCAAGGACTTTTTTGGGGGTTGATAAAAATGATATCCTACCATTCTTGATTTTATGCGGATAAAAATTGGACTTTTTGGGGGTTACGATTTTGGGCCGTTGGACTTTTTTGGGGTCTTGTTTTTGCGTAATGGACTTTTATTGGGTCAAAAAGTTTGGCCTCATTCGCACCTCCGGCCCCGTCACTGTTACCCCTGAGTACCCCCCCTGGGGATGAAGCGTACCCTAAATAGTCCCACAATTCCTAGCAAACATCAACTCTGAAATGGCTAATATACTGCATACTTATTGCTAGCCTAAATTTGAACCATGCACGGTCTCTGGACCATGATGTAACAGCTATGCTTCCTATAGCAAGACTTCACCACAACCAAGAGATGGTGTTAGCAATTCAGGCTCTACCTTTCTAGTTACATTTAACATTTCCTGCATCCATCATTCCACTGAAGTAAGCACAGCTACTGGCCTTGTACAACATACTCTATATAAAGCCTGGAGCATAAGCCACAAGAAATAGACAAATGTTGATCCTTTTACTTGTGCTTGCGTCGGGCCCCATTGTCACAGTGAAATAATTAACACTTAAGTATTATTATTGTGGCTTGTTAAATTTGAATCCAAGTAGGGCCTACTACTGTGTATAAGTGTATATAGCTATTTCAGAAAACGTTGCGGCTGACCGGCCTCACAACTATGCGACTAGACCGAATGGGAGTATGGGTAGAAATCATTGAAGCGATCTGCATATCTGATTAGCCATGCATCGAGCTTACAGTGAAGACCTACCCTAGTGAGTGGTTTGGGTGATTTAGTGGTCTTTCAACGACTGAACATTGTCACAGCACAAGAGTTTTGTGTTCAATTATATGACACGTGAATGAATAAATAACTACTACTACTACTACTAGCACAGAACGTCCTTCATCGAAAATGAGTCATAACAACTCTTATTTTCCTTGCGTAAAACACGAAGGCATACATTCCATTATTACTCTCCATCATGATAATGAGAAAATAAAATTCGAATTAATTAATTCAAATAATTTATTGCCTCGGTGATTTCTACCCATACTCCCGTTTGGTCTCGTCGCGTAGTCGTGAGGCCGGTCAGCGACAATGTTTTCTGAAATAGCTATATTTGTCTGTCAACAGCATCATCAGAGACTTGGGCTCAAATTTAATAGTCCCTATACCACTGTAAAACCGCTGTACTTATTGACATCAGACTCGAGGCTAAGCCTGTACAAATGCGTCTTTTGTCAAGGACAGCGATCATCTCTAAACAACGCAAAACTGGAGTATTAGTTATATCATATGCTACTGAAGGGCAACTTCTTGTAGCTTAATGTGCTTTATGCTTATGGCACTAGTGAAACCCTACAGGCTTTCTCGACTCTAATTTCTTGAGCAACATTTGCTATGCCACGGTCTTCCATCACCACCACCAACCCTGATATTCTTTGAACACCTCTTATGTCGTTTGCTGTGCTTGTTAAAATAGCTTCCTAGCTTTTTCATCATCTCTTTAGTACCGTGTCCTGTTTTCGCTGAGGTTTTGAATTCAAATTTAAAGTCTCCTTTAACAGCTTCAAGCTCGGATGATTTCTTGGGACTGTCAGGTAAATCTGTTTTATTTTGAACTAAAACCAATTTGGCACCCGGAGCATTGGCTTTAGCGTATGCCCTATACTCAATTGCTTTAGCCAAAGAACCTTTGATGTCGGCACTATAGACGATAATCACAAGATGGCACTTGTTGAAGTATGAACGGGTGAGACATTCAAATGTTTCCATTCCAACAGTGTCCCACAAATTAAACTGGAATGGAAATAAAATGAGATAAAATGGGATGAAAATGGGATGCTTTAATTTAATTAGAACAGAGATTTCTGATGGCTGCAGATGGAGTCCATGATTAACAAGCCACTTTTTCCTCAGAAGAGGCTATATTGTTAGCATAGTGTAATATATGTACATACATTATTACATGGTATAGTTATCTAACTACAGCTGCAGATGCATGCATGTATAATTATAATAATAATGTCGGTTCTTATATAGCGCATTTCACATTGTCTCAATGCACTTTACAACCGATGGAGGACTTTTTCGGGCTGCATATGATAGGCGTCCATGGCAGCCAAGTGCTCAGCTTACAATCATGAGGAGTTAGTACGTTAGTATGTTATGCCTCAATTTTGAAGTAGGCTGTTGAACCGGGTAACAATCCCCTACTCTTTTTGAAGAGTTCAACAGGTCCTTTAATGTTCCCCATATACAGGTTAGATTAGCAGTACAGTACATGTACAGTATTAACTCTCCAGAACAAGAACGTATCTTTCTAAATTCAGTGAATTGTAGTCAAACAATTAATTTAGGTTACTAGCTTCGAGGGAAGCTTGGGTGGTCGAGTGGTTATGCCTCTCGCTTCTCATGGCTCTGGTGACTTTATAAGTTCAATTCCTGTACCTTTATTGGCACTCAAGTCAGTTCGTTCTCTCCCTTGCTTTGAGGGGTTTTCTCTGGGTTTTCCTCGCTCCATAAAAATTAACTATCGAATATTAGAAAAAAGTGTATGTGGACCGTCGGTGTTGTTGAAGATTTGCTTATAAATGTAAATGGACTACCGACATTGTAATAATTTTATACATTGTCTCACACATGCCCCTTGTTTAGACTGATTTCATTAGTCGGTCAGTTCGCTCTTTGTTGATTCTGTTTTTCGCTAGGTGATCGACCTCCAGGGTAAAAGAGTGAAAACAGCAACTTATGGAATCAGTCTAGCCCCTTGTGGAAATCAGCTTTTAATAGTTGATGGGGCAAGCGTGTTTAAATAAAGTTTACTTACTTACTCTTAATTTATGCATGTAAACAATCAGTCCTCCCACCTTGCCTGTTGTAGACAAGTACAAGGACGTACATGTATATAGACATTGATTGTTTAATTTGGAGAAGTTCTAATTATAGTTGCCAGTACAATGAACACACCTTAACTTCTGCATTGCCGCCACAAGGTACTGTCAGCATACACTCATCAGTCGTTACAGTCTGCGATTCTTCATCATAAAACTTGTCATCTTTAAGTCTATTGTAGAGAGCTGTCTTTCCAACCCGTTTTTCACCACATAGTACCACTTTGAAAGTAAGTGCATCATTTGTTGATGATGTTGATGATGATGCAGCCATTCTTCATGGGTGCTGTCGCTACACTTATGGATGGGTACGGGTTATAGAAACATTTTAAAAGAAAGGTTGACAGACCTAGCTATATCTAAATGCACCTGAAAAATGAAATAAGTGCAATGTGACATAAACTATCGTCATTTATATAATAATTATTGATATATTGGTCAATGGCCATGTGAATTATCAGAGTATACTGTAGGCCCCGGCTAGTATGAGAGGTAGATATATAGTGCTATCTGTTGGATAAATCCTTATCCAATGGATAAGTTTATTAGATAACGGCATCAACTTATCCACTGGATAAGGCTTTATCCTGTGGATAGTGATGTCCACCTTTTGTACAACCAGGGCCACACTAATGGTCTTCATGTACAAAACCCTGCTTGTATACAGATGACATCACGCAATTCTCTAAATATTATAGATTACATTTTTCCTATGCATCTATATATGTACATTAATAGAGTTATTTTCGTGGGAAACCTACGGTACCGTGACACTCAAATGGCTTCCTTTCTGAACCAATCAAAAAGCGTGCAGATGTAATCTCATCCATTGAATCAAACTCTTTCAATACTGCAAGGTGCAGTACGGTGTGGTGACAGTGCGGTATAAACTTTCCCACTCATATGAAAATGACTATGTAGCTAGATTGCACAGAATACGTCAAAATGTGGTGAGAACAACAGTCCGATCTGTCACTTTGCACATAATATTATGGTATGGAAGATTTGTCGTTTTTTCGAAAGCTCAAGTTTTCGAATTCTCTGAAATTCTTTCAAAATATCTAGCTTCGTTTATACTATGCAACACACAAACAACAAAACAGGAATCAATAAGATTTTTCAGCTTACATGTAAGTCTTACACATGTACACATTCAATCAGTATTGTTCGTGTTTTTTCAATACCGGCAGTGGGTGTGAGCTTTTCCCGTTAAACCACAGACCTACCTGCTACTATAAGCAGACGATCATAACCTCATTTCAGTCTCAGTTCGCCTTAGATCCGATTTACATCAACTTTACTGTCGACAACAACGACCAGCGTTGGTTTGAGGTCTCCTCAGTGGTGTGTGCCGAATCATTTCCGGACTACATTCGGAAGGAATTCGTCAATAAGATTTGTCAATCAAATCGATAACTAAAAATAAAATTTCGGATTAAAAAACAAACAAAAAGTGCAGAAATTTAGTATATCTGGCTCAAATAATCCCCCAAATTATTACTTTCGATGATATTACTTTGTAAAATATTCGGCCCGTACTCGGTTTTACTTCGGGAATTATTCGGACAGTCTCAGCTAATATTTCGCAAAAACATGGCGGACAGCGAGCTGGAGTCTTCTAGTTCTACTGCAAGTTCAAGAAAAGTTTCAGCAAATGGTCCGTTCAAAGTGATTTTAATTGGTGTAAGTGGAGTTGGTAAAAGTTCCTTATTCCTTAGGATTAAAGACGGAGAATTTCATGAAGATATTCGTAATCAAAATCTAGATTACTTGGACAAAAGCATCGCTGTAAATAATAACAAAAGTGTGAAATCTGTCCAGGTGAGTATTAAACGCTAATCTCGGATGATAAGCAATGGTGAGGATTTTAAATCCTACAAGTACGTTTAGGTCAAGCATTTGATTTAGAATTCCTTCACACAAATTTGTTAGTCTAGAAGTGCCTGCATGCATGAACGGACTGCATGAACACACCTTGCATGTATTGATCGAGCTTTCACTTCAAAAAAACATAGAACTTAGATCTTCTCTGGTGTGTAGAGGAGTAAGGAAGGTTTCCAGGTGCAGGACATACAGTCCACTACTAGAACATAAATATGCTGTCTTATTATGCACCAGTCACATTCACTTTTTACTACTAAGGTCACCAGGAATTGCGGTCGTTCTGCCCGAGACTTTGTTTAAGGTAATGCGATCGTGCAATTTTTTGTCGAACAATTTTTTTTAAACTTGGCACAAATATTGATTTTGAGTGCTAGAGTAGAAAAATGAAATAAAAAATGGGGGTCACCGAATCCATTGAGAAGATATAATTTTTCAAAGATGGGGCTTGCGGCCATCTTTTCTGGCAAAAATGGATAATGGAATTACAAGCTCTTACTGTCCGTATAGGTCGGTAATAATAAAAGCAATACTTTCAAATGATACTACGGTGGCCCACAAGGGCAATACAGAAATATATTTTCAGTACAGAAATATATTTTCAGTACAGAAATATATTTTCAGTACAGAAATATATTTTCAGTACAGAAATATAATTTCATTACAGAATTAAATATATTTTCAGTACAGAAATATATTTTCAGTACAGAAATATATTTTCAGTACAGAAATATATTTTCAATACAGAAATATATTTTCGAACTGGGTCCTAGTTGCTTGTGTGTCAAATATGGCATCTTGGTCTTGTTCGAGATGTGATTGTGAAGTTAATGATCACTTTGTTTTTTGTCCTTCGTGTGGCAACAAAATTACTGACAAAGAAGAAAACTCGATAAAGTACTATTTTTCAAGGGGATATGAGTATAAAAGCATTGTTTCCTTGCTATTTAAGCACCATTCTATTCAGTCAAATGTGCGAACATACTCTGAAATATCGTTTACATGAATATGGCCTTCAAAGACAGTCCCCTTCATACGATGAAATGAAGGTACGACAGCGAATAATGGAAGAAGTAAATGGCCCTGGATGTATGAGTGGTTACAGGTCGATGTGGCATACACTTAGAATGGAGGGCTTTCAAGTACCTCGAGATACAATTTGGATAGACACTTCTTTTCGTTCGGTGTGCTACTCCCCGGCCCAGTACTGCTAGGACTACTGAAACTTAATGTTTCACCACATTGTGGACAATAGCAATACGATTCGTCAATTTTACAACCACAGTTTTGCAGCAAAACCTCGCCATCTTCACATGCAAGCTCGTGGATCGAGCACGTGCAAATGTACACACAAACTTTGACAGGATGCGGAGGCATGGGGCCGAAAATATTTGACATATTTCTGTAAAATATTTCTGTACTGAAAATATATTTCTGTACTGAAAATATATTTCTGTACTGAAAATATATTTCTGTACTGAAAATATATTTCTGTACTGAAAATATATTTCTGTACTGAAAATATATTTCTGTACTGAAAATATATTTCTGTACTGAAAATATATTTCTGTACTGAAAATATATTTCTGTACTGAAAATTATTTCTGTACTGAAAATATATTTAATTCTGTAATGAAATTATATTTCTGTACTGAAAATATATATTATGTATTGCCCTTGTGGGCCACCGTATGATACATATGTTAACATAATATAATGAAAAAAACCGAAATTTGTCATTTTATTGTGTCCAACAATAAGTTTTCAAAGCCAAAATTTCAAAAACAATACATTTTGACCGTCCTTTACGATCCTATTTTTGGACATTTTGGCGATTTCCTTAAAATTTAGCTCGAAGATCTACCCTCATTTTTTGATATGTTTTAGCTTTCGTAAATACCTACTCAGGGCAAAAATATCAGGGTAGGTCACCGTGTTAGATTTTTAGATATTCGCCGTTAAATATTAAAACGCATGATCCGCCATATTGAAAGGGCTCTACCACAGGAAGCCCAACCAATGAAACGTAGTTCGAAAATGAACACTTCGTAGATTTACTAAATAAATAGCTCGAAGACCTGTCTTCATTTTTTGATATTTTCTAGCTTTAGTTGACCTAGACATACAGTGGAAAAATCAGGATAGGTCACTGACTTAGATTTTTAGATAATCGCCGTTGAATATCATGCGCAGGAAAGATGCGCACGAATGCACAATCGCATTACCTTAATATAACGTTTAGTCACACTTAGCATGCTTAGTACTTGTATTTACACACGTATATATACATCGGACGAATCGACTGCGGGTGGATCGACTCTCGGGCGGAACGACCTGATACCGTCACCAGGGCAGAAATGAATGGTGAAATCCCCTGCTAGGCTCGATTTCCAACTGGTGGTTTCGGTGCATCCGTGATCCTCTCCCACATCACGGCTGGACACGTCAAGTGAAACCCCTGGTCCCCCCCCTATTCCCCCCTATTGGTGTTTACCTACAGTTGGAGACCTACATTTAGTGTCCTATTGTATTCTTCATTTGCCATGGGGAAATCTTGAAATAAAATAGATAAATAATATTTCTCACCCAGCCTCCCCCTGTAAATAATGAATGGTTCCTAAAGGTGACATGTATTGTATTTTGCTTTGTTCTACAAAGAGTTATGTACCCCATAAGAGGTTGAATTAGTGGTGGGGTATTGTAAAATTACTCCCATATTTCTTTTGATGCTTGATTTCTCTCTTACAGCTGAGGTTGTATGACACAGCTGGAATGGAATCTTGGCATGAAAAAACAATAACACGGTCGTACTACCTTGGCAGTCGTATAGTTCTCATAGTATACAGTGCCGATGATATGGACAGTGTTGATGATTTGGGAGTGTACATTGCAGAAGTTAACAGACATGCGCCATCGGCCAAAAAATTTCTGATAAGAAATAAAATAGATTTGGAAGAGCAAGCCGTGGAAGAGGAAGAAGTCGAAGCAAAACTTAAAAAAGCTGGCTATTCGTTCGAGTCAAAGTGCAAACACCAAACATCCGCCAAGACTGGCAAAGGAATTGAAAACCTAATTAAAGAAATTGGAACAGCACTTGTGAAGCAAGCACAATCAGTTAGTCGCGAGGAAGTAAATGCCCTCAAACTTTACAGACAAGAAAGTAGAAATAGCAACCGTCAGTCGTCTTGCTGTTGAGTTCATTGCTGTTAAATTGACTTTCATTCTCACGCAGAGTTTGTATGCGATGAATAGCTACATGTACATGTAGTTGTCAATAGAATACTGTCAGTCTGGTTCACAGCCGCTGAAGAGTAGTGCTTGTCTGTCACACAAGGCACATGAGATTCGTGGACTGTTATCATTGCGAGAGAATTGTTTTTGGATTAGAGACATAAAGGACAGTGTTTGCCAGTCATCTGAGGACAGATGATGACATTCATGAACTTTCACTGGCTGGTGGATGTAGTGTCATTTGCCTGTCACTTAAAGATTGAAGCCAATCATTGCAATACTCTTAAGTTGATCCATAGTACGTGCATGAAGGACAGTATTAACCTGTTATTATTTTGAGGGCAGATACTAGCACATGTGATGTACTGAGATTCATGCAGTTTTACCAACTTACATCACTCAGTTTATGTATTCCTATGTCATTGCTAGGCAACCATGTTGCTATATTCACATGCTTGAGAGTCCAGCGGTGCTCTTCAGGGTGACGTTTGTTCCAAGCCCACACCTAACGACATTTCATCCGAGCCTGTGGGAATCAACGTTTCATCTGAGCCTGTATCGAAGAGCACTACTGGACTCATACTATATACACAGTCTGTATATGGGGTGAGTACTTGCATTGGGTGCACATTCTCAGAAGTCGTCATTCAATACACCGATTCCAAACATGGCGACCAATTTGAATAACCATTGTTCTTTGACTGACTGGCCTCATGTTCATGTGGAAACACAAAAGCGTTCTCACCTGTATGAGAGGCTAGTCAGTCGGGAACAATGGTTATCAAATTGGTCGCCATGTTCGGAATCGATGTATTGGTTCTCGAGAAATAAGCATCACTGTCCAGCAAATGCCATTGAAATATAATCAATTCAATTGTTTTGATCATTCAACCAGATGAAGACTTCCAAGGATGCGTGACTCTATTCTATGTGGTTCTACATGACCTTCATGTTTTTAGCTTTATTTTTTGTAATTCTTTCAATTTTATGGCCTCGTAGAACAAATCTACTGGCCTATATTAGCTTCTCTCTTGAAGTGTCACAAAAATATAAAAGGAAAACAATAGTATTTTCGAATCAAAATCTTAAACTGTACCCTTCTCCATACTGTCAGTGTGGGATCAGTATCCAGCCGCTGGGGTTTCGTGTGCCCGCGATACTCGTGGGCGCACGAAACCCCAGGAGCTAGGATACTGAGCCTACATACAGTGTTGATGCCATGCATAATAAACAAATAAACAAATGCATGTAAATAATAGTTCACCACCATTTAAATATATTTTTGATTTAGTTTTTTAATAATAATAATAAAAATAATAATAATAGTAATAAGTATTAAACAGGATATTCTTAAAGAAAGTTTAAATTCACTTTGAAATAGTGTACTTCTCATATTTTCCATATTTTCCAATAAAAATACACTTTCAATTAAATAATTAGTTATATATTTATAAACACTAAGCATATGTCAAGCTTTGTAATAGTTACTTGTTTGACAGGAAATATAGTTTTGATACAAAATTGCCTGTTGTCTTTTCATTTTAGTAGTCAAAATTATGAAAACATGGTTTGCAACAATAATTATTGTTAATTCTCTACTTTCTCATAGCACATAATGCTTTGCGCCTTGGGGGGTAATACAAAAGAAAATGGGAGCTTTCTGTCAACCATGTAATTATGCAACACCATTTTCGGGTGTTCGGAAAACTAAGACCCCCAAAACTAAGACCCTAAGACCCTAAGACCCTAAGACCCTAAGTCAGACCCTAAGAAATTATAAAATGTCCAAATCAGGCAAATCCAATGTTCTGTACTTTAATAAAAAAAAGAAGAGAACAGAGTAAAGGCTGTGTTCGCACCATGTTTAGCTTCAAAATTCCATGAGTTTCTCTACCGTCTGAGCCGGTGTCACAGCGTTTTGTGTATCCCCGCGATATGTGTATCCCCGTACACATATCACTAGTGTTTTGTGTATCCCCTCCAAGATGGCGGCTAGCGATATGTGTATCCCCTACCCCCCTCCCCTTATGCTTTTGTTGGCTATCCCTGGAGTCTTTGCAGGTTCAAAATAAATTAAAATTTTCGCGGGAAATTTAACAGCAAGCAAAGCTACACAATAAAGATGGATTCCACAAAATATTGCAATATTATGACCTATTTAAGAAATAGCGTCTACCCGGACGGGTTTGACAAGCAAGCCAAATCTATTTTACGGCGTTTGTGTAAAAAGTACGCTTTTGACGAGGAAAAAAACACGCTTTTCTATCTTGAAAAGAAAGATGGATCGACGGTCAAACGCATAGTTATCCAAGAGGACGAAAAACTCCGTGTATTTCAAGAGTGTCACTTGGCCAACTTTGCAGGTCACGTTGGTCGGGACAATACGCTCAGAAAGATAAAGGATCGATACTACTGGCCAGAATACTACAAAGACACTCTTGAAATGGTAAGAAAATAAAAAAATTAGATAAACGTAACTTAATAAGCTTATCAAACGCAAATATTATTTATTTTCAATTGTGTAAGCTTAATTACAATTAAAGGTTATGTGTGTGAATATACGAATGGCTTTGATACAACTTATTAGTATATGTTTTGACTTTATACAATAATTATTATTTTTGTTTTTCGAAAAAAAATTTGACATTTGAAAACAAACCAATCAATTTTATTATTCTCAAGTCAGTGATTATTATGATTAAATTATTATTATGATTAAATACATTTTCATTTCAGATAGATTTTGATTTCTGATCTTTGATTGGCTCAAGCAGATAATTTAAAATTTTGATAATAATCTCAAAGTGTTCATGTGACTGATCCACACTGTAAATGAGGTTGAAATGCTATTTAGTCTTGGGTTACACTGAAGTAATAATTTTGTTATTTTGTTCAGATTAAAAGCTGTGACAGATGTCAGCGGAATGTACCCGAGAGCAAGTCATTTGATGTGCTGCATCCTATAAAAGTCATCCCCAAAACTTGGTATTTGGTTGGAATTGATCTAATATAATAGATGCTGGCCAAGTATCCATCAATGGAAATAGGTACCTGCTGACACAAACTGACTACTTCAGCAAGTATGTAGAAGCTATCCCCTTGGTAGATAAATCAGCTGTTAGTGTGGCAAAAGGCCTTTACAAGACTTACTGTCGTCATGGTTCCCCAGCTCATATCATTTCGGACCAAGGAAGAGAATTTGTTAATCAGGTTAATAAAATTAATTGATATTATTAAATATTAATGTCAATTTAATAAAATGTCATATGGATTGTACATATAATTGATGGGCTCTTCATAGATTGCTGAAGCACTATTGGAAAAATTTGGAGTAAAGCACAGGATCTGTTCAGCATACCATCCACAGTCAAATGGTCTTGATGAAAGAACTAATCAGACAATTAAAAAGTGAGTATGTAAATTTAATAACAGTAACAACAATATCAATAAAAATAAGTGCAATTTTACAATGAAGGTAATTTTGATTAGCATCTCCCCACTCCCTCACCCAATGCCATGCAAACTATAAAATAATGTATTTTTGTGGTCTCCCAGCCCTGATCTGACTACCCTAAGGAAATTTCCTATACTCCTTGAATATTTTTACTTTTCCTGAATTAATTAATTAATTTACTTTAGAACCCTTCGAAAACTGATGGATAGTAAGAAAGAAGAATGGGATGAATATATTGATGGTGCATTATTTGCAATAAATACAAAATGTATCATCAACAACAAAATACAGTCCTTTCTACCTAATGTATGGACGCAATCATAGACTGCCTTTACAAATTGAAAAACTGACTGGCAACAACGAGGATTTAGAGGATCAGACAAGTCAACTTTCACAGGAGTTGGCCAGTGATGAGATCATACTTCAACATGTTGATGTGATGTCCCAGATAAGAGAATCGTTGTTCCCAAAAGTTGAAAAGAACATCAACTTGGCCCAAGAATAACAAAAGCAGCAATATTCTAAGAGAAAGGGAGCAATAAATTGTAGTATCAAAGATGGTGACTTGGTACTTCGCAGAAATATGCTACAATTAACAAAAAAAGGCCACAAGATGGAGGACCAGTGGATTGGACCATACATTGTAGAAAATCTTGATGCATCTAATGGTACATGCAACATAAAGAAACAGAATGGTGATCCTGTGTTAAAAAGAAAAGTCAACATCAAGGACTTAAAATTGTTCATACAACAACCACAAATGTCATCTACACAACCCAATACAGTACCAACAGCACAAGCCAAGCCAGTACCAACAGCACAACCCAATACAGTACCAACAGCACAAGCCAAGCCAGTACCAACAGCACAACCCAATACAGTACCAACAGCACAAGCCAAGCCAGTACCAACAGCACAACCCAATACAGTACCAACAGCACAAGCCAAGCCAGTACCAACAGCACAACCCAATACAGTACCAACAGCACAACCCAATACAGTACCAAAAGCACAAGCCAAGCCAGTACCAACAGCACAACCCAATACAGTACCAACAGCACAACCCAATACAGTACCAAAAGCACAAGCCAAGCCAGTACCAACAGCACAACCCAATACAGTACCAAAAGCACAAGCCAAGCCAGTACCAACAGCACAACCCAATACAGTACCAACAGCACAACCCAATACAGTACCAAAAGCACAAGCCAAGCCAGTACCAACAGCACAACCCAATACAGTACCAACAGCACAAGCCAAGCCAGTACCAACAGCACAAGCCAAGCCAGTACCAACAGCACAACCCAATACAGTACCAACAGCACAAGCCAAGCCAGTACCAACAGCACAACCCAATACAGTACCAACAGCACAAGCCAAGCCAGTACCAACAGCACAACCCAATACAGTACCAACAGCACAAGCCAAGCCAGTACCAACAGCACAACCCAATACAGTACCAACAGCACAAGCCAAGCCAGTACCAACAGCACAACCCAATACAGTACCAACAGCACAACCCAATACAGTACCAACAGCACAACCCAATACAGTACCAACACAAGCCAAGCCAGTACCACCAACACAAGCCAAGCCAGTACCACCAACACAAGCCAAGCCAGTACCACCAACACAAGCCATGCCAGTACCACCAACACAAGCCATGCCAGTACCACCAACACAAGCCATGCCAGTACCACCAACACAAGCCATGCCAGTACCACCAACACAAGCCAAGCCAGTACCACCAACACAAGCCAAGCCAGTACCACCAACACAAGCCATGCCAGTACCACCAACACAAGCCATGCCAGTACCACCAACACAAGCCATGCCAGTACCACCAACACAAGCCATGCCAGTACCACCAACACAAGCCATGCCAGTACCACTAACACAAGCCCACTCTCCACCCTCTAGTCCTATCACAGATTATGATGATGATGCCATTTCAGATGATACAGGTGGTGATGTTACTTCATTGACTAAAATCAAGATGTTCAACATTCAAATCCATGGAATGAATGAAGAAGCTCTTCAAAAGCAGATGTCATTAGTACTGCCTGAGTTAAGACAGATACAGGAAGGCACCCTTGAAAGTTGGCTTTTTGAACTTTACTCAACAGGTTCTTGTCAAAGTGCACAAGGTACATGTATTGTATATATCATTTATTTTATAGATGATGAATATAGAGTGCAAACCATATGTCCGTGAAACAGTACTAACTAATTAGTACTAAATAGCACTGATTAAACAATAGAAAACAATGGAGATAATACTATTTAGTACTATTTAATAATAGTACTATTTCACGGACATATGGTTTGCACTCTATACAGCACTAAACCCATGAACAATAGAAAAGTACTAATTAGTACTAATTCATACTAAATCCTTTGTTTTTGATTGTTTAATTAGTGCTATTTAGACTAACAAACACTAAAAGCATACAATACCTTGCACTATTTAGTGCATAAATAGCACTAATTAAACAATAGAAAACAATAGAATTAGCATAATTTACCTCTATTTAGTACTATCTATGTTGCACGCTTTTAGTGTTTGTACTCTAGTACACAATGTACATGTAGTAAGAGAAGTCATCATTAATACTTAAATTGTCTATTTATTTATTATTATTATTATTATTATTAGGAAAGACAAAAAAAGATTTACCTTTCAATTCCAAACTTGGCCAACTGACAGAGGACCAGGGAGTGCTGATTCTTGAAATACTTCAAGAAGAATTTCCAATGCTACCAAGCCTTGCATTAAACAAAGTCTTTCTCCCTGAAGCAGTGCGTAGAATTTCAAGAAACCTGCTCAATGTCAACATTGGTGAGGCAGATTGGTATCTTAGAAATGCTTACAAGGCTCCTGTTGATGATAACATCTTCAAACGCAGAATTAAGAAAAACCGAAAAAGAAAAGCTACCAAGAAACAAAATGTGATCCAGCATAAAAGAAAAAGAGATGAGGATGTTATATTGACAGGACACACCAATATACAAGATCCACACTGGAAAGAAAAATTGCAGCGCCCAAACTTTATTAAAGAACTTTCTTCAACTGATAAAAATATCATCACAGGAAATGGGGTTCTTGATGACAGGCATGTCATGATTTTCCAGAATCTCCTTCATGATAAATATCCATTAATTGAAGGTTTTGTGTCAACATCAATTGCAAAGGCAAGACAGTTTGATCCAGTAACTTCAGAATTTATTCAGATTTTACATACTGGCAACTTTCACTGGGTTTGTGTCACAAACATTGGTTGCACTAACAATAATGGTAATACAGTCAAGCTATATGACAGCCTTTACACAGGTATCACAGATGAAACCAAAGATCAAATAGCTTGCCTTCTTCGTTGCACTATCAGTGATGCCATCAAAATTGAAGTCCAGCCTATCCAGCAACAACAGAATTCAGTGGACTGTGGTATCTTTGCCCTGGCATTTGCCACAGCCCTCTGTTATGGAAAGGATCCATGCCAACTCCACTTCACACGGAGAGCCATGAGGATGCATTTATGGGAATGCATGAGAGAAAGGTCTGTGGCTATGTTTCCACATACTGACCATGTGAGCAGCCCAGGAGTCCTTGCAACCATTATTGTCAAGATTTATTGCACATGTAGAAGATCATTCACCAATGGGAATATGGTGCAATGTGAATCTTGCAATATCTGGTTCCACCAGCAATGTGAAAATGTTCCGGATAAGTTTTTTAGAAATGCACTTTTCAGGACATGGATCTGCTGTAAATGTAAAACTAGAGTTTAGTTCCAAGTAGCTTATAAAGGCAATTCCATGTTGGGGCATTACCACCGTTTGCATTACTACTCTGCCACTTAGACAAAAGAGAATTGACAACAATCGAATAAGAGTAACTTAATTAGCTGTTCAAACTTATAAAGATATAGATACATGTATGTTGCATTTCAAAATTTACTGTTTTTTAATGTCTTCATGATCATATATGGAATTGCCCACAAGTAGAAAATCAGTACATGTATGGATATATAAAATACATAAGCTTATATGTATCTAAATACATAAGTCATAAGCTTATAAACTAGTTGTAATATATTTACATGTAAGCTTCCAGTTTTGTTATATTTTGTTATATTAAGCTTAATGTTTGTTACAAACAATAGAAATAGATCATAATAAAAATAGCATTTTAAAACAAACAGTACTGATCACATACCTTTTATATACATGTATATCTCAATGCTTTTCAGTAGTATAACACTCGAACTCACACTGGTTCTGGCTGCAAGGGAGCACGACAGACTGCTGTTTGTTGTCATTGATATCGTTTACTAGCCGCCATATTGAAATCTGGTTTGGAGATAAACAGGCTTGGATACAAAGCTAGCGTTTTGTGTATCCCCACTGGGGGATACACAAAACGCTAGTGATATGTGTACGGGGATACACATTGTAATGTCGTAGCGTTACATTAACTAGAAGAGCGCGTGACAGACATGCGCACTAGGCTGTACGAGGGACGGACTGAATGGAGTCGAGCAAAGAGAGTATTAAAAGTCCATAAAATACACATTCATTTGTGGTAGTTTCTACAACTGGCGACGAGGATCAACGAACAAGATACAACTACGTCTTCGAGACAATTTACAGCCACATTCAAAGAATAACAGTCAAGATTAACGGCATTTTCTTCTACGCCACGTGCCACGCTACTCAACAAGATGGCGAATGTCTTACCGCCATTCCCTACATTTGATGTTCACGAGGATAATACTTCCATTGGTCCTCGCTGGAAGAAATGGTTTAAACGCTTTGAGATGTATCTCGCTGCACATGATATCAAAGATCCTACACGAAAGCGAGCACTATTATTATACTCAGCAGGCGAAGAGGTCAGCGACATCTTTGAAACGCTACCAGATCAAGGAGAAGATAAGGATTACAAAGCTGCAGTCGCTGCACTAAATGTTTATTTTCAACCAAAAGTAAACAAAACCTACGAAGTTTACATGTTCAGAAATGCTACACAAGATTCAGGTGAATCGCTAGATTCCTACTACACACGACTACGACGCCTGGCCCAAACTTGCGAGTTCACTAATGAGGAAGAAGAAATTAAATCTCATATCATTCTATCCTGCTCGTCAACACGGCTACGACGTAGAGCCCTGCGAGAAGATATGAATCTCAAAGCTCTTCTCGACTATGGCAGAGGTTTTGAAATGTCTGAACGACAAGCTAAAGGCATCGAGGAACACGAAAAACTGTGCAAAGCAACGGAAGTACAGATGGTCAAACCACGAAACGTGAGGACAAAGACGGATCAAAAGCAGTGCTACAGATGCGGAGGAAACTACCCTCACCAAGGTCGTCCCTGTCCAGCTCTGCATGAGACCTGCCGGAACTGTCAGAAGGTGGGTCATTTTGCCAAAGTGTGCAAAAGTAAATCAACTAGCAAGAGAGTCAACGCAACTAAGGAGAAAGAATCGGATGATCAGTCTGATGATTCCACTGATGAAGAATACACCTATCATGTTACACTGCACTCTCTCCAAGACAAAGGACATCCTGTTAGTGAAGTCACCATTGGAAACAAGACAGTCAAGTGTCTTATTGACTCTGGAGCTGGTGTAAATGTCATTGACTCACATACCTACAACAAGTTGAACATCCCCTTGTCACCTACTTCAAAGAAGATATATAGTTACCAAGCAGTCAAGCCTTTACCAGTACTGGGGAAGTTCGAAGCCAATGTCATCTCAGCAGTCACCAATACATCAAATATTGCTCAATTCTATGTTGTGGATGGAGCGGATGGAAATCTTCTGGGCTACAAAACGGCCACTGACCTCAGACTGCTGCACATTGTGAACACCCTATCAACACCCAAAGGAACAAGCATCATGGATGAATACAGTGACTGTTTCAAGGGACTGGGGAAGATGAAAGACAAGACTGCAAAATTACACATTGATAGTAGCGTCAAGCCACTTGCTCAGAGACATCGAAGAGTACCATTTCACATGCGCGACCAAGTTGAAGCTGAGCTCAAGAATCTACAAGACCTCGACATAATTGAAAGAGCTGAAGGCCCTACTCCTTGGTCTCACCCATAGTGATAGTCCCCAAGAAAGTAGGAATACGTATATGTGTCGACATGAGAGCTGCCAACGAAGCCATAGAACGAGAACGACACCCAGTGCCCACAGTCGAAGATCTAATCGTTGATCTTAATGGGTCAACTGTTTTCAGCAAGATAGATTTAAACCAAGGCTACCACCAGTTGGAATTAGACGCAGACTCCAGGAACATTACTACTTTTGCTACTCATCTTGGTCTGTTTCGTTATAAGCGTCTGAGTTTTGGGATCAACTCAGCATCAGAAATCTTTCAGAAAGCCATAGAGGAAGCAGTACAAGGAATTCAAGGTGCAAGAAACATCTCTGATGACATAATAGTCTTTGGCAAGCAACAAGATGATCACGACAATGCACTTCGAGCTGTCCTCCAGAGAATGAGAGATAACAATCTAACTGCAAACCCAGACAAGTGTTTGTTTAACCAGTCATCCATTGACTTCTTTGGCCATCACTTTTCTGCAGAAGGCATCAGCGCAGATGACAAGAAAATATCATCGTTGATTAACTCAAGCCCCCCAAAGAATGCCAACGAAGCACGCAGCTTCTTAGGTTTTGCACAATACCTAGCACGTTTCATCAAGGACTTTGCATCCATCTCTGCCCCCATTCGTCAACTCACACACAAGGATGCAAAGTGGGTGTGGGGACCAGATCAACAACATGCGTTTGCTTCCCTCAAAGCTAGCATGGCAGCTCCTGAAGTAATGAAGTACTTCGATCCACTGCTCAAAACTGAACTGATTGTTGATGCCAGCCCAGTTGGACTTGGGGCTATTCTAGCACAAGTGACACATGACCAAGGAAGAAACGTTGTAGCATATGCAAGCCGCTCCCTCACCGATTGTGAAAGCCGCTACAGTCAGACGGAAAGAGAAGCGCTGGCAGTAGTCTGGGGAACTGAACACTTCCATTTATATCTTCATGGATCATCCTTCCAAGCCATCACTGATCATAAACCACTTGAAACAATCTTCAACAAGTCAACCTGCAAAGCAACTGCAAGACTTGAGAGATTACAGCTGCGCTTACAACCGTACAAGATCACAGTGGTCTACAGACCAGGGGCAGATAATCCCGCTGATTATATGAGCCGGCATCCAGATCCAAAACATTCCACCAGTCCTAATCATTTGTCAAGAGTTGATAGTTATGTCAATTTCGTTACTGCAAACGCTGTACCCAATGCAGTTACTCTCCAGGAGATTCAGGATGCAACAGCAAAAGATCATACACTGCAAAACCTGGCAAAAGTGATAGCCACTCAAAGATGGTATGAAGCTGGAAGAGATGTCTGTGAATATCAGCAAGTCAAACAAGAGCTAACTGTGGCAAATGGAGTGATTTTGAGAGGTACTCGCATAATAGTTCCTGAAACCCTACGTCAACGAATGATTATGCTTGCCCATAGTGGTCATCAAGGCATAGTCAAGACAAAGCGCCTTCTGCGAGACTCGGTTTGGTTCCCAGGAATAGACGGAATGGTTGAAGAGATGATTAAGCAATGTCTACCATGTCAAGCAGCAAATCATAACTCAAGCCCAGCATGTGAGCCTTTAAAGATGTCCCCTCTACCACAAGGACCATGGCAAGAACTGTCCATAGACTTCTGTGGTCCCTTTCCCAATGGGGACTACCTACTAGTGGTCGTAGATGATTTTAGCAGATTTCCAGAGGTTGAAATCTTGAGGTCGACCTCAGCAAAGGCAGTAATTCCACATCTAGACAGCATTTTTGCCAGACAAGGAATTCCAGATGTAGTCAGAACCGACAATGGGCCCCCTTTCAACAGTGAGAACTTTCAAATGTTTGCTACTCATCTTGGCTTTAACCATCGTAAGATAACACCAATATGGCCTAGAGCAAATGGCGAGGCAGAAAGACTGATGCGAACCCTAGAGAAAGCCATTAGGACTGCTGTCATAGAGCACAAAAGCTGGAGACAAGAGCTTTTCACCTTTCTGCGACAATACAGAGCAACACCCCATAGTACTACAGGAAAATCACCTTCAGAATTGTTGAATGGAAGAAAGTTGAAATCTACAATGCCTCGACTACAACAGGATCAAGCATCACCAGAGGTCAGGCAAAATGACGCCAAGAGGAAAGAACAGATGAAAGAGTATGCAGACAGACATAACCATGCCAGAGCGTCAGACCTCAAAGTTGGCGACAAAGTACTAGTCAAACAACCAAAGAAGAACAAGCTGTCAACACCGTTTAAACCTGAACCATTGGAAGTAAAAGAAAAGAAAGGAAGCATGATTACAGCTCACAACGCAGAGTACACTGTGACCAGAAACACATCCTTCTTCAAGAAAATACCTTCTAGCACACAAGTACCACTCACGTTAAGTGATGAGGAGGAGGAACTCCACCCAAACAACGAGACTGATGAGACATCAAGTCAAGCACAGTCAAATGCTGATCCACAGGATCCAGGGACACCACCTCCCTTGCGAAGATCATCAAGAAACCGGAGAGCTCCTGAATACTTGAATGACTATTCTACTTGAACAATATACAATGTCACATGCAGTCATTGTTATTTACTAACTGTTTTGAGTTTCATACGTTATATAGATAAGGACATGAACATTTTCTCTAGAGGAAGGAAGAGATGTAATGTCGTAGCGTTACATTAACTAGAAGAGCGCGTGACAGACATGCGCACTAGGCTGTACGAGGGACGGACTGAATGGAGTCGAGCAAAGAGAGTATTAAAAGTCCATAAAATACACATTCATTTGTGGTAGTTTCTACACACATATCGCGGGGATACACAAAACGCTGTGACACCGGTGCCAGTTGGCTCGATGATATCGAATAGGACTTAAAATATCCTGTCTTTTCGGCTTTCCATGAATAAAACTACCCCCAGAATAACAGCTTCTTACTTTGAGGAGTAAAATTCATGTGTCCAGTGGTTTTCCAGTGGCAGTTTTTTCAAATCAGTTGGCAAGATAAGTTTTTACGGATAGTCAGTAGCCGCCATATTTATCACAGGTAACCCAAACACAATTATGCCCTACCACAGGAAACCCATAGAGCCGGTCCTAATGGAAGGAAACAGCGTTCCTCCTTTAGACTTATCAACCAAAAGAACCATACGCGGTTTAAACATCAAGAAGATGGATTTAATATGTAAATATGTCATTCAAGAATGAAATTAACTAATTGGAAGAATAGTTCTTGTATATCCCTGTGTGTATGGGTTACCTGTGTCAAAGATGGCGGCTGCTTTGTCGCTGCCGTATTAAGACATGACTTATCTTAGTTGACTGATTACTCGGGCCCAGGCCGCAGGCCGCCCGAGTTAGAAAATGCGGATTTCGGTAGTAGTAGTAGTAGTAGTAGTTTTGTTCGGCTTCAAAATGACGAGTATGCGACGTATTTAATCGTATCCGGAGTTTCAAGATTACTCCGCAGATTTGAAAAGATAAAGGAGACACAGGACTCAAGTAGATTATGAATCTTAGTTTTGAAAGCAGCTGTAGATCTTCAAGCTATTAAAAGGTCAGGATTCTAGTTCATCGTTCAATGACTAGAAGTGGTAAAAGGACTAGAAGCTCGCTTAAAATATATTTTTTTTTAAACAAACGCGAGGCCGTTATCGGAACCATCTGACCTATGCAACCTCAAGACGTATCATGTTCGTACTCACCGGACTAATAGTCTCCCTCGTCACTCAACTGTCACTGATTGTCATGACGTCAGAGAAATTATATTGTATTGAAGAAGATGTCCTTGTTTTATTCGACGTTCGAACCGTAACTCGAACCCGAACTCGATTCCAAACTCGACGTTTCGGGATCTGAAGCTAGAGAGGGGGCCTTTACACAAACTCATCAAAATCAAATCAATTGAACTCAAAGTCAAAAGGTAATCAAATGAACTCAAAGGCAAATCAAATGAACTCGACACATACATGTATATACATAGTCTCCCTCGTCACGCAACTGTCAGTCATTGTCAGGTCTCTCCTCGCGCAGCTGACATTGTCCTTGTTCTTCAACCAACTGGCATTCATTTTCAAGTACTTCCTCGAACAACTGACATTTTCCTTTTCACAATGCCCGAGTGAACGCTCATTGAGCGTCTTGTTGATTTGAAAAACTGCCACTGGAAAACCACTGGATACGTGAATTTTACTCCTCAAAGTAAGAAGCTGTTTTTCTGGGGGTGGTTTTATTCATGAAAAGCCGAAAAAGTCGAAAAGACAGGATATTTTAAGTCCTATTCGGCATATCATCCCGGCAATTTATCACTCAAACTTTTTTAAACTAGCTGAGCTGAACGTCAACCAATTAATATTAAAGTACAGAACATTGGATTTGCCTGATTTGGACATTTTATAATTTCTTAGGGTCTTAGGGTCTTAGGGTCTTAGGGTCTTAGTTTCGGGGGTCTTAGTTTTCCGAACACCCCACCATTTTCTTTTGTATTACCCCCCAAGGCGCAAAGCATTATGTGCTATGAGAAACTAGAGAATGCGTGCGTTATTTCTCTTCTTTACATTCATTTTATTTTTATCATGTTGTCCACGATCCCGATAAGCATTGTACAGTAGCTTGAAATACCTAATCAGGTTTAAATAAAAGTTAATGTATTGTATTCAGCCTTAAAGCACCCTTAGACATACATATCACCTCCCTGGGGGTACTCCCTATAATGAACTATACAGGGAGGCTCCGCCCAAAAGGGGTACCTTTTCCAGGCTCAAGGTATATAAAGGGGTCGGCGGGATTTCACAAGTTGAATTATAGAAAAGAGTATGGAAAACTGTCATTTAGGGCTGATTCAAAAGGGGCTTCCTCACCAGTTCCCTTTCCTTTTGAGCCTGTTCACAGGCTAGAACAGTTGCACATACAGTATTGGCTGCCTGATTCATCCAAATGATCCACTCAAGTGTAAAGTTTTGTAAAAATCACTGTCTTGATTATTAGCCAAAACGCTTTTCTATCTTTCCTTTTGTGACATATGTTAATGATCGTATCACGTGATAGCCCTCGTGTATGTGATCACGTTCACACAGTTAGTAATAAAGAAGCTGCAGTACACAGTACTGTCATTGCAATCATTACACCTTTGTCATTACAACATGTGAAAGCTAGGGTACCATTTTCCATGGAAGGTATATGAAAGGGGTACCTTTCCTGTCAGAAATGGTATATAAAAGATATAGGTATTTGGACTTCGGGCGGAGCCTCCCTGTATCAATTAACTTTGTTGAGTACCCCTAAAACATCATTTTATAGCCTTCCATAAGCAGACACCTACTGGTGTCCGAGGTTCACCTCTGTTTTCCCGTTCAGTCATTTACGGGAACCCTGTGTTGTTATCAGCGGAATATTGCGCCTGCGCAGAAGCGCCGGTGCATCCAAGATGGCGTCCATACTTGGTCGTGTTTGTCGTGTATCGAGGCTTGTTGGAGCGCTTTACTCAAGACACACTCTAAACAGTAAGTCCTTTTTATACAGTACAAATACTACATTACCATGCTATCTATGGGACAGTTTTTTGGCGTTTTTCGTTAAACTTTGCAATGTTTTTCGCTGCTTTACTTCAGGTGTGTATGGCATAACTTAAGCATGTAAGCTTTCATACAAGACGTTTTATTTCATATTCTTCTTCTTGTTGATGTTGCACCCAGTGCCTAGTTAGCCAGCTACATTATAACGTTATTTCTAATGCTTTAACGGGTGTTTTCTATCTTGAACTCAGGATTTCAGAATGCCAAACAGCAACCGATCTTATCTTCAATTCCAAGAAGATTTTTTACTTCAGAATCAGAAATTGCTGTAAAAGGTAAATTTGTTGTTTTCACAAATCAGTAAGCTTAAATGTATAATAAAAATAAATTAATAAAAATAAAATAATAAGCTTTATTTAAGCAGGGAGCACCTTCAATAAATATACAATATACAGCCCTTTGCAAATATTCTGTAAATCAAGTATATCAGTATATCCATATATCTCCCCCCCCCCCCCCCCCCCCCCCCCCCCCCCCCCCCCCCCCCCCCCCCCCCCCCCCCCCCCACCCCCCCCCCCCCCCCCCCCCCCCCCCCCCCCCCCCCCCCCCCCCCCCCTGGGCATTAGCGGGGGAAAGCGGGGACTTTCACTTCAAATTCACTACCTTTTCGTTCCCCGGCAGGCGGGGAATACACTTCCTTTCACCTCTTCACCTTCCAGAGTGGGGAACAGGCAGGAGATTCGCGACTCACATTTTTCTTCTTCAAAATATTATCTACAGAAAAAATGAGTACTGGCGGGGGAGTTCACCATTCATTTCTGCCCCGGTGATCGGGGACTTCACTGGCTTTAATTTGAGTAAAAAGTGAATGCCCTGCTTATGCCTTGGGGGTTGGGGGGGGGGGGGGGGGGGGGGGCATAATGCACCCGATATATGGATAATAATATGGATATACTGATATACTTGATTTACAGAATTTTTGCAAAGGACTGTAAATATATAAATATGGATACAATGCATATTTGAATGCATAATACTAAAAAAAGCTAGATTGAAACTACAACAAAAACAACAACTGGGCAGATGGAAAAAGTCATTTCATTTCAAAACCTTTTCTCCAAAAATAATGATAAGTTTTATTGTTTTTATTTAGAAGATAAACAGGTTGTTCAGTTGTCTGAATTTGGTGAATACGTGGCCAACATATTGCCTAAGTATGTCCAGTCTGTGCAGGTAACACACACCAAAGAACTAGAGATACTGATAGCACCAGAAGGGATTATTCCTGTACTGACGTTCCTTAGAGATCACACTAATGCACAGTTCAAGTCCATAGCTGATCAGACAGCAGTAGATGTGCCTAAACGACCTTACAGGTTTGAGGTGAGAACAAGAAAACATCAATGATCCATGGCGTGTACATCAAAGGTTCATTAAGCCAAAACATACTTTTTTATTTCCATTTCCAAAGAAAGTTGACAATAGGGCCATTTATACGAGCGAAAATAAGACGCGGCTTATCTTAGACGCGACTTAGATAAGACTCGAACCTCTTCGTATAAACAGCACTTTTAGTCTAAGACGCGACTTATCGGAGAACAGCGTTCTGAGCTGTTCTTATTTTGTCCGCGTCTTAGGTCTAAAAGTGCTGTTTATACGAAGAGGTTCGCGTCTTATCTAAGTCGCGTCTAAGATAAGCCGCGTCTTATTTTCTCTCGTATAAATGGCCCTAATGAAAGGATTACGTGTTCCAGGACTAAACATTTACAAAATTACTGTAATTCAATGCTTTCCTTCCTTCCTTCCTTCCTTCCTTCCTTCCTTCCTTCTTTTGTTCATTTCCTTTGTTTCCTTCATTACCATCTTTCCTTCCTTCCTCTCCATTGTTCCTTCCCTTCATCCCTTCTTTTGTTCATTTCATTTGTTTCCTTCATTGCCGTCTTTCCTCCATTCCTCCATGTAGTTTCCTCCCTTCCTTCCCTTCATTCGTAGTTGTAGCATATTTCCAATAGAATATTCTTGATCATGTACTAACAAGTCTTTGTTGTTTTAAATCCTAGCTTGTATTCAACTTGTTATCATTACAATATAACTCCAGGATAAGAGTAAAGACTTATACTGATGAATTAACTGCTGTTGATTCAGCGTGCAATATGTATAAAGTATGTGACTGGTATGAGAGAGAGGTGAGTAGCAAGAGCATTGTAATTTATTCTACTTTGCTGTGAAAAAATAAAATGGTAAGACATATTTGCTACTAATAGGCCCTTTGCAGTTTACAGTCACATGCCAATATATCGCTTGAATAACGAATGAAGTGAGCCAAAGATCCCATGGGAACGGCTCTGCTGACTGGCAAACAAACTTTGAGACGTTGATTGAGAAAGATCGACAATCAACTGGAGGTTGATAAATAGCATTTCAAACAGATTTCTTTACTGTCACTACTGTTATCATGTAAGATTCTTCAAATGAATAAAGTCAGATATTTTTGCCAGTCAGTACAACCACGTAATCGTAATCCTGCAAAGGGCCTATTTCATTTTGTATCTAACAGAAGAAAATGGACAGTATTCTGGTACTTTGTCTATTGATAGCCTCATATATATCCATATATCAATTCATTTATTTGTACATTCATCTACCCATTCATATTCTAGTATTTGTGAATCCATCCGTCCATTCTCCCATTCATTTGTCTATTTCTTTACTCATCTATTCATTGTTATCTATCCATCCTTTTTTTAGCTAATATGTTATATATCAGTTCATTCATCCGCTTGTTCATTTATCATTTATTCATATTTTTATTGATTGATTGATTCCTCCATTCATTTGTTTATCCATCCATTCATTAATGTTCATTCATTCATTCATTCATTTGTTCATTCATTCATTTGTTCATTCATTCATTCATTTGTTCATTCATTCATTTGTTATTTGTTCATTCATTCATTCGTTCATTCATTCATTCATTCATTCATTCATTTGTTCATTCATTTGTTCATTCATTCATTCATTTGTTCATTCATTCATTTGTTCATTCGTTCATTTGTCTGTTGATTGTTATTTTGATGGTTGATTCGTTCAATCATTCATCCATCTATTCATTCATTTGTTTATTGATTGCATCTATCTTGTTTTTTTTTATCCATTAATTCATTTGTTTATTCATTCATTCATCCATCTATTCATTCATTTGTTCATTGATTGCATCTATCTTGTTTTTTTTATCCATTCATTCATTTGTTTATTCATTCATTCATTTGTTTATTCATTCATTCATCCATCCATCTATTCATTCATTTGTTCATTAATTGCATCTATCTTGTTTTTTTTATCCATTCATTCATTTGTTTATTCATTCATTCATTTGTTTATTCATTCATGTGTTCATTGATTGCATCTATCTTCTGTGTGTTTTCCATCTATTCATTCGTTCATTTCTATTATCAGATATGGGATATGTATGGTGTATTCTTCTCCAACCATCCTGATCTCAGACGAATCTTGACAGATTATGGCTTTGAAGGTCATCCATTTAGAAAGGATTTCCCTCTGACTGGCTATGTAGAGGTAAAACATAGTTATCTTAGAACACACAGAAAAAAAAAACTTTATAAAATATGTTCTCATGCCTGCTACGATTGCGTTGCTTGCTCTCGTAATAACTAAAAGAACTGGTTGCATTGTTGAGAGACAAATCACCTGCGGTATGTTACATCAGCCAGTGTTTCAAAATCCTATTGCTGCAACCATTACAAAGAGTAGAACAAATGTTTCAAAACATTTATGTATACCAACCCTTATACCTGTATATAAACATCTACTGTGAATCCTGGGTAATAGACAATTGGTATTAGTTACAACTAATTTATGTCACACGTGACCAGTAAATTGGAGTTCATTCAAATGAAGTTTTGAAGTCTAGACTCGAGTCTCGAACATTCGGACAGAAAAATCAAATATCCACGAATATATCTATATAAGAAAAAAGTATCAGATATCTGTTTACTCAGGCTGTTGTGATTGCAGAGTATGTAGGCTTAGCTGGCACAAATTTTCATCCAATTTAATTTTAATTTTATGAACGTTTTTGGAGAAAATATTTAGTGGTCTGTAGGAGATTCCGTTGGACTTTGAAATGTTCAAACCATTATTTGAAATGTTGATTTCAAATGTTCAAATTACTGGTCACGCTTGACGTAAATTAGCTGTAATTAATACAGGTTTGACTGGATAACCCTACCTTCCCTATTGGTAATCTCATGGTGGCTGCATAATAATAATAATAATAATAATAATAATAATAATAAGTCGGCTCTTATATAGCACATTTCACATAGTCTCAATGTGCTTTACAACCGATGGAGGACTTTTTCCTATGGCAGCCGAGCAGCTTACAATCATGAGGAGTTAGTATATTAGTGTGTTATGCCTCCAATTTGAAGTAGACATTTGAACCAGGTAACAATCCCCTACTCTTACAAAGAGTTCAACAGAATCTTTAATGTCCCCCGTGAACAGGTTAGATTAGGGTTGGGAGATAGGACCTCAGGTTTAACGTCCTTATCCGAGAAGACGTGAAGGTCTAACCATTTGCAGATGCAATTACAAAGGCAGCAACTTAAAGTGTGCCTTTATGTGCCTTCGACTTCGACTTCCATGTTGAGCTGCATCCTTCATACATGTACTTCACCCATTGGCTAAGGAAGGATGATTAGCTCTCAAAATTATTGCTGAGTGGGGTGGTGTGTGGGGTAGGGTAGGGTAAGAAGGTTGTCCTAAGATTCCCTTATGCTTTGTTCAGGTTCGTTATGATGATGAGCTCAAGCGTGTGGTTTGTGAGCCAATCGAAGTGGCTCAAGAATTCCGCAAGTTTGATATCTCACCTACCTGGGAACAGTTCCCAACTTATAGAAAACAAGAATCCCAGCCTGAAATACCTGTGCCGGAAACACCAGAAAAGAAATGATTACATGGTTCTTTATTTTAACAACTTTTATGTACAAAGTTATTCAGTATTAATTGTGTGCTTTTCAAGAAAAATATACAATAAATAAATAGATAAATGTCTAATCTGTCTGTCTTTAGGGTGGGGGGAGGGGGGGGGGGGGGGGGGGTTGCGGGATGTGAAGGGAGTGGGACAGGCATTGGGCAGGGGGTGGTGTGGATCACACCGCGGTCAAACGTCTGCGCATGCGCGAGCTTTCTCCTGCATCAACAATAAGGAAGAATGTAAAAACAGTCGACCATTTTGGCTCGCCAAACGTAACTGCAAACTCCAATAACTTTTTTGATCAATAAAAAAGTAAAAAGGTAAACTCGTAGTTTATAGAAAATAAGATAATCTTTAACCTGTAGAATTTTAGAGCTTAACTTTGAAGTAACTTGCTTAATTTTCGGTGTTTTCAGACATTTGACCGCTGTGTGGGTGTGGATTGCTTGGATTTCAAAAGATTTCGTTAATCGCTTTATGTTATCAAGGTTATTAAGAGCGAATGTCTGCTAATATCGAGCATACGGCGGTCACGGTCGAAATTTAGATTCCGTTCTCTTTTGGCTTGTAGATAGGCATTACCAAGTAAACAAACGTGGTGTAGTTCGTTTTTCAAATTACGGCCCGAAAATTCAAAAATTAACATAAATCGATTTTGGCTGTCGGCAGCTTTGAAAACAGGCAAAATCCTAAGTGATTTGGTAGGTCCCAAAACTTCGTTCGCGTGCGAAATGGAAGAAAGCTATGGCCATTCTATCTCCATATCTTGATTCAATAATAGTTTGCAGTCTGTTTTGGCATAAAACTGTAATCCTAGCATTTCTCTGAAAATCAGAAAGTCACTTTTAGAACGACAATGAATTTCACACAACGAGAAATAAGAGTTGAGCTTAGAAACGCGAGAAGGATTTTCACTAGGTGTCACACGTTTATTCTTTCTAAAATTCATGCTATGAGCTATTTATATATTGTTCTAAGACATATGAAAAATTTGGCTTGGGTTATTTTATCTACGCTTCGCACCGAGGCCGCGAATATCAATGAAATTTACGACTTTCACTTTGTAATCGACATCGTTCTGGTTCTGGTGCAGTGCTATTGTCTCCAAACATTTTGTACTTTGTTCACGAATTTTTTGCCAAAAGTGTACATATTTTGTGCAGTAAACAATAATTGTTAGCTGAAGATGAGTTTACCTTAGCAGTAAAAGGGCATTCTTCTATAATTTGTGGCCAACGTTCGCGATTGTAATTGATTATTTTCATTTGCATGTGCGTAGCAAATTTCAACCCCAGTGGGGTAGGGTAGGGTAATTATGGGAGAGGGTATAAAGGCTGTAGCAAAAACGTTTCTATTTTCTCTCCTTTTGCAGTGCTATTCACTTAAACTATAAATTCTGATGCTTACACTTTACATTAAAAAATATATTTAACAGAATCAGATTTTTGTATTTTATTCTAAGACTATAAATGCTTACATTTTTGTTCTCTTTACTCATATTTCAAAACTCTGACATGCAGAACATAGTATGCGTGTGCATTCCAGCTGTTTTAAAGGTTACCATCGTATAACCCAATAATGGAATAGCAAATTAGCTAGTTATAATTATATCCAATTCGAATTAGAAGTATTCGTATGTCACGTGCGCTTTGTGAACATTCCATCTTGGTCCTTGCAGCAAGGCTATTAAATTGTCCACTCTGCTTGGCTGATCCGGCGAGTCGCTACTATGTCTGGGGTGCGTTTCTCGAAACTCTCGATAGCTTTTCGAGCCGAAAACCAAGTACTAAAATCATATCGATTTCCTAAAAGCTATCGCGGGAGCTTCGCGAGAAACAGGCCCCTTCGACGAACGTTACTTGTGTCCAATTTATTCAAAATAGCAGTCTTGAGGGTTATATATTGGCAATGGCACAAACAGTCTTAGATAAGATTGTCAAGATACATCTTGTAGATTCACAAGGCACTAAACATTTGGCAAGTCTAACGTTCTAACAGATTTTATAAAATAACTATATAATATATGATATCACGCGCGCTCTGATTGGCCAAAGGATGCGTATTCCGCGTGCTCTATGAGAGCACAGTGCACGCGCGCGCAGATATTCAAATATTTTTGCAACGAACTAAATTGAAAACTTGCTTTAAAATCATAATTGTATTTTATAAAAGAAATAGAAAACTCGGAAGCTGTGCTCTATCTAGAGTTATAGAAGCACTTGGGAATTGAAAGAAGACTCGAGAAGTGGCTACGCCTCGTGCTTGTCCTAGCACTTCTCTCGTCTTCTCCCAATTCCCGCGTGCTTCTATTTAACAATTAGACTACGAGTTCGAGTGTTCTATGGGTCAATACTGAATAGTCAACGAGCGTCGAGTTAACTATTTTAACTCATAGAAAACGAGAACGAGTAGTCTAATTGTTTTAGTAGAAACCAACTAGCATACGATATATTATTGATTTTCTGCTTTGTTTTTGTTCAAAACGCCGGCTTTTTCGCTACTCACTATCTATCACTCAATAGATGGACCTTTCCGTTGTTTCCCAGAATGCTTCATGATTCTGCGCGCGCAAGCGAGGTCAGGGGAAAAAAATATTTAGAATTGATCGTGTTTTGAGGAAAATATGACTACTGTAACGAAGAACAGAAGAAAAATATTTTATTTGCTTGATAATTTGCATCTATCTTTGTAATTCTTCTTACGCATTTTAATTTAAAAGTCTAAGTTTTTTACTGAATTTCTTCATTCTCTCTTAATATTTTCGCTCTATTTTGTACCCTGACCTCGCTTGCACGCGCAGAATCATGAAGCATTCTGGGAAACTACGGAAAGGTCCATAGTGAGTACGTTATCCAATCAGATTGCAGGATTCGTGATAGTATGCTAGTTGGTTTCTAGTAAAACTCGATAGAGCACTCTGCCTCGTTTTCGATTGCTTCAAGAGAGATTTAGCAAACACGACGTAACGTGAAAGAGAACGGCGCGCGCGCTGACGAATAACTGTGAAAACGACCGTTGGCGTCCTCAACGTCATGAAGAGGACGTGAAAACAAATGAAATTAATGGCGTCGTGAACTTGACATCGCGACGTTGTCACGGTAGTCACGCAATGACCAAATGTGATATCTTCGTTATCTAACGTCGCATTCTGACGTCGCGTCGTGTTTGCTAAATCTCTCTATTCGTTACGGTAGTAGCTAAGTAGAACATGTACACGCCCAAAACGAAAGGGCGAAATGCTTAACTTATGCTTGAAAAGTCATAGGCTCTAGTATTCTCGATCTGAACAAACATATAATAATAATAATAATAATAATAATAATAATAATAATAATAATAATAATAATAATAACATATGTGCATAGCCAGCACTTACTCATCGTGGCATGTGCAATTTTTGCCAAAGTTTACAATCATTTCAATATATGGGGCCTTCCTCATGGTTATGTCTGCCACAGCAATTTCGAAATGCTGGCAGATTTTGCAAAGCACAGAAATCGCAAAGTTTGTAAGCTTTGAGTTCGTGACAACGTCGCGACGTTAAGTTCACGACGCCATTAATTTCACTTGTTTTCACGTCCTCTTCATGACGCTGAGGACGCCAACGTCGTTTTCACAGTTATTCGTCAGCACGCGCGCCGTTCTCTTTCACGTTGCGCCGTGTTTGCTAAATCTCTCTTGAAGAAATTGAAAACGAGGCAGCGTGCTCTATCGAGTTTTAGTAGAAACCAACTAGCATACTATCATTAATCCTGCAATCTGATTGGATAACGTACTCACTATCTATTGAGTGATACTGATAGTGAGTAGCGAAAAAGCCGGCGTTTTGAACAAAAACAAAGCAGAAAATCAATAATATATCGTATACTAGTTGGTTTCTACTAAAACAATTAGACTACTCGTTCTCGTTTTCTATGAGTTGAAATAGTTAATTCGACGCTACGCGCCTCGTTGACTATTATAATTAGGGACCTAAAGCATCAGAAAATTCTACGACGCGAACTTGAGGACAACGGCGCGCGCACTGACGAATAATGTTCAAAACGATCGTTGACGTCCGTGACGGCAATCTACGACGTCAAAACAGGTAAAATGCCGTCGTAGATTGCCGTCACGGACGTCAACGGTCGTTTTGAACATTATTCGTCAGTGCGCGCGCCGTCGTTCTCGTTCGCATCGTAGAATTTTCTGATGCTTAAGGTCCCTAATGACTCATAGAACACTCGAACTCGTAGTCTAATTGTTAAATAGAAGCACGCGGGAATTGGAAGAAGACGAGAGAAGTGCTAGGACAAGCACGAGGCGTAGCCACTTCTCGAGTCTTCTTTCAATTCCCAAGTGCTTCTATAACTCTAGATAGAGCACAGCTTCCGAGTTTTCTATTTCTTTTATAAAATACAATTATGATTTTAAAGCAAGTTTTCAATTTAGTTCGTTGCAAAAATATTTGAATATCTGCGCGCGCGTGCACTGTGCTCTCATAGAGCACGCGGAATACGCATCCTTTGGCCAATCAGAGCGCGCGTGATATCATATATTATATAGTTATTTTATAAAATCTGTTAGAACGTTAGACTTGCCAAATGTTTAGTGCCTTGTGAATCTACAAGATGTATCTTGACAATCTTATCTAAGACTGTTTGTGCCATTGCCAATATATAACCCTCAAGACTGCTATTTTGAATAAATTGGACACAAGTAACGTACGTCGAAGGGGCCTGTTTCTCGCGAAGCTCCCGATAGCTTTTAGGAAATCGATATGATTTTAGTACTTGGTTTTCGGCTCGAAAAGCTATCGAGAGTTTCGAGAAACGCACCCCAGACATAGTAGCGACTCGCCGGATCAGCCAAGCAGAGTGGACAATTTAATAGCCTTGCTGCAAGGACCAAGATGGAATGTTCACAAAGCGCACGTGACATACGAATACTTCTAATTCGAATTGGATATAATTATAACTAGCTAATTTGCTATTCCATTATTGGGTTATACGATGGTAACCTTTAAAACAGCTGGAATGCACACGCATACTATGTTCTGCATGTCAGAGTTTTGAAATATGAGTAAAGAGAACAAAAATGTAAGCATTTATAGTCTTAGAATAAAATACAAAAATCTGATTCTGTTAAATATATTTTTTAATGTAAAGTGTAAGCATCAGAATTTATAGTTTAAGTGAATAGCACTGCAAAAGGAGAGAAAATAGAAACGTTTTTGCTACAGCCTTTATACCCTCTCCCATAATTACCCTACCCTACCCCACTGGGGTTGAAATTTGTTACGCACATGCAAATGAAAATAATCAATTACAGTCGCGAACGTTGGCCACAAATTATAGAAGAATGCCCTTTTACTGCTAAGGTAAACTCATCTTCAGCTAACAATTATTGTTTACTGCACAAAATATGTACACTTTTGGCAAAAATTCGTGAACAAAGTACAAAATGTTTGGAGACAATGGGAGGTTTTACGTGTGACGTATGGCCGTCAAGATCTACAAAATGTTCGAACCTAACTTTCAAAGTCTGTTAGTTTTTCTTCAAGCAACTAGATGACATTTGTTTGTTTGTTTATAAGAAACTTATATTTGGTATATTTGACAGATATTTAGACTTCACCGATCTAAATTTGAAGTTTTGAGCAAGTAAAATGACGGTTTGACGGCCACTCGCGACAGATTTTGACGTCAGAAAAAGATTCCATAAAACCTCCCATAGCACTGCACCAGAACCAGAACGATGTCGATTACAAAGTGAAAGTCGTAAATTTTATTGATATTCGCGGCCTCGGTGCGAAGCTTAGATAAAATAACCCAAGCCAATTTTTTCATATGTCTTAGAACAATATATAAATAGCTCATAGCATGAATTTTAGAAAGAATAAACGTGTGACACCTAGTGAAAATCCTTCTCGCGTTTCTAAGCTCAACTCTTATTTCTCGTTGTGTGAAATTCATTGTCGTTCTAAAAGTGACTTTCTGATTTTCAGAGAAATGCTAGGATTACAGTTTTATGCCAAAACAGACTGCAAACTATTATTGAATCAAGATATGGAGATAGAATGGCCATAGCTTTCTTCCATTTTGCACGCGAACGAAGTTTTGGGACCTACCAAATCACTTAGGATTTTGCCTGTTTTCAAAGCCGCCGACAGCCAAAATCGATTTATGTTAATTTTTGAATTTTCGGGCCGTATTTTGAAAAACGAACTACACCACGTTTGTTTACTTGGTAATGACTATCTACAAACCAAAAACGAACGGAATCTAAATTTTGACCGTGACCGTTTTCTTTTTCTTTTGCTCGATATTAGCAGACATTCGCTCTTTTAAAAGGTTCTAAACCTGTTTTAATTTTCTTTAAAGAAAAACCTTAATAACATGAAGTGTTTATATATGGCATTTTTAATTGAGGTGCATGAGAATCCGTAATCAACCCCGAGCATTACCGGAGAATCTTGCCCACTAGGCAACCAATCAGATCGAGCGATTTTACGGGAATCGTGTCACACTGAATGCGTGACATGGTTAATAGAGCGTGACAATGCTCAAGTGTTGATATATTAAAACATGAACGGCAGCAGAAGGAGTTTCACGACCTTGCGATTCCTGCAGATTTTATTCTTTGCCACACAGTTTCCTTCTATTCTCACATCTAAAGGTAAGATTTATGGATTCAAAGAAATCATACATTCAACAGAAACTTGGCGCGGAGTCGTGAGGCTTATATAGAGTTCAGTTTTAGATCGATTACTATAAACATGAAACTACAAGAACTACAACAGCTTTCACGCTGATTCAAACAATACGGTTAACCCAGGGGTTTGGGCTATAAATGCACAATGTATATAATCAAGAAAAGCTCTTAGAATTCTATCTCTGGTAAACAGTTTTAAAAACCAGTTTAATAAAACGAAAATAGTATACATACGTCATGTCGTAGTAATGAATGAACGTCTAAAAATTGAAATTCATTTTGAATTATGTTGTTGTTTTTTGTACCAACTTGCAAAACTTCTACACGACTGGACAGTTCATTATAAAGACATTTCATTAAGAAATGCGAAGAGAATTCTGTTTCTTAATGGTTACAAATAGTCCCGAGGGATGCATCATGTCTAAACGGCTACCAATTCATCACTGGGCAACGAAATGCCCTGAGTAATTTGACTGGAATATTCTCCACTGTCCTTACAACTTTGGCTTGTACTGACGGCTGTTTTATAAAACGAAAAACTGAAACCAAAGCGTAGATTACTTGTCTTTAAAATGATTATTGAAGTATAAATGCTCTTTTCAGCGCCCCGTGCGGCGTTTATTGATACACTTCGAGGGGGTGCTTTATATGAGAGAAGAGGGGCTTTTATAAATAGAGAGATACGGCACACTTCAAAGATTTATCAATAGGCGACTTGCAATTGATGACGATGTTTTACTGCAAGTACCAGAATGCTTTGGGAATTTTCTTTCTTATTCAGATTTTTATTCCCTCATGAGAATACTGAGCAAGACAATTGGTGCTAATTATCTAACAAAAGAAAATGGACAAGGCATGCTGGTACTTGTAGTATATGACGCCATCATGCAAGTCGCCCATGACCCTTTAGAGCTTGCTCGATGTTTCCCCATTTCAGATCTCTAGGGAATAACATTGTTTGTTCAAAGTATTTTCATATCAATGTCTATATAATGTCCATGCGTTAACAAGAACGAAAGTAATTTGTGCCCTAGGGACATCGAAGCATCTTGCTGGACGCGCACGGGCCCAACTGCATATTCTGTGCGAAACCCATAAAAACCATAAAAAGACACATGCATAAAAAAATATTTTTATTTGCTATAATAGTTCCCTTCACAGTTCCCTGTGCCATCTTGAAAGGTAGTCGTGCCTTTGCATCAAAACGAGACCAACGGTGACCTTGCAATGGTAGAGACATGTGAATAATTGTCCAAGGTGTTAAAAAAGGTCTCTATCATTGCAAGGTCACCGTTGGTCTCGCTTCGATGCAAAGGCACGGCTATCTTTCAAGATGGCGCAGGGGACTATAAGTAGCATTGTGCATGCAAGAGCATGGTGCAGTCATATCCCAATCCATCCTCCTCTATAACTCTACATGCATGATATCAAAGCCTAATGGTGTGAATATACCTGCAGGATATGTACGGACAGTGGCAGGAGGTGGTGCTCCCCACCGAGGTGCTAAAATAGACTGCTTTAATACTGACAAGGTAGTAGATGGTGTTGGTACTGATGCACGTTTCAGCTATCCATGGGGGATCACGTACCATGCCTCGGATAACACATTATACATTGGTGATTGTGTAAGTAGTTAGAGCAACATAAGCACAGGAGGACTTATGTGATGACTATGAAATTAAATGGGCCTAATTCAAGTATATATAAGCACAAATGCAGGGATCAAAATATTTCCTTTTCTTGTACTTGTGCACATACATGTATGCTTGCATCGGGTCCATTTTCACATGATGCCATTTGGATGGAACAGCTTGACAGATGCAAAGGAGGGAAGAAGGAAGTAGAGGAGGAAGGGAGGAAGGGAGGAAGGAAGGGAGGAAGGGAGGAAGGGAGGAAGGAAGGGAAGGGAGGAAGGGAGGGAAGGGAGGGAGGGAGGGAGGGAGGGAGGGATGGAGGAAGGGAGGAAGGAAGGAAAGAAGGGAGGAAGGGAGGGAGGAAGGAAGGGAGGAAGGGAGGGAGGAAGGAAGGGTGGAAGGGAGGAAGGAAGGGAAGAAGGGAGGAAGGGAGGAAGGGAGGAAGGGAGGAAGGGAGGAAGGGAGGAAGGGAGGAAGGGAGGAAGGGAGGAAGGGAGGAAGGGAGGAAGGGAGGGAGGGAGGAAGGGAGGAAGTGAGGTCTATTTTGATAAATATATGTATGATCAATAGAATACTATAGAATATATAGTATGGGATGGAAGTGCACCATTTATTATTTGCACATAGTCATTACATATACCGTCCTATTGAGATATGCAATAGATATGCACTGACATAGATGGATGGGTGGACAAATGGACGTATTGATTGACTGACTGACTCGTTACTATCAGTAACTGTTATTTTATGTTAATTGCAGAGTTGTCCAAACTTAACAAAAGCCAATGCCAATGAAAAATTACGGAAAATTGACCTTGAATCAGGTATGCACTATACACAGTAGAGATGCAATATACCCAATAGAAGTGCACTCTAACCAATAGAGATGCACTCTATCCAATAGAGATGCACTCTATCCAATAGAGATGCACTCTAGCCAATAGAGGTGCAATCTAGCCAATAGAGATGCAATCTAGCCAATAGAGGTGCACTCTAGCCAATAGAGATGCACTCTAGCCAATAGAGGTGCACTCTAGCCAATAGAGATGCACTCTAGCCAATAGAGATGCACTCTACCCAATGGAGGTGCACTATACCCAATAGAGATGCATTCTAGCCAATAGAGGTGCACTCTACCCAATAGAGATGCACTCTAGCCAATTGCCAATAGAGGTGCACTCTACCCAATAGAGATGCACTCTAGCCAATTGCCAATAGAGGTGCACTCCCCTATTTGGAAGTGGCAATAGAGGTGCACTCTAGCCAATAGAGATGCATTCTAGCCAATAGAGGTGCACTCTACCCAATAGAGGTGCAATATACCCAATAGAAGTGTACTAGAGGTCCTTTTTCCCAAATCCCCCATTACTTGCTATGCTTTCATGACCTGATCTCTCCACCTGACCACCTATGGAAGGAAACAGAAGGTGAAGCTACTATCCACTAACCCTCGCATACTCTACTCTCCCCTACCCCCCCCCCCCCCCCCCCCTACCCCCCCCACACATCTATAAAGCAATGAAGATTCTGCCTGTTATTTAATAAGTATTGTTTTCCACCTTTAGGTCGCGTCACAACGCTTGCAGGAGGAGTCGCAGGCTATCGTGATGGACAAGGAAAAGAAGTTCAGTTTAAACACATCTCAGGTACATAATGTAGAGCCTCTAACTTATTCCTTTCTACGAGGAGATTATTGTATTTTATTGTATTGATGATGATGATGATGATGATGATGATGATGATGATGGTGATGATGATGATGATTTCCAAGTACTGCCAGTGTTATTTTCCATGGCCTGAAAGGACCATTAATAGTCGTATTTACGCTTGTTACGCAACACTCTCTCCTCAGCATTGTGTGACAAACACATTTCAGTCGAAGGAGAGCAGCATTCAGTTCTCCTGTCCTATCCCTTACCTATCCCATAAAATCATACAAAATTTACTTCAAACTTGTGGCAAAACTAGATTCTAGGATAAAACAATCTAATTGAACCTCAGGTATGACAGGGAGGTCCGGACCCTCTGACCCTCCCCCTGGATCTGCCACTGGAGGGGGATGTCTAGGGGGATATGGAGGGGGAGGGCTGTTCGTCATGTGTTGTGCATGTTTAGAAACCCCTTAGGAAATACGTCCCCAAAGAAACCCTTATCGTGATACTAAATAGTGAACAAATGATTGATAGAAAATTCACAATTTGATAATATGTTGCATCGTTGTGCTGTGTTTGTTCGCAGGAATGGCTGTCGATCCTGCTACTAATATTATGTACGCTGTGGATTCGGTAAGAAGACCAATAATGAATATGATGATAATGATTGTTGTTGTTGCTGCTGCTAATAATGATGACGATGATGGTTGATGATAGTGATGCGTTGTGATATTGTTGGTGGTGTCATCAGTTGATGATAGAAGTGTTGCTGGTGCTAATAATGATGATGATGATGGTTGATGATAGTGATGCGTTGTGATATTGTTGGTGGTGTCATCAGTTGATGATAGAAGTGTTGCTGGTGCTAATAATGATGATGATGATGGTTGATGATAGTGATGCGTTGTGGTGATATTGTTGGTGGTGTCATCAGTTGATGATAGAAGTGTTGCTGGTGCTAATAATGATGATGATGATGATGGTTGATGATAGTGATGCGTTGTGGTGATATTGTTGGTGGTGTCATCAGTTGATAATAGAAGTGTTGCTGGTGCTAATAATGATGATGATGATGGTTGATGATAGTGATGCGTTGTGGTGATATTGTTGGTGGTGTCATCAGTTGATGATAGAAGTGTTGCTGGTGCTAATAATGATGATGATGATGGTTGATGATAGTGATGTGTTGTGGTGATATTGTTGGTGATGTCATCAGTTGATGATAGAAGTGTTGCTGGTGCTAATAATGATGATGATGATGGTTGATGATAGTGATGCGTTGTGATATTGTTGGTGGTGTCATCAGTTGATAGAAGTGTTGCTGGTGCTAATAATGATGATGATGATGGTTGATGATAGTGATGCGTTGTGATATTGTTGGTGGTGTCATCAGTTGATAATAGAAGTGTTGCTGATGCTAATAATGATGACGATGATGGTTGATGATAGTGATGTGTTGTGGTGATATTGTTGGTGGTGTCATCAGTTGATGATAGAAGTGTTGCTGGTGCTAATAATGATGATGATGATAGTGATGTGTTGTGGTGATATTGTTGGTGGTGTCATCAGTTGATAATAGAAGTGTTGCTGCTGCTAATAATGATGACGATGATGGTGGTTGATGATAATGCTGATAATAAATGGTAGTGATAATGATAGTTATTTCGAGAATCATTGTGGAACACTACAAACCAGTTTTTGTTTTCACTTCTTTTCCTCAGGGAAATTCAAGAATACGAAAAGTTGATTTAAAGTCAGGTAGGTACAAAGGTTCCTCGGATCTCAACTCAGGTAGATTTTTAGTCGGCATTATATGAAATGCGCATATTGATTTCATAGTCCTTTTAAATACTGGACTGCGCCTGATCACTGCAAACAACTCGCGCGCTATGTATGTATTGGAAAACGTGTTTTAAACTGCGATTTCCATGAGATGGGAACCGCCAAAGAATGAATTAGCACACTCCTCTTCTCGCCTGACATCCCTCGCGTCTTTTCTTATCGATCGTGTCATTCCCTCGCGGCCCGAACAACGTCTCGATCAAACTTCAACCCTTCTCGGGGGAGTTTTTCGAAAAAGTAGTGGTTGCGTGAGTAACACATACTTACTTATGGATACTGACGGCATTCTGTTTGCTTGTTATTGCAGGACGGGTCACCACGTTTGCTGGTAGCGAGAAGACTGGGCTGGTTGATGACATTGGGACAAAAGCGCAGTTTAATAACCCGCAGTCAGTGATTCTGGACACTGACAATAATAGACTTTATATAGGGGACACAGTAAGTGTATATATGGTCCTTTTCCTTCATTCAATGAATGTACCTTCCCGTAGTTACCCAGAATTCTTTATGATTCAGTACGCGCGGAAACGAGGTACGTCATAGTATCTGTACAGGTACGTTATAGTATCTGTACAGGTACGTCATAGTATCTGTAAGGTACGTTATAGTATCTGTAAGGTACGTCATAGTATCTGTACAGGTACGTTATAGTATCTGTAAGGTACGTTATAGTATCTGTACAGGTACGTTATAGTATCTGTACAGGTACGTCATAGTATCTGTACAGGTACGTTATAGTATCTGTACAGGTACGTCATAGTATCTGTAAGGTACGTCATAGTATCTGTACAGGTACGTCATAGTATCTGTAAGGTACGTCATAGTATCTGTACAGGTACGTCATAGTATCTGTACAGGTACGTCATAGTATCTGTAAGGTACGTCATAGTATCTGTACAGGTACGTTATAGTATCTGTACAGGTACGTCATAGTATCTGTAAGGTACGTCATAGTATCTGTACAGGTACGTCATAGTATCTGTACAGGTACGTCATAGTATCTGTAAAGGTTGACTTCAGTGCGTAACATGAATTACAAAGATAGATCCATTAATAGGACGAAGCCTATAAACTGTTTTTCTGTGTTTGATAAGACGCACAATAGACATGTGAATTATCTTTGTTGTCCTCTAAATTCGTTTGCGCGCCGCGTCCAAAAGAGCCACAATGCTCCCAGTCTCTTCTCGTTCCTCTCTTGAGTGGTGGACAATAGCCTGGTGACGACCGTCTAGGACATCGTGATTTGATTGATAATCTTGGTTCGTTTTGTAGTCATTGGATATTTATCTTGAAGTTTGCTGATGATTGATGTCTTGGGATCGTCGAGTAGCGTTGCTAATGCTTTAATTCTGTTGAATTTCAATCAGGATAATCATGCGATAAGAATCATTACTTTAAAAGACGGTGAGTTTAACAGCTGGTGCAACTGTTTGGTTTTACTTAGATCGATGCGCGTCATTCATTCATTCATTCATTCATTCATTCATTCACTCTCTCACTTAGGAATTCACGCATTCATGTATTCTTTTATTAATTCATGTATCCATCCATTCATTCGTTCTTTAGATCGTCCATTCATTCATCATTCATTCATTCATTCACTCTCTCACTTAGGAATTCACGCATTCATGTATTCTTTTATTAATTCATGTATCCATCCATCCGTTCTTTAGATCGTCCATTCATTCATTCATTCACTCAATTAGGAATTCACGCATTCATGTATTCTTTTATTAATTCATGTATCCATCCATTCATTCGTTCTTTAGATCGTCCATTTTCATCATTCATTCATTCTTCATCTCTCACTTAGGAATTCACGCATTCATGTATTCTTTTATTAATTCATGTATCCATCCATTCATTCGTTCTTTAGATCGTCCATTCTTCATTCATTCATTCATTCATACACTCTCTCACTTAGGAATTCACGCATTCATGTATTCTTTTATTAATTCATGTATCCATCCATTCATTCGTTCTTTAGATCGTCCATCCATTCATTCATTCATTCATTCACTCTCTCACTTAGGAATTCACGCATTCATGTATTCTTTTATTAATTCATGTATCCATCCATTCATTCGTTCTTTAGATCGTCCATCCATTCATTCATTCATTCATTCACTCTCTCACTTAGGAATTCACGCATTCATGTATTCTTTTATTAATTCATGTATCCATCCATTCATTCGTTCTTTAGATCGTCCATTCATTCATGTATTCATTTTTCATTCATCTCTCATTAGGAATTCACGCATTCATGTATTCTTTTATTAATTCATGTATCCATCCATTCATTCGTTCTTTAGATCGTCCATTCATTCATTCATTCATTCATTCACTCTCTCACTTAGGAATTCACGCATTCATGTATTCTTTTATTAATTCATGTATCCATCCATTCATTCGTTCTTTAGATCGTCCATTCTTTCATTCATTCATTCATTCATTCATTCACTCTCTCACTTAGGAATTCACGCATTCATGTATTCTTTTATTAATTCATGTATCCATCCATTCATTCGTTCTTTAGATCGTCCATTCTTTCATTCATTCATTCATTCATTCACTCTCACTTAGGAATTCACGCATTCATGTATTCTTTATTAATTCATGTATCCATCCATTCATTCGTTCTTTAGATCGTCCATTCTTTCATTCATTCATTCATTCATTCTTCACTCACTTAGGAATTCACGCATTCATGTATTCTTTTATTAATTCATGTATCCATCCATTCATTCGTTCTTTAGATCGTCCATTCATTCATTCATTCATTCATTCATTCTCTCACTTAGGAATTCACGCATTCATGTATTCTTTTATTAATTCATGTATCCATCCATTCATTCGTTCTTTAGATCGTCCATTCATTCATTCATTCATTCATTCATTCTCTCACTTAGGAATTCACGCATTCATGTATTCTTTTATTAATTCATGTATCCATCCATTCATTCGTTCTTTAGATCGTCCATTCAAATCATTCATGTATCCATTCATTCATTCGTTCTTTAGATCGTCCATTCATTCATTCATTATTCATTCATTCATTCATCATCATTATCCATTAGGAATCATTCGTTCTTTCATGTCCCATCTTTTTCATTAATTCATTCATCCATTCATTCACTTAGTTCACGCATTCATGTATTCTTTTATTAATTCATGTATCCATCCATTCATTCGTTCTTTAGATCGTCCATTCTTTCATTCATTCATTCATTCACTCTCTCACTTAGGAATTCACGCATTCATGTATTCTTTTATTAATTCATGTATCCATCCATTCATTCGTTCTTTAGATCGTCCATTCATTCATTCATTCATGTTCATCCACTTAGGAATTCACGCATTCATGTATTCTTTTATTAGTATCCATCCATTCATTCGTTCTTTAGATCGTCATTCATTTCATTCATTCACTCTCTCACTTAGGAATTCACGCATTCATGTATTCTTTTATTAATTCATGTATCCATCCATTCATTCGTTCTTTAGATCGTCCATTCATTCATTCATTCATTCATTCACTCTCTCACTTAGGAATTCACGCATTCATGTATTCTTTTATTAATTCATGTATCCATCCATTCATTCGTTCTTTAGATCGTCCATTCTTTCATTCATTCATTCATTCATTCACTCTCTCACTTAGGAATTCACGCATTCATGTATTCTTTTATTAATTCATGTATCCATCCATTCATTCGTTCTTTAGATCGTCCATTCTTTCATTCATTCATTCATTCATTCATCTCTCTCACTTAGGAATTCACGCATTCATGTATTCTTTTATTAATTCATGTATCCATCCATTCATTCGTTCTTTAGATCGTCCATTCTTTCATTCATTCATTCATTCATTCACTCTCTCACTTAGGAATTCACGCATTCATGTATTCTTTTATTAATTCATGTATCCATCCATTCATTCGTTCTTTAGATCGTCCATTCATTCATCATTCTCTCACTTAGGAATTCACGCATTCATGTTTCTTTATTAGTATCCATCCATTCATTCGTTCTTTAGATTCATTCATTCATTCATTCATTCATTCACTCTCACACTTAGGAATTCACGCATTCATGTATTCTTTTATTAATTCATGTATCCATCATTCATTCGTTCTTTAGATCGTCCATTCATTCATTCATTCATTCATTCACTCTCTCACTTAGGAATTCACGCATTCATGTATTCTTTTATTAATTCATGTATCCATCCATTCATTCGTTCTTTAGATCGTCCATTCATTCATTCATTCATTCACTCACTCACTTAGGAATTCACGCATTCATGTATTCTTTTATTAATTCATGTATCCATCCATGTCATTCGTTCTTTAGATCGTATTCATTCATGTATCCATCCATTCATTCACTCTCTTTAGGATCACGCATTCATTCTTTTATTAATTCATGTATCCATCCATTCATTCGTTCTTTAGATCGTCCATTCTCATTCATTCATTCATTCTCTCACTTAGGAATTCACGCATTCATGTATTCTTTTATTAATTCATGTATCCATCCATTCATTCGTTCTTTAGATCGTCCATTCATTCATTCATTCATCCATCCATTCACTTAGGAATTCACGCATTCATGTATTCTTTTATTAATTCATGTATCCATCCATTCATTCGTTCTTTAGATCGTCCATTCATTCATTCATTCATTCATTCATTCACTCTCTCACTTAGGAATTCACGCATTCATGTATTCTTTTATTAATTCATGTATCCATCCATTCATTCGTTCTTTAGATCGTCCATTCTTCATTCATTCATTCATTCACTCTCTCACTTAGGAATTCACGCATTCATGTATTCTTTTATTAATTCATGTATCCATCCATTCATTCGTTCTTTAGATCGTCCATTCTTTCATTCATTCATTCATTCTCTCATTAGGAATTCATTCATGTATTCATTTATTAACTCTCTCACTTAGGAATTCACGCATTCATGTATTCTTTTATTAATTCATGTATCCATCCATTCATTCGTTCTTTAGATCGTCCATTCATTCATTCATTCATTCATTCATTCTCTCACTTAGGAATTCACGCATTCATGTATTCTTTTATTAATTCATGTATCCATCCATTCATTCGTTCTTTAGATCGTCCATTCATTCATTCATTCATTCATTCACTCTCTCACTTAGGAATTCACGCATTCATGTATTTTTATTAATTCATGTATCCATCCATTCATTCGTTCTTTAGATCGTCCATTCATCATTCATTCATTCACTCTCTCACTTAGGAATTCACGCATTCATTCATGTATTCTTTTATTAATTCATGTATCCATCCATTCATTCGTTCTTTAGATCGTCCATTCATTCATTCATTCATTCACTCTCTCACTTAGGAATTCACGCATTCATGTATTCTTTTATTAATTCATGTATCCATCCATTCATTCGTTCTTTAGATCGTCCATTCATTCATTCATTCATTCACTCTCTCACTTAGGAATTCACGCATTCATGTATTCTTTTATTAATTCATGTATCCATCCATTCATTCGTTCTTTAGATCGTCCATTCATTCATTCATTCGTTCCTCCATTCATTCGTTCCTCCATTCATTCTTTTTTGTTTCACTCACTTCCTTCCTCATTCGATCGTTCATTCATTCTATCTATCATTATCTTAATCAATCAGTCGCTTCGAGTAGCCATGACAACAGTCTGTCAGTGTTGATTTCGTGTGTTTTACACTACTCTAACAGGCTCAGTTACAACGCTGACCGGTGGACAACAAGGGCTCAAAGACGGACACAACAAAGAGGCACAATTCTACCACCCGACAGGCATGGCACACGACGTCGCCAACAAAGTCTTATATGTCGCCGATCATGTGAGTCTCGTTTAGCAGGTTAAACGTGTTTATGTTTGTTTCCATAGCAACCAATTAATTCCTGCATGTTCTATTTGCAGTATAATCACGTGATCAGGACCGTCGATACGCAGAGTGGTGAGTTTCTGATTGGACATTTGTATTAGCAGTTGTATTGTGCGGCAATCGTACGCTGTGCTGCGCCTTCCACTATCCAATCATAATTGATCCGTTCGACCAATCATAATGTTCGACCAATCATAACGTTCGACCAATCATAACGTTCAACCAATCAAAACGTTCGACCAATCATAACGTTCGACCAATCATAATCGATCCCGTTCGACCAATCATAACGTTACCTTGACTCTCGGATGACCACGTAAAATGGTGGTCCCGTCTCTCCACACTCCATTACATTGCACCGCAGGGACATAAAAGAACCCACACCACTGTTCGACTAAGAGTAGGGCACAGAGTTCCCGGTGTGTGTGGTCTGTCCTACGGGCCCGCAATAATTGGCTAACGTGACCCTGCTATATGTTAAAGCTGAATAAAATAAAATAAATATCAAATGTCAGAATGTTTAGGTGACGTCACGCATTCCTATCCCGTAACGATGAGAATGCGTGACGTCCCCTAAAATCGACCACAGAGGATGCTAGAGTGTTCGTTGATGCGTTGTTTCGTTCTCACCTGTCATCACCCCCCCTGCTTTCTAACGTACCTCGTACACTTATATTTGATTTTCAAGGCAAAGTATCCACCCTGGCAGGGGGAGGCAGAGAAGGATTCCAGGATGGTTCAGGGAAAGCTGCGCGCTTCAATTATCCCGAAGGTCTCGCTTACGATGCCGAGAATCAAGTACTGTACGTCGTCGAGTTCGTAAGTAGAACGCGTCATGTTCAACAACAACTACGTTTTGTTTCAGCAGTTTTTAGTCTATTGTGGATGTAATAGATCAAACACGAGAAAGTGTTTCATCCGATATCCAAACCTAGCTGTTGGGGTACGGTAGTGTGGAGGTGAGGTTGTATAGGGTGACTTGAGAAGTAGCAAAAGCCGTGTACGAGTATCCTGCCAGAAAACGTTGTTAAATGAAGGAAGTAGTCCAAGGACTCAGCAAAGACCAATACAACGTATATCTTTTTTGGTAACTATATTTCGGCTAGCCAGACTAGCTAGCCTTCTTCATAACCTGAAGAAGGCTAGTCTGGCTAGCCGAAATATAGTTACCAAAAAAATATACGTTGTATTGGTCTTTGCTGAGTCCTTGGACTACTTGCTTCATTGTATAGGGTGACGGTGGAGGATAGTGTGGGGGCAGGGTTGTATAGGGTGACGGTGTATAGGGTGACGGTGTATGGGGGTAGGGTGGGTATAGGATAGGCAGAGTGGGGATAGGGTGAGGTAAGGTAGGATAGGGTGGGGGTAGGGTTGTATAGGATGATGGCAGAGTGGGGATAGGGTGAAGGTAAGGTGTAGGATAGGGTGGGGGGTAGGGTTGTATAGGATGATGGCAGAGTGGGGATAGTGTGGAGGTAAGGTGTAGGATAGGGTGGGGTAGGGTTGTATAGGATGATGGCAGAGTGGGGATAGTGTGGAGGTAAGGTGTAGATGGGTGGGGAGGGTTGTATAGGATAATGGCAGGTGGGGATAGGGTGAAGGTAAGGTGTAGGATAGGGTGGGGGTAGGGTTGTATAGGGATGAGAGTGGGGAGAGTGGGGGATAGTGTGGGGGGTAGGGTTGTATAGGTGTGGCAGGTGGGGATAGGGTGGGGGTAGGATAGGGTGGGGGTAGGGTTGTATAGGGTGATGGCAGAGGGGATAGGGTGAAGGTGTAGGAAGGGTGTAGGATAGGGTATGGCAGAGTGGGGATAGGGTGAAGGTAAGGTGTAGGATAGGGTGGGGTAGGGTTGTATAGGGTGACGGTATAGTGGGGATAGGGTGGAGGTAAGGTGTAGGATAGGGTGGGGTGGGTTGTATAGGGTGATGGCAGAGTGGGGATAGGGTGAAGGTAAGGTGTAGGATAGGGTGGGGCAGAGTGGGGTAGAGTGGGGTATAGTGTGGAGGTAAGGTGTAGGATAGGATGGGGTAGGGTTGTATAGGGTGACGGTATAGTGGGGATAGGGTGAAGGTAAGGTGTAGGATAGGGTGGGGGTAGGGTTGTATAGGGTGACGGTATAGTGGGGATAGGGTGGAGGTAAGGTGTAGGATAGGGTGGGGGTAGGGTTGTATAGGGTGATGGCAGGTGGGGATAGTGTGGAGGTAAGGTGTAGGATAGGATGGGGTAGGGTATAGGGACGGTATAGTGGGGATAGGGTAGGTAAGGTGTAGGATAGGGTGGGGTAGGGTTGTATAGGGTGACGGTATAGTGGGGATAGGGTGAAGGTAAGGTGTAGGATAGGGTGGGGGTAGGGTTGTATATAATGGTGATGGCAGCCCTAGTGGGGATAGATTTAATAACCAGTCACGCTGGAAAGTAAAGTGTGTAGTCTTGGATTGTATGGGGTGTTAGGGAAAGTATAGATGTAAAGAATGTGATGGCAGAATGGGATATATAGTGTGGTTTTGAGAACAGTAATTATTTCAGTTTGTCGTAGCCGTCGGTGTTGTAGGATGGAGTACGAATTTGAAGACTCGGACGAAAATGATATGTTCATTATTCCGCAATCTGTTTGTAATTCAAGCCAGTTACCAGAGTTTGGACTGAATGATATCGAGGAATTACTAGGCGAAATTGAGCAGCAGAATACAGCGGAAACCGTGCGGCCTAGAAGAAGAAGACTTCAGGCTAGTAGTGAACCATTGAATGAAAGTGAAGTTGCAGTCAAAGTTAAACAGTCTGTGCCCAAGTCCAGCTTATACAAAGGTGCCTGGGCTGTTAAGATGTTTGAAGAGTGGCGTTACGAAAGAAACCTGCGAGTTGGTGACTCTGAAGTCTGAAGACAGGCATGTAGTGAATTATAATAATCGTGTGGAACCATGCTTTGTCAGCTTTAACACTTGTGTGTTTGATAATTTTAATGTTGACATTTATTTTGACTGTAGGTCATCGTAGCAGTAGTGTTCGATCGTACAAAAGGACTTCAACAAATCAAGAAGTTATGGTTTCGAATGTTTTGTATGGTTGTGGAGAACAAGGACAACAAGCAAAGAAGGCCAAGATGGAAGACGTGAAAGAGACAACCAGTGTGCCAGGGCAGAAAAGTTTGGAGGAGTTCAAAGGAAACTTTAATATAAACTTTAATTTTTTCAGTTCCAATTGATTTTCAAAATTTAAAACTAATTGTTTATATGTTGTGACTAACTTATTGAGGTTGACTAGCCTAATTAACCTTGCATTATTTTTTATCTTAAAAATTGTCAAAAAATGTTAACGTTGTCCAGTTAACTTATTGCGGTTGACCAGTTGATCTTTGCATTATTTTTGTTGTTTCCAGTGGACTGATTAAATAATTTCTATAATGTACATGTATGTTCTTCTTGAGTTTCAGCTAAATTCAAGACCTGGACATTCAAGACCTGTCCCGGGTTTTGAATTCAGCCCCGCTCTCCCCTTAGCTTATCATATCCACTCCCGGCTTTTAGAATGTAGGGCTTATCCTTGATTTCAAAACCGACATAAAACAATGGAATTAGAGCGTGACTGGTTATTAAAGGGTGACGGCAGAGTGGGGATAGTGTGGAGGTAAGGTGTAGGATAGGGTGGGGTAGGGTTGTATAGGGTGACGGTATAGTGGGGATAGTGTGAAGGTAAGGTGTAGGATAGGGTGGGGGTAGGGTTGTATAGGGTGACGGCAGAGTGGGGATAGGGTGGAGGTAAGGTGTAGGATAGGGTGGGGGTAGGGTTAACGTTGTATAGCGTGACTGCCGCGTGGGGATAGGGTGGGGTAAGGTGTAGGATAGGGTGGGGTAGGGTTATATAGGGTGACGGTAGAGTGGAGTGTGGAGGTAAGGTGTAGGATAGGGTGGGGGTAGGGTTGTATAGCGTGACTGCCGCGTGGGGATAGGTGGGGGTGTAAGGTGTAGGATAGGGTGGGGGTAGGGTTATATAGGGTGACGGTAGAGTGGGGATAGTGTGGAGGTAAGGTGTAGGATAGGGTGGGGGTAGGGTTGTATAGGGTGACGGCAGAGTGGGGATAGGGTGGAGGTAAGGTGTAGGATAGGGTGGGGGTAGGGTTGTATAGCGTGACTGCCGTGTGGGGATAGGGTGGGGTAAGGTGTAGGATAGGGTGGGGGTAGGGTTATATAGGGTGACGGTAGAGTGGGGATAGTGTGGAGGTAAGGTGTAGGATAGGGTGGGGGTAGGGTTGTATAGGATGACTGCCGCGTGGGGATAGGGTGGGGTAAGGTGTAGGATAGGGTGGGGGTAGGGTGACGGTAGAGTGGGGATAGGGTGCTGCATTCCTCCTCTAGAAGCGAAAGGGAATGGAATGAGAATTGAATGCATGGTATAATTCCTTAGAAAACATATTGTTAACCTGGAGGATTTCTAACTTGCACTGCTTCTGTTTCTATAGGATAATAATGCTATTCGGATGGTAACTTTGAAAGGTAAGCTATAATGCTGTTTGTTTCTTTGCCGTAACCATGTGTGTCATGATAATGGCCACCTCTACACAACAGCCACCCCTACACACAACAGCCACCTCTACACAACATCCACCTCTACACAACAGCCACACCTCTACACAACAGCCACCCATACACACAACAGCCACGTCTACACAACAGCAACCTCTACACAACAGCCACCCCTACACACAACAGCCACCTCTATACAATGGCCACCTCTACACAACAGCCACCTCTATTCAATGGCCACCTCTACACAACAGCCACCTCTACACAACAGCCACCTCTACACAACAGCCACCTCTACACAATGGTCACCTCTACACAATGGCCACCCCTACACACAACAGCCACCTCTACACAACAGCCACTTCTACACAACAGCCACTTCTACACAACAGCCACCCCTACACACAACAGCCACATCTACACAACATCTACCTCTACACAACAGCCACTTCTACACAACAGCCACCTCTATACAATGGCCACCTATACACAACAGCCACCTCTACACAACAGCCACCTCTACACAACAGCCACTTCTACACAACAGCCACCTCTACACAACAGCCACGTCTACACAACAGCCACCTCTACACACAACAGCCACCCCTACACACAACAGCCACATCTACACAACATCTACCTCTACACAACAGCCACTTCTACACAACAGCCACCTCTATACAATGGCCACCCACACACAACAGCCACCTCTACACAACAGCCACCTCTACACAACAGCCAGCCCTACACACAACAGCCACCTCTACACAACAGCCACCTCTACACAACAGCCACCTCTACACAACAGCCACTTCTACACAACAGCCACTTCTACACAACAGCCACCTCTACACAACAGCCACCCCTACACACAACAGCCACCTCTACACAACAGCCACCCCCTACACACACACAGCCACACCTCTACACAACAGCCACCTCTACACAACAGCCACACCTCTACACAACAGCCACCTCTACACAACAGCCACCTCTACACAATGGCCACCTCTACACAATGGCCACCTCTACACAATGGCCACCCACACACACAACAGCTACCTCTACACAACAGCCACCTCTACACAACAGCCACCTCTACACAACAGCCACCTATACACAACAGCCACACCTCTACACAACAGCCACCCCTACACACAACAGCCACCTCTACACAACAGCCAAACAATACACAACAATAGAGATAACACAATTTAGTACTATACACAACAGCCACCCCTCACACACAACAGCCACCCCTACACTCAATTGCACCTAAACACAACAGCTTTACCCTCTACAAGGTGACGTCTACACAACAGCCACCTCTACACAGTGAGCCACCTCGACACAATGGGGACCTCTACACAATGGCCATCTCTACACAATGGCCACCCACATTTGACACAAGGCGCAAGATAATCTACGTCTACACAACAGCCACTTATTTCACTATACACTACTATACACTACAGCACTGCTACACACAGCCACTATACACAACAGCACCTATACACAACAGCCACACCTATACACAACAGCCACCCCTATACACAACATATACACTATTATACACAGCCACCTGCACAACTGTACACTACACATACACTATGGTGAAACAATAGAAAACAATAGAGATAACACTATTTAGTACTATTTAGTAATAGTACTATATCACAGTTTTATTGTTTGCACTCTATTGCACCTAAATACACTCTGCTTTACCCTATAAAGGTGACGTGACGACATTGGTTGGTGGTTTAAGTGAAGGATACCTCGATGGTTTTGGGACGGCTGCTCGATTTTTTCATCCCACTGGATTAACATTTGACTCAAGGCGCAAGATAATCTACGTCACTGATCAGGTACTTATTTCACTATACACTACTATACACTACTATGTACTGCTATACACTGCTATACACCACTATGTACTACTAGCACTATACACCACTACTCACAACTATTTGTCTCTATTCACTTCTATACACTACTATATACACTATTATACACCACTATGCAGTACTGTACACTACCATACACTATCATGCACTACTACACCAATATTCATTATGCACAAGCAGAAGATGGGAAGTCGTGGTCGTGCTCCCTGTGCCTGGATCTCTTCACAATGTCCTATTTGATTTTGCTCCTCGATCTTTAGAATTGCATCAGAGAACATCATTTCTTTTCTATTTACCATAGCTTCACAAAGCTATGCATGGGCTTCCTGTGGTGCAACTAATTCTCAGATGTCAATAAGATTGATAGCAAGTGTGTTTTTCTTTCAGTACAACCACATGATACGTAGTATCACAGCGGTGGGATTCAAGGGTAGAGTACCACAACACTGTAAGAACATGTTAACATAATATTGACTGAATACCCTGCCCTACCCTGAGAGGATTTCTTGGGTTACGGTTATTCAACGATTTCTTCTGAGGCTGTTGTTCAAAATAATATGCATAGGTCTTTTTGATGGGCTTCCTGTGGTAAAGCGCACGGGATATTATATTGGGTTTCCTGTGGTAAAGCGCACGGGATATTATATTGGGTTTCCTGTGGTAAAGAGCAACGGGATATTATATTGGGCTTCCTGTGGTAAAGCGCACAGGATATTATATTGGGTTTCCTGTGGTAAAGCGCACGGGATATTATATTGGGTTTCCTGTGGTAAAGCGCACGGGATATTATATTGGGTTTCCTGTGGTAAAGAGCAACGGGATATTATATTGGGCTTCCTGTGGTAAAGCGCACAGGATATTACATTCACATTACATTGGGCTTCCTGTGGTAAAGAGCAACGGGATATTATATTGGGCTTCCTGTGGTAAAGCGCACGGGATATTTTCTTGGGCTTCCTGTGGTAATGCGCACGGGATATTATATTGGGCTTCCTGTGGTAAAGCGCACGTGATATTATATTGGGCTTCCTATGGCAAAGCGCACAGGATATTATATTGGGCTTCCTGTGGTAGAGTGCAGGGATATTATATTGGGCTTCCTGTGGTAAAGCGCACGTGATATTATATTGGGCTTCCTGTGGTAAAGCGCACGTGATATTATATTGGGCTTCCTGTGGTAAAGCGCACAGGATATTATATTGGGCTTCCTGTGGTAGAGTGCAGGGATATTATATTGGGCTTCCTGTGGTAAAGCGCACAGGATATTATATTGGGCTTCCTGTGGTAGAGTGCAGGGATATTATATTGGGCTTAAAGCGCAGGGACTTTTGTGTGGGCTTCCTGTGGTAAAGCGCACAGTCAGATTATATACAAGATCCTGTACTCGAGTGCACAATATTATTTTGGGCTTCCAATGTTTACAGTTTTTGCGGACAGGATATTACGATAATTGTATGTACTGTGGTAGACGCAGAAATGAATTCTTAATGTGGTATCTTTGTGCCTTATAAAAAGTTATTTCATTGATCGAAATATTAGAGTATTATGCCTTTATTTGATATCAAATTCCTGTTCTTTTGCTGTGCTAAATACTCTATTTTGGACAACATGGCGGCCAGCTGACATGGAGTAAACAGTTTGTCGACGTTGCAAGCTCAGTCGCGAAGAAGATGTAAGGGAAAGTAAATACATTTAGTCAATTCTTATACATATGGAATGTATATTATTATATTTTAGCTTTCATCAACACCAAATCAACTTCAAATCAACGAAGATAAAACTTGGGTATGATATCTGGAATACTCAATTATCCCAATCTTTAAAGTTAGTTATCTCGAAATTGAGCCGAAATCTCCACAATTTCCACAGCATAATTCATTAGTCATGTTTCCTGTTTTGAAAAATTCCAGTAACTTCTCTGGGAAAAATCGCTCGGTCGAAGATTTTCGACAATATCTTCGTCATAATTTGTAGAACGTGAATTAATCGTCAACACATTTATTATGGTATTCGTTTTATGGTAGGGCCTCTTCTGTCAGTGTTCCAATGTTCTTGTAATGTTCCCATCCAAGGTCATGTTTTTAGATATTATGCTGAGATCGGTCAAAGTGTAAACATTTTATTGAAGTGTAAAGTTTGCATAAATTTCATTACTCAAAAATATACATTTTTTGCATATTGCTTGAAATCCAGCCCAAAACTCCACAAAAATTTTTACCACTTCATAGAACTATGTACCATATGCTTTCAGTATATGTTATTGAGATTGTTGGAAAAAATCGCCAGAAGAGATAAAATTACAGTTTTTCATGATAACAACAAAAATATCTTCATGGAAAGGTCGGGGAAGACATCTAAATTGTTTTCAAATTCGACGAAACTTTGTACAGGTATAGTAAATAAATACCACAAGACACCAGGACAGTTTCAAGACTGTTGTTACAGTATTTATAGAAAAACAAATTAAGTTATAATCCACAAAATTCCAGCTTGGGCTTCCTGTGCCTTCAATATCAAACAAAATACGAATTTTGTGAATAGCCAGTGTGCAGTGAAAAGCCAGAATTAAATTAACATTTGACTATATTAAGCCTTTTTGTCGAACTCTGATGATCAAAATAGCAACAGAATAAAATATAGCGTTATTATTACTATAATCGGTTTTTGTGCTTCCGAAATTACGCTTTTATGGTCCAGCGGTTAAGCGCATGCTCATGCAAATTTCCCTCCTGTTATATTGGGCTTCATGTGGTAAAGCGCACATGATATTATATTGGGCTTCCTGTGGTAGAGTGCAGGGATATTATATTGGGCTTCCTGTGGTAGAGCGCACAGGATATTATATTGGGCTTCCTATGGCAAAGCGCAATTCATTAATGCATTGTCACAATACATAATAATAATTGAAAAATAATAATTGAAATTTATATAGCACTAAAATTATAAATATTCTAAAGCACTTTACAAGACTATAAAAAGAAAAATATAAAACACTAAATAAGCTTTAAAAATGTCATGCAATTAGTTATAAAAAGATTATTTAAAAAAATAAATAATAGACAACATAGACAATTCCGTAAAAATACACGTGGTTTGCCACCGGGAGCCCAATATATTTTCCCGGAAGCTTTACCACAGGAAGCCCGTCCATAAATATGCAAGCATACGTCATCCTAAGAAGAAATAGCTGGGCTACCTGGTGTAGTCATGCAAACCAGGGTATTTGGTCAAATGAGCTGCAACGATGAGTAAATGTCATTATGGCTGGTTAATAATGTGTTTTCTTCTTTTCCATAGTTTCATTGAGTGATTCTACACAGAGATCTCAGTTTGGTGTGTTCCTTCTATGCATTGTGTTACTAACCATTCTGGTACTGACGAAGCGATATTGGAAGCCATGGTTATCTAGACGACAAAATCCACACCATCGTTTGTAAATCATCATTGTAATCATTTTTATTGTCAACATCATCATCATCATTATCACATAATATACTATCAATAAAGCAATGATCTTTATTTAAGCATGACAAAGTTTAAACATTATGCTTATGCTGTGGAATGCCCTAACAAACCACGTTAGGGTTACGACAATACGAAATAATTATTATCATGATCAATCAAATTATAATAATAATAATAATTTTATTTTTATTATTTAATATTTGGATATGATCACATTACAATAATTTACATCTCAATACTATAATCTAAATACTGTCCAGTGATATCAGTGATGGGCTGTTATCAGTTTGAAACATCAAATGATCAAAAGTTTCTGTCAATTTAAATTATATAAAAACAAATGTATTGCATGAAAATAGCTAAAATTCATAATTGTGATGTTACACCTAAAGAGCTAACTTAGGTTCATAGGCAGAAAACTAATGCAGCATCATCATTTTATAAGGCCTTAATGCGCCTATTGGCGAGAAGAGAGATGATCATCGTCATCACCATCATTTTTATATATTTTAGAATGTGCACATTCAAACAAGTTTTACTGTAAGCTCTTTTGTATTTACATGAATAAATAAATTACTTACTTACATCATCACCATCATCACCATCATTATCAACATCATCATCGCCATCAACATCATCATCTCCATCATCGTCACCATCATCATCACCATCGTCATCAACATCACCATCATCATCAACATCACCATCATGATCATCACCATCATCATCATCATCATCGCCATCAACATCACCATCATCATCAACATCATCATATTCATCATTACCATCATCTGACGCTCATTAATAATAATAAAGTTAAGCCATTTCTGACAAGTTAGTTGTTAGTTTCTCTTTTAATATTTTATGTCATGCCTCGCCACCATAGTTACCATGGCATACTTTGGATCTTAATCCATAATCTGAAGCATCTTGCAATGACTTGCGTTTCCACTTATAATGGCAGTTGTATCTTACAATGACAGTTGTATCTTGCAATGACCTTTGTATGTTACAATGACTTGCGTATCCACTTACAATGACTTGCGTTTCCACTTATAATGACTTGCGTATCCACTTGGAATGACTTCCGTATTCATTTGCAATGACTTTTGTATCTTACAATGACTTGCGTCTCCACTTGGAATTACATTTGTATCTTACAATGACTTGCGTATCCACTTACAATGACTTGCGTTTCCACTTATAATGAATTGCGTATCCACTTGGAATGACTTCCGTATCCATTTGCAATGACTTTTGTTCAATTCCCTTGGGAATTCATTCAATTCACTTGGGAATTAGTTCAATTCCCTTGAGAATTTGTTCAATTCCCTTGGGAATTCGTTCAATTCCCTCGGGAATTCGTTCAATTCCCTTGGGAATTCAAGGAATTCGTTCAATTTCAATTCCCTTGGGAATTCACTTGGGAATTACTTTATTACTTTATTCCAATTATTCTTAAATGTTGGCCAAAAAGTTACATTTAAAATAGATACAATATACCCTATAGAGATGGAACATATGAATAAATTATTGGAATATAGGAATAAATTATTATTTAAATGTTGGCCAAAAAGTGTACATTTAAAAGATACAATATACCCTATAGAGATGGCATATATTAAAAATATTTGCTTGTGTCAGTTTTGACAAACTAAAAGAAAGAGGAAAAAAACTAAGTCCTCATCCCCACCCAAAGATATATCCCACCCCACCCAAAGATATATCCCCCTCCCCACCCAAAGATATATCCCCTCCCCACCCAAAGATATATCCCCACCCCACCCAAAGATATATCCCCATCCCACCCAAAGATATATCCCCTCCCCACCCCCCAAAGATATATCCCCACCCCACCCAAAGATATATCCCCCCAAAGATCCCCACCCAAAGACATATCCCCTCCCCACCCAAAGACATATCCCCTCCCCACTCAAAGACATATCCCCTCCCCACCCAAAGACATATCCCCTCCCCACTCAAAGACATATTCCCTCCCCACCCAAAGACATATCCCCTCCCCACCCCATTGGACCATACTGGGAAAGATCAACATTTGCTAAGTGTACAGTACAAGCGATTTCCAAATCCTGTTTGAATCATTGGTCAACTGCTTGATTCGATGGGTTCATTCTTGGTTGTGATGATCTTTGACAGGGCTGTCATTAAGAATTCAACTATCTGGATCTTAAAGTTTTAGTTCTCACAAGAGAAATGAAAACAAACTTGATCCTTGTGCTTGCATTTATACTCGACTCCCTGGTAAAACCAACACCGCTGTCAAACGTCTGCGCCTGCGCAGTAGATTACAAGGAGGACTGCAAAGTTTGTTTATTTACATTCGGGTCTGTGGTCGCCTTTGAAAAGTTTTTTGAGATTTATAAGGAAGTGTTTTTGTATTTAAGGTTGAGTTTTTCTCCGAGTGTTCTTTTAAACATTTTCGCTTTATACGTACTTTCTATATTAATATGTTTTTTTCTATTTTGAGAAAATTAGAAATGAAGTTTGTTGTTTTGCTCGCGCTATTGATAGGGTCGGCTTTTACTTTCAATGGTGAAACAGAGCGAAAACTAAATTGTGCTAAGAAGAAAAGAAGAGAAGAATGCAATGGATTTCTGTATGTAGCAAATAAAGGTTTGTCTAGAGCTGCCAGTATCACCGAGGGCTCCTCTCTCTGCGTTAAACATCGCGACGAGGTAAACAGAAAAGACAATCGTTGTTCCTTCCCATCTTCTTCGACACATTCCAGCACTCTGGTACCCATACCAGAAAGGCTGTACAAGTCAATTGACTGTCTAGGTATGAGCGGACATGACTATTCGCCAGGCACTAAATGGTGTACAATTTGTCGCAAGACCGGCGAAAAAATGTTGATGGATACAAGTCCTGAACTTTACGTGCCACCGACGAAAAGAAAGGTGTGTTTCAAAATAAAAATTACAGTAACACTTTTCGCATTTTGTTTTCATTTAATTTTATAAGTGTTTAACTAATGTAATTATGTCTTATTGTTAATAGATGAGCAGTAAGAATGGCAGGCAGGAGTCACCAAAATGTTTCTCTCCTCGGTCAAAACTCTCGAAGGCACAATATATACGGGTATATAAGCTTATGATATTTACAAGATTTACAATGAATGCAAATTCAATTTTTTATATGACAATTAAAATAACTCCTATTCATTAACTCCTAATAAATTATATTTTGTAGATATGTAGTGTTTCCACGTCGCCCTTATTATTGTTGTGTGAGGCCGTGGAAATGGCTAGACAAGATTTGACAACACATTGTAATTCAGTTGTAAAGTTTTCATCGTTATAGAGTACAATCGAAAGACACCTTCGAACATTGTTCAACCGCTTGGACAGTCTATGTGGAGATACTACAATATATACTTCCTATGCCGGGCTCCGTAAAATTCGTTAACCAGAAAGGCGCTGTCCAGCTTGATGTCGATGTATGGGATAGGATGTCAGAGGCTCTCAACAAACTAGATAAATTGGAAGGTACAAAAAAATAATATATAAAGCTATATATATAACTTATTCTATGAAAGGAACTTGCAATGACTGAAGTGTTCTTTGATTAAAATATTCTAATAGTGCAATTTGGTGCAGAGACAGTCTGACATTGTCAAAGGGGATTCCCCTGGTGGTACATGTAATTGATATAGAACGGATTAATTAATTTGATACTTTATTTAAGGTGGTTCCAGCATAATGAATGACCTGTTTGCCGTATTTTTTTAACTCGCTCGCTCCGCGTCAATATTGCTTGGATTTTATTATGCTTAGCACAAATACTAATTCAACTATTCTGCTTTTGGAAGGTTTATTCAAAATTATCATTGTAAGCCGCGTTTGTGAATGCCAGCTGATATTCAAACGACACTATTTACACTAAAACTGCTGCCAAACGGTTTTCCCTCGTACGATTTTTTTAAATCTTCGTGAACGACCTTTTAAGGTCCCTAGTAATGTTCTGACGAGGTAAGAAGGAAATTAATCGAGCCGAAATCACCAGTTCATATTTTTGTTGTCAATATTTGGACCTATCGGTTGTTACGTGACTTCGGCTCGAACAATTTTCTTCTTACCTCGTCAGAACATCACTATGGACCTTAAAAGGTCGTTAGTGAAGTATAAAAAAAATCGTACGAGGGAAAACCGTTTGGCAGCAGTTTTAGTGAAAATAGTGTCGTTTGAATATCAGCTGGCATTCACAAACGCGGCTTACAATGATAATTTTGAATAAACCGTCCAAAAGCAGAATGGTTGAATTAGTATTTGTGTTAAGCACAATAAAATCCAAGCAATATTGACGCGGAGCGAGCGAGTTAAAAAATACGGCAAACCGGTCATTCATTATGCGGGAACCACCTTAAGTGGCCGTCTCTATAAAAACCTCTCAGTCGTTTTCGCTTCTAAAATAAATATCTCCCAAACTCTAGCTAATGAAAGACTATATCAAGGTTAAAACTAAAACGGGTTTGGTTTGCTTCAAAATATTTTTATTTTATTTTATTTTATTTTTTGAAATGATTCCGTCTGAGAGCTGGTCAAGAGGTCAAATTTGCATGAAATTATATACTACTTTTTTACGGCGCTGTACAAACTTCGTCTCGCATTATCCAGCGAAACTTTTTATATCATGTTGTAGATAAATGTATCTAGTTTGTCTAGAGGTAAAGCGTTATTCAATCGGTTCACCCGTTTATGAGAAAATTAGTTGATAATTAACCCCACTAAGATCTAACTGAACGGCGGCTCAAAATTACCCAACTTTACTCGATTATTTTGCAAAAGTGGCACCTCGCTGGACTCTCTCATTGACACAGTCGGATTGAACATCATTTCATTTACACAAATCTGTAAAAACCCGTGTACGTTTTGGATATTTCAAAAGTTACGACAATTTCAGTTGGTGCATGTTAGACGATTTACGAATATTAATTAGGTGCAATATCTTATCCATATGAAGTTGAAAATAGCTTACCTCCTTCCTAAATCGCTGTATTTGGAAATGTTGACCTGGAATGAAGTCTAGCATGGGTAAAATGGGAAACATGAGCGATTTAGGAAGGAGGTAAGCCGTTTTCAACTTCATATGGATAAGATATCTGAGATATTGCACCTAATTAATATTCGTAAATCGTCTAACATGCACCAACTGAAATTGTCGTAACTTTTGAAATATCCAAAACGTACACGGGTTTTTACAGATTTGTGTAAATGAAATGATGTTCAATCCAATTGTGTCAATGAGAGAGTCCAGCGAGGTGCCACTTTTGCAAAATAATCGAGTAAAGTTGGGTAATTTTGAGCCGCCGTTCAGTTAGATCTTAGTGGGGTTAATTAATTATCAACTAATTTTCTCATAAACGGCTGAACCGATTAATAACGCTTTACCTCTAGACAAACTAGATACATTTTTATTATATAGATATCGATGAAATATCAGGATTTCTCCTGTGTCTAAAATGTCGTACGCAGTGAAGATATCATTTTTATCCTTCACATGTGAAGATATCACCGTTGCCATGACCACCCTCTTATCAGCCAATCACACTTTAATGGTTTCTTCGGCGCCTTTGCGCGAGAATTTGTTTCTTCTGATCAAAATGGCAGCCAAAACAACCTTGAACAACTGTGATGATCTTTTTGACGAAATACCTTATTTCGATATTAATCTCCTACCACAAATTGAAGGAGAAGAAATTAAGCAAGACGCAGGAAGATTTCTCAATGTTACTGATAGCGATGTAGACAAATTAATTGAAGGAGAGGAAAACAAAAATACAAAGAAAACAACTCACTACGACCTAAAACTCGTCAAGAAATCTCTTGAGGAAGAGCGAAGAGAAGACAGAGAAATAGAGAAGATTCCACCTCATGAACTTAACGTTTACTTAAGCCAATTCATAGTGGCTGCAAGAACAAAGACGGGGGAAGAGTACGAACCGACTTCTCTTCGAGGAATTCTTTCTAGTGTTGAACGCCATTTAAGTCGTGCAAATTACGGCAAATCGATTTTCAAAGACTGCGAATTCCAAAAAACCAGAGATGCTTTGAAGGCTAAACAAAAGGAATTGAAGCGGCATGGGCGTGGAAACAAACCGAGAGCTACCACAGCTCTTTCTGATGTGGAAATTGATATTTTATTCGACAAAAAGTTGCTCGGAGTAAACTCGCCACAAGCCTTGCAAAACACAGTTTGGCTAAACAATATGATTCATTTTGGTATGCGTGGATGCACGGAGCAGAGAGAATTACGTTGGGGAGACATCGTTTTAAAGACAGACAGTGAAGGAAAGGAGTATCTCGAGTACTATGAACGTCAAACGAAAACTAGAACGGGAGAAAATCCTCGTAACCAACGCCAAGTTAAGCCGCGAATGTATGCTAACAAAGCTGCCGTTTCTGTTGAGCGTGACCCTGTGCATGTTTACAAAGTGTACAAAGAAAAACGACCACCAACTATGTTAGAACCGGATTCGTGCTTCTACTTGGCTATAAATCACTTTAAAACAGAAACTGAATTAATGACAATGAACTCAAAATGGTTTAAAACTCAGCCGATGGGAGTAAACAAATTAAACAGTCTAATGAAGGAAATGACACAAACGGCACAAATTACGACCAAAACAAACCACAGCGGACGGAAAACCTTAGTTCAAAAGCTTCAGGACAATGGCGTGCCTGCAAACCAAATCATTCAAGTCACAGGACACAGAAACCTGCAGTCAGTTAACAATTACAGTTGTCTTCGGGAAAAACAGTTGGAGAATATTTCACATATTCTATCGGCCACTGCGACAAGTTCAACCTGCAAGATAGTTTGCCGGTTCACTGTCAAGTCACTCAATCAAGATTATCCTCTTCAACTGCCGTCGACATCAACGAAAATAGACTACAATCCATGTTTTATGGAATTACATCTCGGGAGGTGTTTTCAACATCAATTTTGCCCCAGCCACAAATACAGTGCAAAGTCCGAAACTTGAAAGTCCAAAACCCAAGAGGCGACGATATATTATCGAGAGCGATAGCAGTCAAGAAAATTAGTCAGGAATCCATGTTTTATGTTCCGCAAAATTAACTGTGTTCTTTTTCTTGTTATTTGATCGAGCTAAAACATTCTATTGTTGAGTAACTTTATCACCTAGATTCAATTAGTTTTGAGTAACTTCATCTACAATTATCTATAACTTTATCACTTTCAAGAACTTTAGTCGTTGTTCGAACAGACAGTTTTATAGCCGGCTTACATGTTATATCCTTTAGAATCATATATAGCGGAATGTTTGTTCAATAAAGCTGTTAGTTGAAGTTTTGTCTTGATCCTGATATTTCATCAATATCTATATAATAAACAGAACATTACATGGGCGCTTGGAGATACGAATTTTATCTTCTCGTGTTGAATATCTCTCACTCGTTCGCTGCGCTCACTCGTGAGAGATATTATCAACACTCGAAGATAAAATTCGTATCTCCGCGCGCCCATGTAGTAGTAGTAAAAGGCGGGCTCTAGCCCACATAAAATTCCTGGGGACCCCCCTTGACCATTTTGGGGCCTACTACTACTTAAGAGGGGAGAAGGGGGGGGGGGGGGGGGGGTCACAAAGAGGTGATAGAATGATTTCTATATATGGATAAGGAGTTGAAAGAGATTTATGATTGGTTGACAAAAGATGATAGTTCAGATGAGGAAGATCTTTATGAGTTGCAAGAGGGGGTAAAAGAGTGTACAAAGTGCGACAGAATTTTTGAAAGCGTGGGAGGATTTTATTATCACATGGCTAACCGAGTATGTGACAGACACTGTTCAGACTGCAGCAAGCAAAATAAGGCCCGTAAAAAGATCAGGTCTTTCACCCGCGAGCAAATGTTGGCATATCATATGCAGGATAAGGTTTGTAAAGAATCTATTTGTGAGCACTGTAACAGATCTTTCAACGTCAAGCAAATGCTAGAGTTGCGCGTGAAAAAAAATAGGGCTTATGTTGTTGATGAGCGAAGTGGGCCAGTATTAGGAAGATAAATATGTAAGATATATGGATAAGGATTTGAAAGAGGTTTATGATTGGTTGATGAAAGACTATTATGTTATAAAAAAGAAAGCAAGCGCGTTAAAAGGTTTTGTGAGAACTTTCAGAATTAAGGGAAGGGGTAAAATGGACTCTAAAACATTTATGAAGAATGCTAAATATAATGTTGTTAGATTGCTAGATGATCAAGAGAAACCGTATAAAACAAAACTTATTTTAGAGGTTGTGTTTCGTAAAAAGAAGGATTCAACCATCTCACACTTTCATTCGGAGATAGAGGTGATTACAGATGCGACTGACGTTGCTAAAGTTTATGAATGGATGCAAGAGGATATTTTAGAGAAGATCGCTACATTTCAAAATATGGGTTCTGGATGGCAGTTTAAAAGAGTTGTGGCTCTAGATATTAGTGCTGATAAATATGCGCCTTTGAGAGGTAGATCTTATGTCGATTTACCGCCGAAGTTAAAAAAGAAGAAAGCAATAGTTAACTTACAAAACAAAGATAACCAATGTTTTAAATGGGCGATTACAATTGCGGTGTTTCCATCAGATAAGATTAGAGAGAGAGTTACCAAAGTTTTGAAAGAGAATGCAGAGAAGTTAGATTGGAGCGGTCTTGAGTTTCCAGTGCAGCTGGATAAGATTTCAATCTTTGAAAAGAATAACCCCAGGTTTGCAATCAATGTTTATGGGTGGAAAGAAAGCATCTATCCGTTGAGAATAAGCGATAATGAGGGTAGAGAAGAAACAATTAATTTGCTGTTGATAACAAATCATTATTGTTGGATAAAAAATATGAGCAGATTGCTGGCATCACAGATTACAAGCCACAAGGGAAAGAGATATTTCTGCGAAAGATGCCTCATTTCATTTAAAACAGAGATTTCGTTGGATAAACATTCTGAATGCTGTGAGAAACACAATTCGATTAAGATTACTATGCCAAAGAAAGGTAGCACAATCTCATTCAAGAATTACAATAGAAGTATGAGAGTGCCTTTTGTAGTTTATGCTGATTTCGAATGCTTCACAGAAACTATCAGACAGGAAGAGGAGCATAAGGAAGACGAATCTTATACAGAAAAGTATCAGCGGCATAAACCGTCTGGATTTCGCTATATTATTAAATGTTACGATGATAATTTGTTCCAGCCAAAGACTGTTGGTTATACGGCAACCGGAGATGAAGATATTGGTAAGATGTTTGGAGAATGTTTGGAGAAAGATGTTAGAAAACTTGCTGAGATAAAAACAGATCTGCCTCTTGTGATGACAAAAGAGAATAGGAAAGATTATGAGAATGCAGTTGACTGTTTCATCTGTAATCAAAAGTTGAAAGAAGATAAAGTTAAAGATCACGATCATTTGACAGGAAAGTATCGCGGAGCTGCTCATAATGATTGTAATTTAAACTACAGAATTCCTAAACACATTCCAGTGATATTTCATAATTTGGCTGGATATGACGCGCATTTGTTTATAAAGAGTTTAGGATTTTCAGAAGGCAAGATTGATTGTATTCCAAATAATGAGGAGAAGTACATTTCATTTAAGAAGGATATAGTTGTCGGATCTTGGATTAAAGATGGTAAAACAATTTTCATCAAACGCGAACTTAGATTTATCGATAGTTTTAAGTTCATGGCTTCAGGTTTGGACCGTCTGGTAGCATATCTGAAAAAAGAACAGTTCATAAATATGAAGAAGTTCTTTACAGGCGAAAAACTCGACTTGTTGTTGAGAAAAGGAGTTTATCCTTATGACTATGTGAACTGTTTGTCAAAGTTAGATGAACGCAGTTTGCCAAAGAAGGAAGAGTTCTTCAGCAGACTTAATGACAGTGATATTTCAACCGCCGATTACAAGCATGCGTTGAAAGTTTGGCAAGTTTTCAAAATGAAGACTATGAGGGATTACCACGATTTGTATCTTCTTTCAGATGTAATTCTACTGATGGATGTGTTTGAAACCTTTCGCGGTGTGTGCATGGATAATTATAAGTTAGATCCCTGTTGGTATTTTACAGCCCCAGGTTTGAGCTGGGATGCTATGTTGAAGATGACAGAGATAGAACTTGAACTTTTAACTGATGTGGATATGCTTTTAATGATTGAAAAAGGAACTAGAGGTGGTGTTAGCATGATTACTAAACGGTATGCAAAGGCGAATAACAAGTATATGAAAGATTATAAGAAGGATAAGAGGGATATCTTTATTAAGTATCTTGATGCAAATAATCTATATGGTTGGGCCATGTCAGAACCACTTCCCACCGGCGGTTTCAAATGGATGAATAAAGATAAACTGCGTCATTGGTACAATTATCCATGTATTTTAGAAGTGAATTTAGAGTATCCAGAAGAGTTGCATGATTTGCACAATGAATATCCTTTAGCGCCAGAACATTTGATGCTGAACAAAGTTGAAAAGCTAGTTCCTACGATTAGAAATAAAAGAAAATATGTTGTACATCACGCAATTCTGAAGTTGTATGAAAGTTTAGGAATGGAAATAGTTAAAATACGCAGAGGAATTACCTTTAATGAATCAGACTGGCTGAAAAAGTATATAAACTTGAACACGGAACTTAGAACGGCGGCAAAGAATGACTTTGAAAAGGATTTCTTCAAGTTGATGAACAACAGCGTGTTTGGTAAAACTATGGAAAATATCCGTAACAGACAAGATATTAAACTTGTAACTAATGAGAAACAAGCGGCAAGACTAATTGCACAGCCGAATTATCACAGGAGAACCATATTTTCAGAACATTTGTGTGCTATTCACATGCTTAAAACAGAATTGATCTTTAACAAACCGGTCTATCTTGGCATGGTTATTCTAGATCAGTCGAAAGCGCTCATGTATGATTTTCATTATAACTACTTTAAAAAGAAGTTCAAAAGTAGTAAGTTGCTGTTTACAGATACAGACAGTCTTATGTATGAGATAAAAACAGAAGATTTCTATAAAGATATTAAAGGTGATATTGATAGATGGTTTGATACAAGTGCTTATCCAAAAGATCATGCAATTGGCAAGTGGGTCAATAAGAAAGTAATAGGAATGATGAAAGATGAAACTGCTGCAGCCGGCGAAATAACTGAGTTTGTTGGTTTGAGAAGTAAACTGTACGCTTACAAAATAGATGAGAAAGAGGAAAAGAAATGCAAAGGTATTAAGAAGTCTGTTGTAAAGAATGATATTGAATTTGATGATTATAAGAATTGTCTGTTCTCTGGAGTTAAGTAACGACTCGTATTACAACTGGTGCACCAAAGCGATAACAGCGGGTGCCAGCATTCGCGGCAAAATACAAATACTCGAATGTGATTGGCTGAGAGGCCATCTTTTTCCGATATTTCATGGTTTGCCGTAGATTCCAACAATGAGCGAACCATATTTGGTAGTACTTAGCATAATTCGCTATTACCCGAAGTTATACGGATTTTCATCGTGAGGAAGCTTGTGATACGAAGGTAAATGACTCCAAGTTGTTGAAATGTGAGACTGTTTAGAATGTTTATATCCAGCAAATACATCATTATTTATCCATATTTCTTTGTAGTTACGCAACAATTAGGTTTATTTAAGTTTCCATGGCATATTGTGTTGCTGTATGTTCGTGTTCTAAACATTTGGAGTGGGGATTCCGCGAAACTGCGTTCGACTTGAAAGGTCACGTCGAAAGAAAGGTTATTTGTGGAAGGATTCCAAATGCTGAGGTGTGAAGTACCAAACGGACCAATACAATTGAAGATTAGCTGAATAGATATCATGGTTAGCGGAAATACAACACAGACCATGCAGTTGCTTATGATCAAAGAAATCTTTAATTTCTTCAAATTTCTTATATTTATTCAAGTGAATTGCGTACATATTATCAAAACTAACCGGTTTGATTCGAATTTAAGTAGCATTCTCGGCCATTTAGGCTTATTTTGGCGACTCATTACAAACATTATCCAATTACAGTGTATGGTATGATCATTTTCTTCAGTATACAAACTTGCTCACGATAGAAATCGCTGAAACTTCTACAATACAATTGTATGAATATTTGATGCTTTCTTGATAAGTTTTATCGTTGGATATTATCTAACACTAGTAATATCTAAAGATATAGGTTTGAATTTGGCGCTACGACACCTTTTTTGAGCTTTGTACCAATCAAATTCTTGTATTTAATTAAAAGCAAACAAGGTCTGATTAACGGCTCCAAATCGCTTTCAAGTCCAAATCCGCACCACCTCTTACGCGAGCCGCTACTTAAAGTCATGCGAAAGATGAATGTGATTAGAAGTTACAAACACCAGCTCTTTTCAGAAACAGTGAATAAAGTGGCTTTGTCAAGAGAAGATGACAAAAGGATTATTCTTTCAGACGGAATTCACACCAGCTCTATATGAGAACACTATCTGGTGGTAACTGAGTGTCTGCAGGAACGACTTGTAATTCCTCGAGGACAAAAGAACGTTTTGGAGCCCCGTCAGAAAGGAAATATAATAGAGGTTGATTGGATGATATCTGGATTCGAGTTATATCATACATCTCCATAGACCATATTGGATCAGTGGCACGTCTTTTTTCGCCACCCTCCAATTCACCAGGAGCATATAAATATCTAACTTTCACACCTGCTGGTAATCTTTTCTCTTTTAATCCAACAGGTCTTTTATAATTAGCCTCTTTAGAATCAACTTTTTTTAGCTTTATTGATTCACTAGGTGTGTCTCCAGTAATTCTCTTTACTCCACTGTTAATAGATTTTATAACGGCGGGTAATCTTTCAACCCATTCACGGGATCTATCATCTTCTAACATTTCTTGGGCATATTGATGGCTGAATAACTTTTCAGAAATAGTTCGATTAGCACGCTCAACTAATGATTGTGCTCTATGATTTCCAGCTTCTGATCTTTGTATATTTTTCATAATCGATGTAACTTCGCCCTTAAATTCAGTGCCAGGATCTACCATCATTGTTTCAGGCCATTGTAATTTTCTAGAATATATTTTATTAAAAGCTTTAGATACTTCTGTTGAGTACTTAGACGTCAAAGGTTCAGCATCAACATATCTGCTAGCTACATCAACTACTACTAGAGCATATTTGTAAGTCTTTCTTTTAACAGTATCATGAGGTAAAAATAAAAGATCTGCTTGATGTATTTCATTTGGCTTTGAAATATCCCAATGCGGCCTAGGAATGTATTTCGGGGGCGATAAATATATCTGCCACAGCGCTTGTTTTTCTAACCAATTCTTTACAATATTTTTATCAACTGTCGCAGCATCTGCTAATTTATTGATAGCGTCATAACCCTTCCAATATCCAACAGCTGAATAGTATATTTTTGAAAGTTTCTTGTCCATTATATAATGACGCAATCTATTCCAGAAATATTAGATGTAAATCGAGAATACAAACAGCCTTATGGTTTGAAGGCTGAAAAAACTGTTCATCGCGTGACTTTTAATCCAAGCACAGCGAATCCTGGGGAGACGTTGTACATCCATATTCCAAAGTTGGCTGATAATGTTGTATACGTCCCAGGCTCAATCGCATTGACCTTCAAACTAAATCTTGTTGCCGCCGGGCATGTAAATAATACAGTCGTCAATAATTTAAGTAGAGCTCTAAAATCTCATATGAGGGTTTTGTATGGCGGGGAGACTCTTCAAGACACACATCGCATCGATCTGTTTGAAACCTATAATGATCTCTATTTATCGAAAAGAGAACGGGAGAATATGTTGAGGGAGGGTATTTCAACGGCTAATATGCGAAAGCTTAGAACAGCTGCAGGTGATAAAGTGTCTTCAGATGCAAACGAGGTGGCTCTGGCAGCCGTTTATGGAGATAGATATCGAATGTCAATCAATCACCCTATTTTAGACGCCCACGGCTGTTTCTATGCAAAAGCACTCTCTCAGAATCTAACGTTTGAGATTACACTTCCACAAAGCAAAGAAGTTACAATAACATCTGATGCAACTAAAGCATACACTTACAGTCTTTCAAATATCGAGCTTGAGTATGAGTGTATTGCTAGTGATTATCTTGCACGCGAGGCCCTATCAGCATATCAAGTCGGTAAAGGTTTTTATTATGAGAACATTCTTCTCCATAAGACATTCACGATTAATAAAGCCACTGACAGTGTGATTAACGAACATGTTAATATCCCCCGGCGGTCGATGAGCGGTATTTTAATGCTATTTACAGATGCGTATGCCGTAGGTGCTAGAGATAGTGAAAAGTTTGTATCTCCTAGTATCCTACAAGTCAATATCAACGTTGACGGAATGCCAAATAAACTTTATTCAAAGGGTATGGTGCCAACTGATTTTTGGAGCTCGATTAGATCAAGATTTGGTGAGACTGATAATATCACACCTAAAGACTTTTATTCAGATAAATTCGCCCTATGGATTGATTTGAGAACCTTCCCCGATAACAGCATTCATGGTAATGGTTTGTTGTTGAATAGCACAAAAGACGGTGTTAAACTGGAGATGAAGAGGAAAGTTGGCGGGTCAGGAAATATAACATGTTATATGTTTGTCATTGCCGATGCTCTTATGGAAATTCAAGGCAGTAATTTAAAAGCTATTTTATATTGATGGAAGAATTGAAAGATCAAGTACCATTTCACTGTATTATAGTAGGGCCGACGAATTGCGGCAAAACAAAATATTTAGTTGAGACTCTAAGAGGAGCCTATAGAAATGTTTTTGAATACGTTGTTCTGATTTGTCCAACCTATTCGAAAAATAAAACTTACCAAGGTTTCGCAAATAAGGACCCAAGATTTATTGTTCTATCACCAGAATCAGATGATACAGCAGAGATAAATGATTTACTTTCATGTTGTCAAACAGTATTCTCTGGTACGAACACATTAATAATATTAGACGATTGCGCATTTTCAAAGGATCTCAAACAAAGATCAAACAAGTTTATTAAATTAGCATTCAGTGGGAGACATGAGGGGTTATCCCTATGGGTATTAACTCAACGATTATCATCTATAGCCAAACCATTTCGAGAAAATGTTGGATGTATTATTTCATTTTATAATCCTAATCTGTTGTGCGAAAAAACTCTGTTTGAGGAATATGGTGGAAATATGCAGCTTGAAGAACGGAAGTCTTTTATTAAAACATTAAAATCAGAAAAATACTCAAGAATGTGCTTTTGTTTAAGACATCCTTATAATCATTATTTGGAAATTCCAAGTAATATATAATGACATCAATTCTTGACCAATATGATGTAGAAGTTCCAATGGAAAAGAAAAAGAAAAAGAATACTGAAGAAGTAGAAGAAAAGCGAGAACAACTTTGTATTCTATCAGTGCTTGGTACTATTGACCAATACACCGGTATTAACATGAGTCTAGGAGATGTTAAGAAGTTATCAGCAAAAGATGTGGATAAGTACTTTAACAGATATCAAGCTGTATTAGGAAATAAAATAACTAATGGATTGGTTGATGCGGCGTTAGAACTTGCTGTGGGGCTTGCCTCTTATGTTGTTCCTATTGATAATAATAAGGAATTGTGTGACGATCTACAGAATAATGAGATGTTGAAACAGGAATTGAATAATATCGCAGGATATTTTCTCCTCAAAGGCGGTAGATTGGTAGCTCTTAGCAGCTGTTTAGTTCAAAGTTGAGGAACCTGAATTGGGTCCTCAAACCGAGGCTCTTGCAGGTTGAAGCATTGTTCTAATGACTATTGCAGACGATGAAAGCTGCAGGACATCTTTTGAGCAGCTTATAGTAAGTTTCTTACAAGGCAAGCTAAGATTCCTTTTAATTAGATCTAAACTTATAAGAACCGTTGATTCATCCGCCGCAGACTTATCATATAAAGTTTCCCTGCAGATGACATGATGTGCTTTATTTGTCTCTAGCTGTATTTGTCCTGTGGTGCTGGTGATACGAATATATCTTTCAATCTGTCCTTGATTTGAGAAGCTTTTCTTGAAAGCTTTCTGTGTCATTGACCAGGATAAAGGAAAGTATATTTTTTCCCACATCGACGGGGGCTGTACAAGTTGGTAAAGAATACTGACTTGTATTGTTCTCATAGGAAAAGTAATCGACGCTTCCAACATCTGCATCTCCAGATTAAGATCAATTTTCAATTCTGACGCATTATCAATACTGCTGAATACTTCTTTAAGATCTTCCAATCTAACTTTTATAGCACACATAGGAATCTCTTGTTTTATTTTTACTTTTGCTCTAAGAAAGTTGATAGATTCAACATCCTCGGCATAAATCTCCAGAATATCAGAAAAACTAAGTATTACTTGATGAGCTCTAAAAGTTCTCAAAAAAGATACGATTGATTTTAAATACGCGGGGTTGGTTATAATCATATATTAGGATAGCACAATGCCCAATATATGGAGTCTGTGATGGCTTATCTTAGAACGCTTAAACGAATGGCGAAAAAATATGATGTGTCCGTGGATGAAATAATATCTGAGTTTTATTTAGAACTGCTGGGAGGGGATCTATCAGAGAATTACTTTTTTATGGTGTGGGGTAAATATGAAGATAGAATGATATTGAATGTGCCGGAAGATTTAGAAATAGTTCAGCTGAGGAAAATGTTAAACACTCTCCCACATGCGCTGGAAAATGAATATGAAATATGTATTTGCGGCAACGAGATGACCATGGATAGAGAAGAATTGCAAATGAGGTGTTCTTGTGGAAGAGAAGTTTCCATGCCCGTTGTTAATGACGCTCAATTTTATGGTCAAGAAGGGCGGTCGGCTAAGCCTGGCATTTTTAATCCCAGCAAACATTATCGTAATTGGGTAAATCTTATTCTAGGACAGTCGGTAGTTGCCGACGATGTAATAAATAGCTGTAAGGAGTGCAATACAATTCAAGATGTCAGAATAACTCTAAAAGATATTGGATCAGCTAAACACGCTTCTGCAGTTTGGAGCAAAGTGACTGGCAACCCTATACCAAAAGTATCTGCCGAAGTGCTTGTTAAAGGAGAACATCTTTTTATACAAGTTTTAGAAGCTAGAAATCATATCAAGGAATTGCAGCGAAATAGAAGATATTATCCTTATTACATTTTCAAGATATTAGACCTCTTGTGCAAGGGAGAAGACCGCAGTATTCTACGCTTTATTCATCTGCAAGATTCTGACACAGTAGAAAATAATGACGATGAATGGCGGCTGATTTCTAAGAAAGTTCCTCTGGAATGGAGAAGCACCTGCAGCACTTTAAGAAATGAATTTAGACCATCTGTTGAAAGCTGTTGAAATTCTCTTGAAAGCTGTTGGAACTCTGTTGAAAGCTGTTGGATATTGGAATATAATGTTATTGGTAAATATAATAGTTAATTTTATCGGCGGAATTCTAGAAGTTTTATGTAATAGTTGGTCCACAGAATCAGTTAGATTATTTGTATGGAGAAGCACCCGCAGCACTTTAAGAAATGAATTGGGTCCATGTTGAAATTCTCTTGAAAGCTGTTGGAACTCTGTTGAAATTCTCTTGAAAGCTGTTGAAAGCTAGTTGGAAAGCTGTTGAAAGCTGTTGGATATTGGAATATTATTATATATATATGTCTGAAGCCGAAGACGACCAAATAACCAAAGAACCAGAAACTCCGATTGTTAAGCAAAAGGATCCTAAGAAAATAGCAGCTGGAAAAATACTGGCTGAATATCATAGGAACGCTAAAAAGGCTCTAGAAAAGAGTGAAGTTCATGAAACTACCAACATGCCATCACTAACAACAGCATTGACACTAGTTGGAATAGGTTTAACAGCTTTAGATTTATATTTTCGATGGAGGAAAGTAGATGCTACACCTACTGTTAAAATAGCACCTGCTGCTCCTGAACAAATTACAGCAGCTTCTTCGCGAGGAGGCATGGAATAAAATATATATATATAATGTCAGAAAACAAAATGATTAAAACTATTACAGACTCTTCTGTAGTTGTTGGCATCGCAGCCGGCATTGGCTACATTGGTAAGAAAGCTATGAAAGAGTCATTTATTAATGATCCTAGTAACAGTTTATCAAACTATGGTAAATGGGTTCTTGTTCTAGCCGGCTCTATGTATTTGAAGCAATATCTAGAAGATCAAAAAATTCTGCCTAAATATCTATAATATAAATGGCTGCTATAGTTATGATGGTTGCTGGGGCTGTTCTGAATGCTACAGCCTTCACAGGCTCGATGTATTTAGCGAAAGCCCTAAGTTCTAAGAAACATACTGATGAAGAGAAAATTCGGCATGATAGGGCGCTTGAAAAATACCAACATGATATGGGTGAATTTGAAAAGAAGCGTCAGCAGTATCAAGATTGGTTAACAACACGTTATATGAACAAAAAATTAGCGGATGGTAACTTACACGATACGGATTACGCATTCGCATTATACTCAAAAGCTCATCCAGAACCTCAATTTTCTGATTATTATAAACCTAGCAACAAACATAAGCAATATCAAATGATGTATGTTGGTGGCGGGATGCTGACAGCTGGTTATCTAGTATCAAAAATTATATAATATAATGGAAGGTGGGGATGTGGAAATGGATCCTTTGGGCGAAGGAGATGAAGATATAAATGATGAGACACCGCTGCTTGAGAGTAGTAATAGAATATCAAGGGCTCTGGCCAAAATTAGAAACCCGCGGGTGAGACAGCGAATTATAAGTTGGGCGCCCCCCGAGGAGCAGTTTGAGTTACAAGAACGTTATGGGTTTGGCCCTCGTTCTGAACCTGCCGTTCAAACCCAAGAAACGTCTTTTACAAATGACGGCGTGTCCCTAGAGAATTTAGAGGAGAATCAAAATACCGCTGAAGAAAGAATCAAAGAATTATATCCCGAATGGGATCCATCAAAAGCTAACTTTACTTTTGGCGTCGATGAATATGGTGCGACTGTTGTTAGACTAAAAATTAAAGGTTCGAAAAAACATTTATTAGCATCGCCAGAGCTGCCACAAACAATATTAAACAATTTAGGTAGATCTGCTGAAGAAATCAAAGAATATGATGCCGAGAAAACAGAGCTTGACTCATTATTTCCCGACAATAAGATTACTATGGAAGAGGGCTTTGATCTTCGATATAATGAGGGTGAAATAGAAATTACTAATACGCATCTTGGGAAGTGGCATCGTTTATACAATAAAAAAGGCGGTTTAAACAGTAAATTACCAAATAAAATTAAAGATGCTTTAGGACGCTCTGCAGATGAGACGCTAGCCGCTAACGACGATAGGAGGCGGGTTATAGAAATTACACGTGATAGTATAGCTGAAAGAGAGGGGTCAAATAACTTTGAAATGACTATGATACAATCGGGGCAGACGCCGGCTGGAAGGCATTTATTGCACAGTATTAAATCATGGCGTGAGTTGTCATCTATGACGGCATCGCGGGATGCTCTTTCGTTGGAGAAGGTGAAACTTACAGAAGATCTATCCAGCAGCCAGCAGCTGATACGGGAGATGGAGTCGCAAATTGATGATGAAGCCTTCGCAAACTCTACTAATGAAGAGGTGCTAAACGATATTTCCGAGATTTAGAAACGATGGTGGATGGCAACTCCGCGCGGGAGATTATAAAAGATTTAGAAAATAAAATAAAAAGGTTGGAGAATAATGAGGATGGGGTTAGACTTACTAATATTATAGAAAACTATAAGAGCCAAACTGCTGCAGATTCTATAGATAGGAGTCGGCTTACTAATTCCCTTGAAAGCTTTAAAGAAGACTTAAAAAATGAGATAGATAGACGTATTGCATCTGAGGTGGCCCTAGAAAATCAGACGGCCGTTGGGGCTACAGAGAGAAATAAATAAATTAATAATCTGGAGCGTGAAAAGGCGCGCAGCGCTGCTCTTGAAGGGCGGCTATCAAATCTTGATTCAGAACTTGCTGGTAGGCGAGGTAATGTAAGAAGGTTGGAACGGGAGATAAAAGGCGCTGAAGTTAAAATTGGCGAGCCGACTGCCGATGGAAATAAAAGAATACGTGGGCTAACTGGGGAAAACAATAGGCTTAGAGAGCAAGATCGGTCCCTTGCCAACGAGGGGGTGCGGATAGATGAGCAAACTGAAGTCATAGAAGAAAGACTGCCTTTGAAGGAACGTATAAAACGTACTTTAAAAAAATATGGATTCACAGCTTTTGCTATTGTTTCTGCCGTTAGCATTGTTATTGGGGTAATTATTAATAGTTTAAAAAGTGGGTTATCTTCGGTTGCAGCCGGTGTTGGAAAAGGTCTGAAAACCATAGGTGAAAAATTAGCTCAGATATTACCAGGTATGGTAGGAGCAATAGCCTCCTTTATATTTAAAACTGCTGATCAGGCTATTGGCTTTCTCGCTAAACACGCGTGGCTATTGATAGTAGCTGTTGTTTTGTATTTAGTGGAATCATATAAAAAGAAATAATATATATCATGGTAATCCTATACATTGAACAAACAAAAGCTGATCAAACTATTTGGTTTACAAATCCTGTTAAAAAGAGTACAAAGATATTGCTTGTAAGCTGTAGTTTTTATAATCATTTGTATAATCTTCCAAGTGAAGGAACTATTTCAACTAGTCTGTTTTCCGCTGTTATGATGCGGATTACGAAAGGAAACTACACTAATTTTAGTTTTAAAAATGCTGCTTATAAAGCGATTTCAGTTGGTGAGAGAAATTTTTCAATCACAATTGAAAATAATAAATATTATATCACCCCAACAGTAGGTATTGATTTAAATGAGAGTTTATCAAGATTATTAAACATTCCAGAACACCTTGAAGCATGGTCAAAAAATGAAATCGATATTAAACAACCTACTCAAGATGTCTGCATTAATTGCGATCTTATTGATTCTACACAGGTTATAGCAAATAATAATTATTCCCAAATATTAGCATGTGTTGAATTAAGCAAGGTTGGAGAAAAGACATCCTATAATCCCAATAATTCATTGCATGCACCAATTAAAAATGATTATATTAATAGTATTAGAGTTTGGGTGACCGCAGATTCCCAAAGCGTTAACACTGGAATTTATCCTATGCGAAATAATATAATATATATGGACTACAATGAGATTTATCCTGATCTAACAACTGGTGAAAACTTCAGATTACACAAAGTAAATACAGTTTTGTCTCAACTAGGGTCAGAAATAAAACATTATGAAAACGTCAGGAAAAAATATGCTAAGATACGCGGAATATTTCATAAAACAGCGGTAGCAGCAGGAACTTTGTCTGTAATTTTAACCGGCTCTGGTGTGGCCACAAGTTTAATGGGGCCTGGGATCGTTGTTGGCGTTCCTTTATCAGCTGTTGGCGGCCTGTTAGGTTTAATATCAGCTAGTTGCACAGTTTTCACGAAAATACTATTCAGCTTGCAAAATCAAAAGAAGATAGTATAAGTGATCTTGTATCAAAAGCCTTGAGTGATAACAAGATTGACGAGAAAGAATTTGGACACATTATGAAGGAGCTTCAAAAATATGAAACGTTGAAAAGCAACATCAGAACGCGTAATAAGGAGCTGTTAAAAAACAATGTTCCAGATCTTCAAAAGTTGAGGGAGGAGTTGAAAAAGGAGATTGTAGATCAGCTCGTAAATCCAAAGAAGTAACTCTATCCTTTGATAGAACACCCTATGGATTTATTTATAAACTTAGATATGATATAAGATGAAGTTTACAGACTTTGTTGAAAAGTATCCAAACTATAACACTAACAGGTTCAGCAATATAAATGGCGATGTTAGGTTTTTATTTAATGGGGATGACTATGACCCCTTTAAAAATGGAAATCTGATAGAGATGTATAAATTCCCTTCATGGAGAGGTGAAACCCCAGAACCTGAAAATATACATGATTTCCTTGGTGGCAGGTTTCCAAAAGAATACATGTTAACAAATAAAAAATACTCAATACCTGGAGTAGAATTTGCTAGCACCGCACCCGATATTAAAACCTTATTATTGCCATTGAAAATATTTATTACACCCAGTAAAAGCTTTGATAGCCGCCCCAACAATATTTTTCAACTAACCCCACCATCGGTTTCTACTGTATCTGAATATAGCGCCTGGCTTGAAGAACCAAATATGCGATTTTGGTCTCAACAACTAAACTTTGCTGTATGGTGCGCAACAAGCGGCTGTGGGATTTCATATGATATGTTGTCCGGCACCCAAATTGGATGTTTTTTAAGATTCCACACGCTTTACACAATTCGATCGATTCTAAGTCAGCTAGAAGTGCCGCTGCCGTGGAATAACACCTTTGTTTGGAATGACACTCGATACAACTCTTCTGCTTTGAATAGACTTTGTAATGAGTTTGGCGTTTCAAACAACCCCGATTTCCGTTTTAAAGGCGAATCAACAAATGCTGACAAGTTCAGTTTTCATTATACGAGTCCAAAGGATAACTCTCTTACAGCATATTATCTTTCCACTCATAAAGATAGAAGCCAGTATAATTGGTTTGTTCCCCAGTCGTCAAAAGGCCTAACAAAAGCTGGAGTTGCTAGATTAAATAAAAGTATCGAATCCTTTGTTTATTGTATTTTAGGTAGTCAAGTAAATACAAGATCCACAATACTAGGAGAATTAGGTTCAGCTATAGAGACTCAAAAGGTGTTTCTACAATTATTTGAAAGTTCTATTATTGAGAGAGATATTTCCAAAAGCATCCAAAGATATCAACTAGCAATTCAAGAAGCAAAAGTGAAACTTGATTTAGCTATTTCACCTGGCTGTTGGTTATTGCCGTCGAATCTTGTAATAAACACTAATTCAATAATTGGATACAACAATAAATTATTAAAAGCAACCGTGAATATGAAGTTTGGCGTGAATGATATTAATGCTGAAACAAAATCTATTGGCATAAAACACATGAGTCATTCAAAGATACAATTACCACATCAAAATACAAAATCAGAATCTGCAAGGCAAGACACTGTGAATAACTATGTAAAACCTACTAAATCATCTAATACTCACGGTACTAATCTAACAACTATAACAATTGGCGCTGCCGGTCTATCTTGGCTTATGTTTCCAGGGGCGGATCCAGGATTTTTTTAAACAGGGGGTTGTAGTGGTATGAGCGTCAAAGCCGCGAACATCTAGGGGTGTTTGGGGGCATGCCCCCCAGAAAATGTTGAAATCTACAAGCTCTGAAATGCAATTTTTAGAGATCTGGAGTTATTTTATTAACACAAAAAGCTCTATTTTCAGTAATTTTTTTGCCGGACTCGGTTTATTCAACATCCAGCAAGGAGACTAAAGAGAGAGATGCATTGAAATATTGACTGTATAGCAATAAAAACTTCGTATGTACACACACATATAACTGCCAAATATCGTTGTCCGGGTAGAAAGCAACAAGCTAGAAGCTGACTACCGCAAAGGACATTGGGAGTCTCCTAATTAATTAATTTATCCGTGGTACTTGAGAAGTTATCCCTACGAGCGTTGAATAGCAATCATTTGGAACTATTCGGCCATTCGAAAATGCATGTTGTTAAAATGTCTATGGATGAATAAATGAATAACGAGAAAGTCCCAATGCCCTTTGCGGTCGTCAGCTTCTTGCTTGTTGCTTTCGGCGCGGACAACGATTTTTGGAATAGGTGTATTTCAAAACAGAAAAGCAATGCAGCAAACGATCGCTACAAACATTCAAACCAAAGTCGACTAGAGTCTTGAAGGCCTTCATAAACTCCTTCCAAGAAAAATATAGCCGATTTCCATAGCAACGACCACATTTTATTCCCCCGTGGGATATTAGAGTCAAAAAGACAGAGGAGTCATTAAGGAGTCATAGCAAGATTGTTATTTCACTCTTATGGCTTATCAGAGCGAACTATATTGGGCATTAGCATACATGTTGCGTCTCCATCTCCCTCATACCTCCCTGCATAAACTGAACCTTTTGACGCTAAAAAAGGCAGGTTATTTCAGTTATCAGTCAAACCGTCCTGGAAGTAGCCTGATTTTCAGACGGTCCGTGGTCCTCCGCTCTCACTATCTAGTCAGTTGAGTAATATGTTGCGTAGACGACGCAGCGTGAGTAAAATTTTGAGTAAAAGTTTCGCTTTTTTTTTACCTGGGCCACCTAATGCGAGACGAAGTTTTTCAACCCCTTATCCATATATAGTACAGCGCCGTAAAGAAGTGCATAATTTCATGCAAATTTGACCTCTTGACCAGCTCTCAGACGGAATCATTTCAAAAAAACATAAAAAATAAAATAAAATAAAAAAAAATTTATTGAAGCAAACCAAACCCGTTTTAGTTTTAACCTTGATATAGTCTTTCATTAGCTAGAGTTTGGGAGATATTTATTTTAGAAGCGAAAACGACTGAGAGGTTTTTATAGAGACGGCCAGTTAAACACGTAGTCACCTAAGAGCTACAAAGCTCGTTAAAACGCGATGCATGACAGAATGTGATTGATGCTCTTGCTGTTGTTCTTTTTTTTTTAAAGAAAATTCTTTTGAAACACTTGTGCAAGAATTCCAAAGTGCACTGTACCAGCATTATGATGAAGAAGATCAATGTCCACTGTACAACCCTACTGTGATGAGAGACTTTGTACAAGAACACTCACCTGGACTCTTTGACATGATTCTAAATTCTATTTTAAAACCTGAAACCAGCGCAAAGATAGGCGGTACCTCCAAGAACAAAGAACTGTTGTTCTTCTCCATATTATTGCTTACTTCAGGTATCAAATATTACTTCAGATTATTTTTTTACATTTGGAAGTGTTCAATTGTATAATAACTTGTTCAATTGTAACTTGTTCTATTACTTTTAATAGATCACAAAAAACTTCCCAACTCCAAAAAGACATGGGGACATTTTTGAACAACCATGGGGCATCAAGATCAGCTGTCAATAGTGGGCCTGTGCTTGGATATAGTGTAGCCCCAAGAACTATAGATAGGCAAAACCATCAGCTACGAAAAGATTACCCCACCCTCCTCCACAGTAAGATAAAACATGCTACTCAGGTTTGTTTTGCTTGTTTTATAAATCAAACTTGCAATAATAACAATAATAATCTATTTATTGAGGATTGCCTACATCACTAAAATGATTTACAGAAGGGTCATCCTCTTAAAATAAATAAAATCAATACTAAAAAGATAAAAAAACTAAGAGATAATATATTATGATTGTATATTTACCTTTTAATTTTTCAATTGTCTTTTTACAAAATCTGAGGTTAAATATGGCATCATTTCAATTCAATATGTTAGTTCTTGAAATCATCAAAGCAACCACTTAATAATTATATTTCTGTTTTACTTGAAGGGTTTATGATGGATTAGCACATGAAGAGTTGGGTAAACTAGACACTTGCACTTTAGTTGATGAATTTGAGCAGAGTTTAAAATCTATGGAAGACTACAAGAAAGCCATTGATCACACTATGGAATGCACAGGAGTTAACATAGAAGACTATTTACAACAGTATATAATGCCCTTACCTGGAGACTGGTCTACATGGTATTATACCAAAAAACTAATTGCACAATCTCTCAGCAGTTCTCAAGAAAGCATTTACAGCTCTATAATACCTGAGCAAGGAGCATTTCATGTTACTCTAAATGCCCATGAAGATGTAATAAAGATATATCACTTCTTATTTGATATGATATATCAAGAAGTATTTAGAGCTAAACTTCCTCTCAAACCTAAACATTTCAGAATTAACTTGGTTTTAATTGGAACATTGTGTGGATGGCTCTTAATTAGAGACAAAGTCCTTCAGAAATTTAAACTATGTAAAGACTTAGAATACGTATGTATCATCCATATATTGGAGGAAATCCTTCCATTGGTATTCTTTCAGTATGGAGTCATCTTTACTTCTGGTAATCTCACCGAGTATATGAATGTGATGTTCAGATTTTTAATTGTCTACATAATATGGGATCGTCATCATTACGACCGAGGAACACTATCTATGCTCAATGACTTATATCACCAAAAGAAACACTTTCAGGAGTACTTTGAATTTAAACAGAAATGGCTATCTGTATTAACTGAAAAAAAAGTGGAAATATGGCATTCTTTACTACGTTTTCATATTTGCTCATACTACACTGCAACAGATATACATAATACTGCTATAGCTTTAGCTGCCTCTGCAACTGCAAAGTCATTCTTCAATGCCTTCATTAGACCATATAAGAGAGGGAACACTTCAGAATTTTTTTTACAACTAGTTGCAGGGAAAACAGCAGAGGCACTTCTTGAAATTTTAAAGAAAATTGGTCAAAATATTGGAAAATCAACAAAGGTTAGTTTTTGATAATAATGCCTGAACAGCAAAATCATGTGCATTAAATAACAAATATTTCTTGATGCAATATTTTAAAGTTATTGAGCAGAATAACAAAGTCATGTAAACACAGTAAAAAAAGAGCATGTCATACTCTGATAGACCTGTCCATAAAACTCATTTTGAAAGAAAGCTAATGAATCAATACTATTTTTACTTTGCAGCTACCTCAAGAAAGAACCAGAGCAGGAAAACCAAAGGGTAAACCAAAATATCATCTTGAGACATTTAAAGGGGAACTGAAGGCAAAATGTATTTTCTCAAAAAAGTTAGATATGTCTTATATTAGCATTACTTGGGTATTATTTTTTGCAAATCTTTCTTAGATATCAACATAATTTACGTTCAATATGGAATATCATCCGCCATTTTGCCGTTTTACCGTCGGCTCAGATCTTTTTGTTTGTGACGTCGTTTATGGGGAATAGTAAAATCCGCTCACAACATTCTCTCGGGTACAAGAATACAATGCACTTATAATTACTCTACATTGTGATTGCACTTTCCCTTGGGATAGGTGACGTCAGACATGGGGAATAATTACTGAAGTGAGCCGCGCTCAATTCAGCGGTAATCCATGTCTTTTTACAATTAAAACTCAAGTTTATTCTCCATAAAAATAAAAACAATTGGAAATTATTTCAGAAAATGAATGTACACAACATTCTCTTTGTTTTTATCTATTGATACATTTAGGCTTCAGTTCTCCTTTAATGTTACGGTTGACAACAAAGCATTTCCACTGTCATACAAGTACACCAATGATTATCCAGACAGTATTCCACACCTTCAGAAAGTGTGTGATTTACCCAGCTGTTGTATAAACAATGAGGATGAAGATGCTTTTAGACTACCATGTTTCCATACATATCACAGAAGCTGCTTTGTACAATCAGGAAGTCAGTGTGCACATTGCTCAAGACCATTCAAAGATAACCTAGATAAATTGACAAATGATTTTAATATCTCTCTCCTTACTCCAACAAATAACTTGACCACAAGCAGTAGTACAGAGAACCAAGAGGATATTGACAATGATGCAGATGATGACATCCCTATTGCTAGTGACAGGAACCCAGAATATTATGAATCACAAGACTGGAATAACCATGTTGACAATGCCTTAAGGTATCAGGGTACCCTAACCGACCGCTATGCATTCAAGTCGCCTTAACACAGAATCCGTCCATTTAAACCCCAATGAAGTATACATTTTCTGAAAGCTAAATAAATGGAGATTCCAACTAATGGTCTATTAACAAAAAAGAAACAAGCGTTTTAGAAATAAATCAAGATCAACGAATTTTCATATAGCATTATACGGTGGCAGCCGCATTTTATCGGAATTTCAAGATAATTATCTTTGTGCACTCAAGAGACATCAATTATCAAAAGGGTGTCTCCGATTTTCGATAAGTTGCCCCATTGCTTTTTTATTTGCCGCTAAACTTTTGGTACGCTAAATAAACATTGTTTTTTACTAATCAGTTAATAACTCAACAAAAAAATAAAATATCAAAAATCGGAGACACCCTTTTGAAGATCAATTATCCGACATGGGCTTTGTGAAGTTTCAAATCAATCCGATAAAATCCCTTTGGCAAGGAACTCAAAATGTGAGCCTATTTGTTGGCATTTCGTCTTTTGAGAAAAAGCCGAAAGAAGGTCAATGTGCCTCTGTTTACATAAGTAGATTAGTCCATACCATGACAATGGAATCTAATTACTCACTGACAGATTGTGACCAGAGAGTGACCAGAGTATCAGTTGCAATCACACAACGTGCAGTACTTGTTGCCTAATCATTTCGTGCTTGCTGGAAATTACATACATTGTTAGTACACATTGGTACGGTATTCAAACATACGTAATTTCATGTAAATAATTGTGAAATATTTGCGGGAAGTCTGTTGCGTGACTAATTACCACACTGTGATGTAGGTGTGTGAGTGCTCGCTTGTCAACAGCTTTTCACTTCAAATGAAATCCAAAATTCGTTTTTTAATTCTAACTTTTTAGGAAACTAATATTTTTAGATTCTGTTTTTTGGAGATGATAGATAATATTCAATTTTATTTGATGTCAAAAAATCTCAAAACCGGTGGTTTGAGAGGGTTTTTGGGGGTACCCTGATACCTTAAACTCTCTTCATATTACACAGCCCTCTATCTGTACACCACAATCAATGCCAAACCAACAACAACAATACCAAAGAAATGCTAATTCTTCATCCCAACCTTCGCCTGCCCAAACTTCATGTATATACAGAATCACTACTGCTAATGTCTTAGGTGGACAACTCTTTTTTTTCGAAAGAAATATCTCACAGTCAACTTTAAATGGAAGAAATGGTTCTAATGCATGTACCTTCATAGCAATAATTATTGCCAAAACTGTAACAGCTAACCCAAGTCTTCAATTTCCTAATCAGACCCTTTCTCCAGTCTGGGGATATTTTAAGACAAGCTGTATCTCAAAAGGAAATGCCATTCACCATAATGTCACAGGAGGGCAGCCAACAAACTTTTCTGTGACAGAAGCTGCAGCACATCTTTCCTCTCTTGGCACAATTACAACAGAAGAATCATTTGATATTGACTTTACCAACCAAAACCCAGCAATACCTCAGTCATCATTATCATTTTACCTCCAGAGGCTTATGACAGAACCCCATTCAGCAGCAATTGTCATCATTAATGGCCTGTCCATCTGTTTTGTGGGAAGAGGAAATCAGCTCCTTTTACTAGACAGTCACCTCCATGCACCATATGGAGCTCTCATTGGAAAATCGACCCTAGGAAATATTGAATCATTTTTAGTAGTATGTAAACAATTCCTCAGCCCTAATTTTACTATGTGCACCTTAACATTTGTAAAAGTTAGCTAATTCTTAGTCAAAACATATTAGTGGTCATCTCAGCATGATATCAAAATCCAGAAGCTTTTATGTATGGAGCGGCAAGAATACCATATTCAACCCCACCTTTAAATGCGATGTTTTTAACAGGAAATATTCTTATAATAAGCTACTTAGATCTCAAATAGCTCTTACCATTTCGTTGTTTAGTTTCTCTTCACTTCGCATTTATTGAGCAACCTCAGAAGATGTATATAAAAGCACAGCAGCGGTTAATAAAATTATGGTTAATTCCATTCAGTAGAATGATTCCAGGGAGTTTTTAAATGCTCCTGGGTTTGTAGAAAGGCTAATTAAATGTTCCACTAAGTTTTCTACAGACTTGTAGTATGTTAGATATCCCCAAGAACACGGGAAGAACAGCAAGAAGTTATCCGCAAGAAGAGTGAAAAACCAAACATCTCTTAGTATTCGTAGTATTTTTTACAACCCAAAGCAGTGTTAGATTCTTACGAATCCACATAAACACATCTGAGTAATTTATACAACCAGATGATCATGAAAAAGACCATTTCATTCCGTCCATTTCCATATACACAGTGTACAAGCGTTCGAAAATCCGCCATCTTGATTTTCAAGTTCGCGCATGCGCATTGTTTGACCGCGGTGTTGGTAAAACCAGACTTTAATGCCTCAGTTGGTCTGATCTCTGATTATCACACAATACTTTCAACTTTAATAATGACAGCCCTGTTTGAAAAATACAATGTCCATCTTTTCCAGTATGGTCGACATCTCTATTCCCTCCTTAGTCACTTTCATGTCACTCAATAAACCAGTTAAACCCAGTTATAACTGTCAATGTAACATTTGCAGTCATCACAGAATCATCCATCATCAATTGTACTGGCAGCTATCAAGTATTGCAATGTTTTTGACGTCATCACTTTGATTTGCTTGTAGCTATATTACATGTAGGTATGACATCACAACATACTGTTTTATAACTGGGTTTAACTGGTATCAAATAATGGACAACTGAGGACAACAGTTTTTTACTTGTGTATGGTTTGTGTATGAATAGTGTGAAGTTTTTCGTCATCTCAATCTTGATTCCAATGAATACGCCAACGTGCTGCAATATCATAGAATCCTGTGGATAGATCTCCCATCACTAAATCTTCCAATAAACTGTTTCTTTTGTGTGATCTCCAAAAGCAGTATTTGAATTTCTCAGGTACATCTCCATTTGAGAACCATACTTCAAGCAATGCAATGAAGTAAGATTATATTTTCAAAATGACATGACCTATGTTTGTTTGTATGTTTGTGGGGTATTGAGTCTTAATTCAACCAATAAATTGCTATAGTACATACAGTACCCAGGGGATCCACAGGATTCTATGATATGTGTTGACAACTCTCCATGGATGTAGCATTGTTCCTTCATATGAACCGACACCAAATCAATCACTGAATTCCTGTTTGTTAAATAAACTCGGACAAAACATTAGTATTCACAGCAATGATGACAATGATACAAAATATGGGAAGAAACGATCGAGTCTTAGTTTAAATTTGACACGGTTTTCTTTGTTATTCATAGGGCTTTATCTCCGGTATTGACCGGTTGAACAATAGAATTGAATTGCTCATTATGAATTCACCGGGATGTATCCATATACAGCCCTGGGTTGTATATACATACATCCCGGTGAATTCATAATGAGCACTGAAATGCTATTCTTCATGCTATTCATATAGTATTCATGCTAATTAACACTCCAAAAAAATACCAGAAAATGCTTCAGATTGCTTCGTGCGAAAACCTTGTCAAATTTAAAGGAGGGCCTACGCCCCTCGGGATTTATATGGGCTTATTGCCTCCGTTCTCGGTATTTATCTCTTACAATGTTGACTGACTGAAATCTGAATGTACATGCATGGCAGAGAGGTCTAATGAGATGAGAGAAAAGGGAAGGAGTATGCAACCCCTTTAAACCCCTTGTCCTACCAGAAGACCCCTCGTGCAACAAACTTATGTTCATTAATTGATTTGCAAGCATGAACAAAAAATGGCTGTGAATTTGTAAAGCAAGAAATCAAATGATCAAATTTCAGACAACATTCAAAAATCTTAACTATGACTACAAGTATATCTAAACTCTATAAATATCCTCAACCTAAAGTTTATCAGTTCATCTGCTTACAGTACAGTAAACTAATTCCTGGCTACACCTTAGATAGATTAGGAAATATAGCAATCAATAACAAACATGGGTTAACAGAACTATCATTAGTGACTGGCTACAATGTAGTTGCTTGTAAATAGTGGAAATCACTGGTTACTACATAGATGCTGCTATCACAAATGTTGGAAATAAACAAAGAAGCTTCTTGAAATATCTGACACTAATTTCAACCATCATAAATGTTATGTTGTGTATACAGCTATTTCAAACATGATTGTCTTAGTGTACGATAATGTGTATTCAATAATTCACAGAATATTTGCCCTTTGTCATGGTCACCGCTAATAGGCTACCCTCAAAGACCATAGTGAATTACAATAATTACTGACTACCTACCACACCAGAGACAATGACTATGATGACATTAGACCAGACAACAACAGTGACAGAGACAGCTACATACATGAGAACCAGAAACACAATGTTACAATGACACAGTATAGACATAGTGAATTAGAATGATTACTGACTACTACAACAGAGACAATGACTATGATGACATTAGACCAGACAACAACCATGACAAAGACATTTACATACATGACAACCAGAAACACAATGTTACAATGGCACAGTATAGACATAGTGAATTAGAATGATTACTGACTACTACACCAGAGGCAATGACTATGATGGCATTAGACCAGACAACAACCATGACAGTGACAGTCACAGACACAAGAAACAGAATCAATGTTACGATGGAATAGTATAGACATAATGAATTAGAATGATTACTGACTACTACAACAGAGACAATGACTATGATGACATTAGACCAGACAACAACAGTGACAGAGACAGCTACATACATGAGAACCAGAAACACAATGTTACAATGACACAGTATAGACATAGTGAATTAGAATGATTACTGACTACTACAACAGAGACAATGACTATGATGACATTAGACCAGACAACAACCATGACAAAGACATTTACATACATGACAACCAGAAACACAATGTTACAATGGCACAGTATAGACATAGTGAATTAGAATGATTACTGACTACTACACCAGAGGCAATGACTATGATGGCATTAGACCAGACAACAACCATGACAGTGACAGTCACAGACACAAGAAACAGAATCAATGTTACGATGGAATAGTATAGACATAATGAATTAGAATGATTACTGACTACTACAACAGAGACAATGACTATGATGACATTAGACCAGACAGCAACAGTGACAGTCAGACAGTTATATACATGACAACCTGAAATACAATGTTACAATGACACAGATGCAAATATGACGTTAAAATGTGCACACATGGATATTACAACTACATATACATCACTGGCTTAATTAAGGTGGTTCCCGCATAATGAATGACCGGTTTGCCGTATTTTTTAACTCGCTCGCTCCGCCTCCATATTGGTTGGATTTTATTGTGTTCAACACAAATACTAATTCAACTATTCTGCTTTTGGACGGTGTATTCAAGATTATCATTGTAAGCCGCATTTGTGAATGCCAGCTGATATTCAAACGACACTATTTTCACTAAAACCGCTGCCAAGCGTTATTCCCTCGTACGTTTTTTTTTAAACTTCGTGAACGACCTTTTAAGGTCCCTAGTAATGTTCTGATGAGGTAAGAAGGAAATTGATCAAGCCGAAATCACCAATTCATTTTGTGTTGTCAAAATTTGGACCTGTCGGTTATTACGTGATTTCGGCTCGAACAATTGTTTTCTTACCTCGTCAGAACATTACTAGGGACCTTAAAATGCCGTTCACGAAGTTTAAAAAAAATCGTACGAGGGAATAACGCTTGGAAGCAGCAGTTTTAGTGAAAATAGTGTCGTTTGAATATCAGCTGGCATTCACAAACGCGGCTAATTACAATGATAATTTTGAATACACCGTCGAAAGGCAGAATAGTTGAATTAGTATTTGTGTTAAGCACAATAAAATCCAAGCAATATTGACGCGGAGCGAGTGAGTTAAAAAATACGGCAAACCGGTCATTCATTATGCGGGAACCACCTTAAGTTATTTATGTGAATAGTATTAAAAATATTATTTCATTTATGCTGTGGAAAATATTTTTTTAATATTTAATATAATATCAAATAGTGTGTTATTGTCTCCAATGATGGTTACACTTTTAATATTATATTTTATATTATATGTTCTTGCAATCAGCTTAAAGAGCTATTTAATATTATATGAATTAATAATTTATATTAATAATATTACTGTCATTCCCTGATTATAAATACTTGATATTAAATCAATGTTCCCATGAATGTTTGCTGAACTGTTATTTCTTTATCTTAAAGATATTAGTTGAACTTTTAAAGTTTACCGTGATCATCAAATTACATGGACGTCAGTGTCAATAAGGTCCCTGGATGAAATATCTGCTTTAGAAAATCAGTTCTCTTTCACAATGATATCAGTATTGACATAGTTTACAAGAAAAAATATATACCCAACATTCAGATTTCAAGATAGATTATCTTACAGTAATGCTTTTTGCTTGCTGCACATAGTTCAATGACATCTTACAAATTTACAGCAAGTTACAAGTTGCCATAACAAGTCCTAGAGGTAAGGCACATATAGAAGACATTCAAAGTTCTCCTATGGGACAAGTTTGTGGAACAGATTGTGAGAAAGTGCTATGAAAGCTGGCTGACTTCCCAGGATTCTTTAGAATAAGAAAAAAATAGACTCTTCTGAAGTGATGAGTTTGAAAAACAGATTGTATGGGTACTTTATTGTGTAGGTTATACATGTAGGTCATCCAGACCATATAATAGTATTCATAGCCTGAGAAATGAGATAAGATTTGTTTGAGCAAAATCATGAAAAGATCATGTCTAGATGTTGAAACACTTGGTAGACTACTGGTAGCCAATTGGTTTGACTTGTAATAGTAAAACGAAAGAGTAAATGACATGGAAAAACTTTCAAACAATGGCATTGGCATTGCTGGAAATGTAGGTTCAAAATTTGGGAAAATGTTGTTGTACTCATTATTAGAAATGGAACTTATTGAACAGGTATGTGTAAATAGATGACTGGAATGATGTAGCACCCAGTATATTCTAGTAGTTAAAAAAAAAATGCATCCAATATGTAAGATTAGTAAAAATACTTTCACAGGAAAACAGAAGTCAATTCCAAAAATTATTTTCAGCTGAAGTGAAAAATATATGAGCGAGAGAACAACAAATGATGCAAACCACTTTCAATTGCCCACAGATACACATGTTATGCCCATAGATACTTTTTTTTGCCCAAGTGGTTGCTTTGACGCTTGTGCTTTAAAGTTTAAAAAGTAGCTGATTTTCTCAAAAAGCAAAACTGAAAGTTTTCTATTGAGTTACAAAGAAAGGATAAATGAAACTCTTTGCCCTATTTTTTTTCCTTTCACCCAAGAATGATCAGCCACAGCAATATTGGGTCAGAATTTAGATTGATTGAAAGAAACTTGTGTTGACTTCCAAGAAAAAAAACAGTTGACAAAGAAGAGAAGAAATTGTCTTGCATCAGCATATATTATTGACCAGGCCCTAATACAAGATGTTGAAACCTTTTATCTTGAAATTTTAATGTGACTGTATTTCTCTTATGTAATCCCAAAGAATATGGCATGTTAAGAAAATAAATTTATATGATTTATGAAAGATGATGGTGTCATAAGCATTTTCCCAGATGGACAATCAAACAGCCATGAGTCAGCAGAAGTTAAGACATACACAAGCTACTACAGATTGAGACAAATCTACATACTCCAACACAACCCACCAAACACTTCAGCACATGTCAAACTCTTCAGTAACCACAGAGAAGGACTTTACTAATTCAAAAGAAACAGATTATTTGTAGAGTTTTGAAAAGTCGAGGAGTTTTTGAGTGAACATATATATTTTAAAGGCAGAAAACAAATTGTGTTCGAGCCAGAACTGTAGTAGTCTTCTAGACTCATCAAAATATTCAACACTGGCATCTTGGTGCATTTCGATTGGTCAGTTTGAAACCATACCGATGAACAAAATAAATTCTGGTACTCCCTTTCTAAGCTTCTTATTAAACTCGCATGTTGTTTCCCACAGCAGCAGTCTTATCAACCAGCCTTTCAGCAAGTGAGCAAATAGCTTATACTATAAAAGCTTTTAAAAAGTAATCTTTTCATGTTCATGTCATATCAAAGAGATGGAAGGATAGGCAAATATTTCTCTTGTGAATTAGTTGAAGCATGCTGTACCAACTTCATGGTCCTTGTGGGCTGTCCTTGGTGCTCCTGCAGCAAGCTCTGTAACTTAATCATTAGTGGAATCTTTAGAACTATTGGTAGATACTTCATCTGTGGTGCTCGCACAATAACTCTGCAACAACATCAATGGTGGCATCTTTAGAACTATTGGCAGATTCTTTATCTGTGCTCGCACAATAACCTCTGCAACAACATCAATGGTGGCATCTTTAGCACTATTGGTAGATTCTTTATCTGTGGTGCTCACACAATAAGCTCTGCAACAACATCAATGGTGGAATCTTTAGCACTATTGGTAGATTCTTTATCTGTGGTGCTCCTTTAGCAAGCTCTGTAACAACATCAATGGTGGTATCATTAGAACTATTGGTAGATTCTTTATCTGTGGTACTCGCACAATAAGCTCTGTAACAACATCAATGGTGGCATCTTTAGAACTATTGGTAGTTCTTTATCTGTGGTGCTTGCACAATAAGCTCTGCAACAACATCAATGGTGGCATCTTTAGAACTATTGGTAGATTCTTTATCTGTGGTGCTCCTGCAATAAGCTCTGCAAAACAACATCAATGGTGGCATCTTTAGAACTATTGGTAGATTCTTTATCTGTGGTGCTCCTGCAATAAGCTCTGCAACAACATCAATGGTGGCATCTTTAGAACTATTGGTAGATTCTTTATCTGTGGTGCTCCTGCAATAAGCTCTGCAACAACATCAATGGTGGCATCTTTAGAACTATTGGTAGATTCTTCATCTGTGGTGCTCGCACAATAAGCTCTGCATCAACATCAATGGTGGCATCTTTAGAACTATTGGTAGATTCTTTATCTGTGGTGCTCCTTTAGCAAGCTCTGTAACAACATCAATGGTGGCATCTTTAGAACTATTGGTAGATTCTTTATCTGTGGTGCTCGCACAATAAGCTCTGCAACAACATCAATGGTGGCATCTTTAGAACTATTGGTAGATTCTTTATCTGTGGTGCTCGCACAATAAGCTCTGTAACAACATCAATGGTGGCATCTTTAGAACTATTGGTAGATTCTTTATCTGTGGTGCTCCTTTAAAGCTCTGTAACAACATCAATGGTGGCATCTTTAGAACTATTGGTAGATTCTTTATCTGTGGTGCTCGCACAATAAGCTCTGTAACAACATCAATGGTGGCATCTTTAGAACTATTGGTAGATTCTTTATCTGTGGTGCTCCTGCAAATAAGCTCTGCAACAACATCAATGGTGGCATCTTTAGAACTATTGGTAGATTCTTTATCTGTGGTGCTCGCACAATAAGCTCTGCAGCCACATCAATGGTGGCATCTTTAGAACTATTGGTAGATTCTTTATCTGTGGTGCTCCTTTAGCAAGCTCTGTAACAACATCAATGGTGGCATCTTTAGAACTATTGGTAGATTCTTTATCTGTGGTGCTCGCACAATAAGCTCTGTAACAACATCAATGGTGGCATCTTTAGAACTATTGGTAGATTCTTTATCTGTGGTGCTCGCACAATAAGCTCTGTAACAACATCAATGGTGGCATCTTGAACTAGAACTGGTAGATTCTTTATCTGTGGTGCTCCTTTAATAAGCTCTGTAACAACATCAATGGTGCCATCTTTAGAACTATTGGTAGATTCTTTATCTGTGGTGCTCGCACAATAAGCTCTGCAACAACATCAATGGTGGCATCTTTAGAACTATTGGTAGATTCTTTATCTGTGGTGCTCCTGCAATAAGCTCTGTAACAACATCAATGGTGGCATCTTTAGAACTATTGGTAGATTCTTTATCTGTGGTGCTCGCACAATAAGCTCTGCAACAACATTGAGAACGCCGTTTCACTATCTCCACGGTTTCGTTTATTTTACAAAACTACACCTACAGAATTTGACAACTCTTGCTTTCGCAAGGTTCCTATAAATACAATATATACAAAACGTTATGGCTGTACGAATGGCTACAAAAAATAATGAAGATACTTACAAACAAACTGTGTACATCTGAACTGAACTTGATTACGAAACTAGAAACGAACTAATTCACGACAGAGCAAATGCTGAACAAAAGAAAAACAAACAAGTAAACTTAAAGAATATGTAAGTGAATCGCACTAACATTCCGGCCCCTAAATACGTCTTGTATTTAACCTAATAATTAAACTAATTAAATAAATAATAAATATAACATCTACTAATTATACTTGTAAGTAATGACCAGAAAATGTTCATATGTTCTTTCAATGTTCTTTCAATGTTCTTTCAATGTTCTTTCAATGTTCTTTCATCTGTAAAGCTCTTTAATCTGTATAAGCCTCCAAAAGGCACAGTTTATGTATGGGTTTTTCGAAGATACCCTTTGAAGTCTTGATTGTAGCACGTCTTACCAAGCCTGTCTCCTTTTACATTCAAAGCATGAAGAAAGAACTTTCCTTGTCATTGCATTTGCGTGTACGATCCAATAACGTTGACGAGTCATGGATAGGACATATTCTCTTCCTGAGTGGCCAGACAATTGATGTGCTTCTTTGATCATCAGTGGAGCAATGCAGCTGTTCTTCGGGATAATGACTTGATGCTTGAAATCATAAGATAATGAAGACTTGCGTAATCGTCCTCCAACGCGTAGTAAGTCGTCTGTGAGAATAGGATCCAACTTAAGAATCTGGCTTGTTTTCTTGATGTTTGCACCTTTCGTAAGTTCTGTAAGTTCTTGAGGAAATGCTTGTTTCTGAACGTGACGTAAGATCTCATGTTCTGCACGACGAAGCTCTCCAACAGAAATCAGTGGGAAATCTTTAACTTGGCAGTTACTCTTTCTTGCAATAAAACTTCTTTGAAGTCTCAAACAGAGGGCGATGAATTTCTTCAGACGTAGAAAAGATGAAAATCTTCTAAAGATGGCTTCTAGTGGATCTTCACTTACAATAACAGCACAGTTCACCTTTTCTTTCTTTACTTCAGGATCTTCCTCTAATGTAGAACAGACATCACTTGGGCATGAAGGCATTTCAATATTCCTTTTCTTCAAGAATTCTGGCCCCGTCTTCCAGTTCTCATAAGAGAGAAAGGTGTCAATGGGCATACCTCTTGTGCAAGCATCTGCTGGATTCATCTTTGTCTCGACATAATTCCATTGGTTTGGAGATGAACTACTTCTGATCTGTGCAACACGATTGGCGACATAAGTATGGAACTTGCGTGATTCATTCACAATATACTTTATCACAGTAGTACTATCTGTCCAGAAGCTTGAACTTTGTATTGGAATCTCTAGCTCTGTTCTTAGCATCCTGTCTGATTTCACTGACAATGCCGTTGCTGCGAGCTCTAATCTTGGTATAGATTGTGACTTTAAAGGTGCTAGGCGAGATTTGGCCATAATAAGGGAGCTGTGAACGGTATCATCAGAGTTGCTATCAGTGTTGACTGTACGTAGGTAAGACACTGTTCCATATGCTTTCTGTGAAGCGTCAGCAAAGTGATGTAATTCAAATTCGGTGCATCCTTGTCCTTGATTACTGGGTCCAATACAACGATCTAAAGAGAAGTCACCAAGTTGAGGCAGCTCGTACAACCATTTTTGCCAAGGAGAGGAGAACTGGTCAGGAATCTTTTCATCCCACTTCAATTTCAGTCGGGTGAGGTCTTGTAAAATGATCTTGGCTGTAAGAGTGAAAGGTACTGCCATGCCAAGTGGATCATACACAGAGCTTATCATAGACAACAGACCACGTCTTGTAAAAGGACACTCTTTATGGGCTGTCTTGAAACTAAAAGAATCTGACTCAACGAGCCATGTCACTCCAAGTGCTCTTTCAGCTGGTAAATTTTCTTTGGCAAAGTCTAACTCTTTAACTTCCTTTGCACGCTCGCATTCAGGGATAGACTGCAACACCTCTCGGTTACTCGAGATCCATTTGGTTAATCTGAATCCCCCATCTTTCATGAGTCTGCAAATATCATTGATGAAATGGATAGCCTTCTCGTCAGATGGTAAAGACTTCAGGCAGTCATCAACGTAGAAATTCTTGAACACGGTTGATATCACGTCTTCTTGATAAAGGGCTTTATTGGCAGCAGCGTTGTATCTTAGAGTGAAATTAGCACATGAAGGTGATGACACAGCGCCAAATAAATGCACAATCATCTGATACTCGTCCGGATCTTGATCAAGCTTACCATCTGTCCACCACAAGAAGCGAAGAAGATTTCGTTCAGGGTCAGGAACTCGCACTTGCAAGAACATACCTTCAATATCAGCCATGAGAGCCACGCTTTCTTGACGAAAACGAAGAAGCACACCAAGCAGATTATTGGTTAAGTCTGGACCTTGTAAGAGAACATCATTCAGGGCAACACCTTGGTACTTGCAAGAACAATCAAAGACAATACGTATTTTGCCTGGTTTCTTCTTATGGTAAACACCATGATGGGGAATGTACCATATCTTTCCTTTAATACCAGCGAGCTGTTCCTGTGGTACTTTTCTTGCATATCCTTTATCGATCATATCTTTCATGAAGCCCATATAGTCTTGTCTAAAGTTTGGATTATTCAGAAGCTTGTTCTTTAAATTCGCAGATCTTCGTTCAGCTTGTACACGATTGTTTGGAAGAGAAACAGATTGGTCTTTGAGAGGAAGACTCACTTCATAGTGTCCATCTTGAAGGTGGTGAATGGATTCTTCAACACGTTCCATAAACTTAGATTCATTTCTTGTATACTCTTTGGAAACACTGTAAGTATCAGTCTCTAGAAAGTCTGCACATTCTAAGCATTGCATAGATACTTTAAAACTGTTTGGCGGTACACTCTTCCGATTTCGTCCAGTAGGGCCATTGATCACCCATCCAAGCTTGACTTTCGTTGCGTACGGTCCATCCCCAGTGGTAGTTATAATTTCCATGGGTTGTAAAGCTTCAGGAACATCCATACCAATCAGCAGGTCCACATCAGAGTCAATAAACTGCAACTGTAAGTTATCACTGAATTGAGGCCACGAGTCAACATCAGCTTGAGAAGGTATTTCATCCTTTGAAACAGGTATTACTGGTCTTGAAAACACAGCAGGAAGCTTGATCGAAGCATTGTCATCTAAATCACTTACTTCCAAACCATGGATTACTTTGCTTTCGACATCATCACTTTCACCAATCGTAGTTAACTTGATCTTTGTTTTCTTACTGTTTACTCCAAGAAGCTTGATCAAAGATTCAGAGCAGAAACTTGCGTTCGATCCCGTATCCAGTAAGGCATAGGTTTGAATAAAGGTGTTATCATCTTGTTTTCTGACTTTAATAGGTACGATGGGTAACACCGTTGATGACGATCTTGTTTTATCCACAGCATTGGTAATAGAACATGCAAATGAACGTGAACCAGCGGTACTTGCAGATGAACTAGGACCAGCGGTACTTGCAGATGAACTAGGACCAGCGGTACTTGCAGATATTGTAGATATATCAGCTTTCTCAGCAGAGTGGAGTAAGGTGTTATGTTTTCTGTTACACTCGTTGCAAGGCTTTTTCGTGAAACAAGAGACAGACTGATGGCCTTTTCTCAAACAGGAGAAGCAAAGTCTGTTCTTGCTAGCTAGATCCATTCGTTCCTTATAAGTCTTTTCTTTGAAAATAGGGCAGCTAACGACTGAATGATCTCCATCACAAACGTAGCAGGCTTTCTTAATAGAACTGTTAGGCGGGGATCTGTTTTCGGGGAATACTGAATCTTTAACTTGGCTGGCAAAGACGATCTTCTGGCTTGATGAATTGAATCTGTACTTTGGTGGCGTTTCTGTTCTTTGTCTTGTATTCGACGATAGCTTTCCAAAGATAGGATTACTCATACATCTGACCTTTTGCTCCACAAAGCTAGCGATGTCGTCTATGGTAACCTCTCGGTGTTTCACGTTGATAATGTTATCAGCAATGTCACGCCATCTATCTTGGAACTTATAAGGCAATTTCTCGATGATTTTGCGCATCACGTCTGGAGTTTCAATCTTGTTAAGATATCCAACACCTTGGAGAGCGTTCTTGCAGCTTGTCAAGGATATTGAGTACTGTTCCAGGGCATCAGCGTCTTCAGGCTTTATTGATTGGACACTGAGGAGCTTTTCTACGTGGGCCATAGCTATTCTGTATTTCTCACCGAATCTTTGTTCCAAGAGCTCTCTCGCCTTGTTGTATCCTTCCTCAGGTTTCATATAATGACAGCTCTTGACGAGTTGTTGTGGGCGGCCAGAGGTGTATTGCTCTAAGTAATACAATTTACTTGAGAAATCAGGTTCTCTCGACGCAATAAGAGTGTCGAAGGCTCGTACAAAACTATGATAGTCCAGCGGGTCTCCATTAAACGTTGGCACTTGCTGCTTAGGAAGCGTTGCTCGTTGCTGCTGTTGAAGGATCTCATTCCAGATCTTGTTCTGTTGGTCAACTACTTGGCTTTGATGGCTATGATTGAAGATTTCACTCGGTGTCTGTACGGCCAATTTGCGATCGCTCTTAGAAGTAGACTTAGGTTTTGGTTTAAAAGTAACGTGTGATGATCTTCTAGAAGCGGTTTCTTCTTTAACTTTTAAGCTGTTAAGTTCTTCTTCCACTTCGATGTTCTCTCTTTCAATTTCTAACTTCAGCTTTTCTTCCTTTAATCGAAGCTCCCTCTCATGTAATTCTTTTCGACGCTGTATAGAGGCTCGTCTTGCTTCAAGCTCAGCTATTCTAGCACTTCTAGATTCTTCATTCGATACTGATGAAGTCTTGCTTCGTTCAGATCCTGAGCTCGTAGATTGAGACGCGCTATCATCAGGGTTAATATGTGTGGCACAGGAAGACGCCCAAAGAGAAACTTTCTGGCAGAATTCAAGATATCGTTTCTTTACGTCGACAAAATACATAAACGATTCAGTTTTGGCTTCACTATCTTGAATAGCGTTGTCGTACGTGTCGTGGACCCCACAGAATTTGTCGAACACAGCTAAGTACTCTTCCATCTTGGTATCTACGGTAGACCAATTCTCCAGATCATCGGCTGTTAGAAGTGGTTCGATTTGATTCTTCTTCCTCGTCAACGAAGCCAGAGCTCTACTTCTTCGATTCTTTAAATGTTGAATAATCTCGAGGTCTTCGACATAATCGACTCCAGTACGACGATGTGTAAATTCGCTCACAACACTGTTGGGTTTTACATTTGAACTTCTCCGACGTGAGCTGGTCGGCCAAGAATGTCTATCTTCAGACATAGTTTGTTTGAACGATGAGAACGCTGTTTCACTATCTCCACGGTTTCGTTTATTTTACAAAACTACACCTACAGAATTTGACAACTCTTGCTTGCGCAAGGTTCCTATAAATACAATATATACAAAAAGTTATGGCTGTACGAATGGCTACAAAAAATAATGAAGATACTTACAAACAAACTGTGTGCATCTGAACTGAACTTGATTACGAAACTAGAAACGACGACTGACTTAGAAAGCACTACCAAACTGATTTATACGGAAAACATTTGCATACGAACAAAGAAAAGTCGAAATGGTGGAACGTAACTAACAAACTAATTCACGACAGAGCAAATGCTGAACAAAAGAAAAACAAACAAGTAAACTTAAAGAATATGTAAGTGAATCGCACTAACAAACATCAATGGTGGCATCTTTAGAACTATTGGTAGATTCTTTATCTGTGGTGCTCCTGCAATAAGCTCTGCAACAACATCAATGGTGGCATCTTTAGCACTATTGGTAGATTCTTTATCTGTGGTGCTCGTACAATAAGCTCTGTAACAACATCAATGGTGGCATCTTTAGAACTATTGGTAGATTCTTTATCTGTGGTGCTCCTGCAACAAGCTCCGTAACATCATTGGTGGAATAAGATACTTCATCTGTGGTTGTGTAGAACTCGTGATGTTTCATGCCCATCTGATCAACATCTCAAATACATTTCATATTTTTTGCATTGCATAACATTTTTTTTATTTCATAAACAACAATATATAAACAACATTGGTTTAAGATGATTACTTGTTACAAAGAAATATTAAATAACTAGCATTTGAAGCCAAAAGCAGTGCTGTTGTCTTCTACACCAATTACTTTCTTTACAATTTTGCGATTAGCTTTAATTTAATTATGTTTAGAAAATCAAAATATTTATTTAGACCCTCAATATTTTTCTCTGAGATTACAAAGTCATTGTAGTCTTATTTGATTAGAATGATTGGCTATGGACGACATATGTATATAACAATTAAATTACCAAAAGATATTTAAAGTAACTAATTCAATGCTATTAGGAAATATTATAATTATTAACCAAGAAATAATAATAATTCATTAATAATATAATACAGATCTTGGTGCTTTACATAGTTGATAGTAGTACATATATATTTGCACCTGTAGTGTAAAATATAAATGTAAGCATTCTGTTGTTATTATTGTTGTTGTTGTGTTGGTGATTGTCAATATTGTAAGAGTTCAATCAAGGTGTCAGTAGCATCAGTGTTCTTGGTCAAGTATCCTGCTCGTACTTTAGCTGTTTCTCTTTCTTACAAGGTTCATCGTCGATACTGTGCTGTGTCACGATAACATTGCATTTCTGATTGGCATGTCTGTGAGTGTCTTCTCATGGTAGCTGCCTGGTCTAATGTCATCATAGTCATCGTGTCTGTTGTAGTAGTCAGTAATTATTCTAATTCACTATGTCTATACTGTGTCATCGTAACATTGTTTCTGGTTCTCATGTCTGTAACTGTCTTTGTCATGGTTGTTGTCTGGTCTAATGTCATCACAGTCATTGTCTCTGGTGTAGTAGTCAGTAATCATTCTAATTCACTATGTCTATACTGTGTCATTGTAACACTGTGTTTCTGATTCTCAGGTTTGTAACAATCTTCGTAATGTGCTCTCACCATGCTTCAGTTTAGAAGGATGCCACTGTTAAAAAGGGCATTGTAAAGGCACCCGAATGCCTTAGTAAATAATTAACCAAGCTTATGTAATCACGACGTATTTTACGAAGTTTTGACAGTTCTTGAGTAGATTCATTAAAGGCCGTCAAGATTTCGACGGGGATCAAAACAGTGCGTTTTACGTCTTCGTTTGCTATCAAGGCCTCAAGTCTCAGTTATAGTTCGCGGCCCTCTTAGGTTAGCTGGCGCCAACACAGTCGAAATCTTGATTTCTAATCCGAAATCGTGAAAATCTCAAGTCAAAACCTCGAAGAACGACTTCGTCAAGTCTACCAATCTCGTCACGCCGACACTCTAAGCCACGTGGCACAGTTGAAAGTAAGTCAAGCGAGTTGGTAACAGTAATATCAGGAAAGTCTCCTTCAAGAGTTTCATCTCAAGAAATTGGATTTCAAATTCTAAACCAAAGAAACATCCAGTCAAGGGTGAGTTTCAAAACTGAAGTTCAGCAACATTCCGGAAATGCCAGAGAAACCAACTCCAGTTCTGTCGTCGAAACCGTCATTTCTGCTGTTCGCTGGATCTCGTAATCAATCATAATCAATAATAAAATTATCAATTGTTTTATATCGCCGTACATCGATCCTAACATCGAAAGGAAATTGAAGATATGAGGTAAGACAGTTTTAATTTACTTCAAGACGCTTACAAGTACATGTGTGCAAATAAACCGCAAATACCACAAATATTTGAACTTCCGTCAAATAGCAAACAAATAACTGTTTTAACTTGATAATGTCACACAAACCATCTCCGAACAGTTACGATTTAACCGAGAATGGTTTTGAACAAACAACCGAACAGTCTGAACGGACATCGCCTCGCGCTCGCAAGATGACCGACAAAGGTCTCGAATATGCTATAAATGTCAAAGAAAAGAACGCTAATTCAGTGATCAAAGAATTTAACTCAGAGTTCAACAAATTCCATTCAGAACTAAGATCTGCGACTACTGTAGACGAAATAAGATGCAAGCTAGACAGCTTAGCGAAAGTCAATAACGAAGCGGTCAAGAAAATAAGCGAATGGTTTGATATTATAGAAGATTCCATGGCGATGAGTCACATTATTGACTTACAAAACACAATCAGCACTTCCTTTGAAAACGCACGGAAAGCCGCTCACGAACAAATCCTGTCCATAAATGAGGAAAAGGGTTCAATTGTGTCTCTCGTGTCGAAGTCCTCGAGGAGCTCGCGCGCATCTACGTCATCATCCAGAGACGCTCTACTAAGCGCCAAAGCAGAGCGGTGTTAGAACAGAAATTAAAATTCAGCGACGCAGTAAAAAGACAAGAGAAAGCGCTAGCCAAATTAAAACTTCAGCAGGAATATAACGAAACTCTTGCCGAAGAATAGGTCTACGAACAAGCGGAAATAGAACACGATTACGACATAGAAAGCGCATGCAATCAGCTCCATTCAGATGCGCCAATGATAGCCGCTCTCTCACCACCCACAGCATTGCCACCAATTCAGTTCTGGCGCACAACAAGACAGAAAAACAAGAGTCAGAAACAAAGGTTTCTGAGCAGTCACAAGTGATAATCACACCCATTGTCACATCAACTCCCTACACACCCACTGTTCCTATCAGTGTTGCTAGAGCAGATTTGGTATGACTGTGAAAAACCACGGCGCACGGCACGGATTCATTCGAAATCCTAAATCATCACGGTCACGGCACGGCACGTCCGTGCCGTAAGTTTTTCACAGTCATACGAAATCTGCTCTATGAACATGTTCACCAACACCTCCAGCTACACACATGGAAAGCATCATGACATGCCCACAGTACAGCCATATCCACCAGACATCAACCAGAGCTTAGCAGAATCAATTGCGAAGGTAGCTCAACTACAGCGCTTACCTCAAGCTAAACCTGACGTATTCAAAGGGGAGGATAAAGATAAGACAAGATTCTTTCTGTGGGAGACGGCATTTGACGCACTTGTCGATTCAGCCCCAGTATCACCTCAACAGAAACTCTACCTGCTCTATGAACATCTTGATGGGAGAGCTAAAAGAGTCGTTGAACAGCTTCAGTTCATGATTAATCAACCTGAGAAAGCCTACCATGAAGCGAGGAAGATGTTAAAGCATCAATTTGGACACCCAGCCATATTGTATACGGACTTCGAGAACAAGCTTACAAACTGGCCAAAGATCGCCAACAACGACCCTCAGGGCATCCAGGAATACAGCGACTTCTTGCATCAAGTCAAGGTAGCAAGTGAATACATCCCAAACCTGAAGATATTTGAATATCCTTCCAAGATTCAAGTTCTCGTCGACAAACTTCCTGGATGGTTCAAGAGTAAGTGGTCGTCCAAAGTACAGAGGTTACAACAGCTTCAAGGGTATGAAGCCTTCCCCTCGTTTGGAAGTTTTGTAGATGAAGTATCCTTCCACGCCGAACGCATGAACATCCCTCAGATCACCTACAACTCCAATGCAACCAATGCACCTCCCATCTCACCTCTGGCGTACTCCCGAAGGAGAAACCAAGTGATAACTCTAGCAACAAGAACACAAGGTCAACCCACTACCAAAGCCCCCGACAGAAAAGCAAGTGAAACATCCGGCGAGACATTCTGTCACTACCACGGCTCGAAAACACATGCCCTCAAACACTGTCAGAAGTTCCGTGACATGAGTTATCAGCAGAAAAAAGATTTTCTTTTCAAGAGCAAATTATGCTTTAACTGCGCTAACTCAGACAAACACGTTGCCAAAGACTGTGATCAAGAACCATATGCATCTGTGTGCGATATTTGCCAACGAAAGCATAATACCGTATTGCACAAACATGCCGAAGATAACGACACAGACAAGTCGTTAGCTGCCTGCACAAGAATTTGCGGCAAACGCGCAAAGGCACGTTCGTGTGCAAGGATTGTTCTTCTAGAAGTGGCACACGCATCCTCTCCGTCTTCCAAGACTCTGACCTACGCTGTTTTGGATGACCAATCTACCGATGTGTTCATAACAGACACGCTCCTCAATCAATTAGGAGCCGATGGACAAGACGTCGACTTGCAAGTTAACACCATCATGGGTACCAACACAATCCGCACTAAGAAGCTATTAGGCTTACAAATACAAGACGTCAACCACAATCACCTACCTATCAAAGTTCCTCACGCCTATACTCGGGAAGACATCCCAGCGACTCACCATGACATTGCCACACCTAACATGGCCAGACAGTGGAAGCATCTAAAGACAGTAGCTGACAAGATCCACTATCGCCCAGAAGTAGAAGTTGGTATGCTCATCGAACGGAATGTTCCAACCGCCTTTCAACCATTGAGCATCATTTACGGCCAAGAAGATGAGCCATGGGCGGAGGAATACAAGTTCGGCTGGACGATCATCGGAAGAATCTGTCTACAAACGGTAGATGATGACATAGCTTCCCAGACAGCATCAGTCAAACACGTAACGGTCCAAAGAGACAGTACAAAAGATGTCACCAGCCCTTAACAACTGCGTGAAATGATGGAGCTGGATTATAACGAACTACACCACAGTCGCCAAGTCAAAGGAACAGAGAAAGCAGAGTCTATAGACGATCAGCTTTTTCGCAAAATACTAAACGAAAAGCTACACAAAAATGAGAATGGAAACTGGGAAGCTCCACTTCCATTCAAAGCTGACAACGTGAGTCTCCCGAACAATAAGCAACATTGTACGAGAAGACTTCTATCGCTCAAAAGGAAGCTGATCAAAGACCCGAAAACAAAGAAGCATTACATCGATTTCATGCAAAAGATCATTGATCGTGGTCACGCATGTCCTGTACCAACAGAAGAGTTGACAACGAAACCGGGCAAGGTGTGGTACCTTCCACACTTTGATGTTCACCATCCCAAAAAGCCAGAGCAGATACGAGTTGTATTTGACTGTAGTGCCGTATTTGACAACGAGTCATTGAACAAGCACCTCCTTCAAGGACCAGATCTGATGAACGCTCTAGTTGGAGTGCTTCTGAGATTCCGTAAAGATGAAGTCGCCTTCACATGTGACGTAGAGCAAATGTTTCACAGCTTCTTCGTGGACCCGGAAGACAGGGACTTTCTTCGATTCCTGTGGTTCGGAGAAAATAACCTAGATGGTCCGATCGTAGAGTACCGTATGAACGTACATCTTTTTGGTGCAGTATCTTCACCAGGCGTCGCCAACTTCTGCCTGCACGAGACAGCTGAAGCCGGTCGAGAGCAGTTTGGAAACGAAGCAGCGGAATTTTTTCTGAAAGACTTACTTCTACGTCTATGACGGTCTGAGATCGCTACCAAACGCAGAAGACGCCGTCAAGCTAATCAAGAACAGTCAGGCTATGTGCGCCGCACGAAATTTAAGACTGCATAAGTTTGCAAGCAACAGCAATGAGGTGCTAGAAGCCCTTCCCGCAGATGATCGTGCCAAAGACTTAAAAGACCTAGACCTACGACATGACGCACTGCCTGTACAGAGATCGCTAGGCAGTTTCTGGTGCATCGAATCAGACACCCTGGGCTTTCGAATAGAGCTTAATGATAAACCCCTCACTCGCAGAGGTATCCTGTCGACTACAAGCTCTGTCTACGACCCGCTCGGAGTTGTCGCACCAGTGATTCTGGTCAGCAAGCAAATACTGCAAGATCTGTGCCGCCAGAACATCGACTGGGATGAGCATTGCACAACGATGGGAAAAGTGGAGAGCAGAGCTACCACTCCTAGAGAAAGTAAAGATTCCCCGTTGTGTAAAGCCCCAAGGTTTTGGAACCCCAGTGAAAACCGAAATTCACAGCTTCTCGGACGCAAGTGACAACGGACTCGGACAAGTGTCCTATCTACGTCTAGTCAATGCTAAAGGTGAAGTCCATGTCAGCTTCCTCATGGCAAAGTCTCGTGTAGCTCCGCTTAAGACTATATCAATACCAAGGATGGAATTGACAGCTGCTGTCATATCAGTCAATGTCGCTAATATGTTGAAGAGCGAACTCGATTACAACGATCTACAGTGTGTCTACTACACAGACTCAGAGATAGTCATTGGATACATCAACAACAACGCCCGACGCTTTCACGTGTACGTGGGAAACAGAATTCAACACATCCGAGACCGGATGAACCCCAATCAGTGGCATCACGTCAAAGGAAAGGACAACCCTGCTGATGAAGCATCCCGATCGATGTCAGCAAAGAATCATCTTAACAATCGGCGATGGTTTCGGGGCCCAGACTTCCTATGGGAAGCAGACGTACCATTGAAGAGCCAGACGTGCCCTCCCATCGAGATATCAAGCGATGACCATGAAGTCAAAAGCTGTCATTCTACAAATAGCAAGACAGTCTCTACTGAAGCCACCACGCTCTTCCAAAACACTGACGCAAAGATGCAACCCAATCAGTTAAAACTCCAGTACTTTAACCGTTTCTCAACTTGGCACAAAGTCAAGATGTGGATCATCCTAATAAGAAGAGGCATCGAAAGATTCAGACGTGCTCTATTGAAACGCAAAGGCGAGGTAGAGGTCGGAGAACACAACACCACCAGCAACACAGAAGAACAAACAGTTCAAGAATTTCAGAACGCAGAGAAGATAATCTTGCAAAGTTTACAACATGAGTACTTCAGTGAAGAAATAAAGCTCCTTCAACGACTCGAAGGCAAACAAGACAAGTTCACAGACCGTGAAGCTGCTCGTAACCGCAACCAATCTGTAAAGAAGAAAAGCTCACTTTACCGTCTCGATCCATTTGTCGACGAAGATGGTCTACTGAGAGTTGGGGGTCGCATGAGTGGATCAGATGCCCCCTACGAGATCAAACACCCGCTGATACTACCAAGACAAGGCCACATCACGCAACTTGTTGTACGTCACTTTCATGAACAAATCTTACACCATCAAGGAAGCGTCATGTGCGTCAAGCCGGGTTTTGGGTAATCAACAGACGATCAGCCGTAGCCTTCCAGATCTCGAAGTGTGTAACCTGTCATAAAGAAAGAGGAAAACAGCAAAAGCAAAAGATGGCCGACGTTCCAAAGGAACGTACCACCCAAGAAGCCCCTTTTACGTACACAGGAATGGACGTGTTTGGACCATTCTACATTAAAGAGGGTCGCAAGACTCTCAAACGATACGGTCTGATCTTCACTTGTCTGTCCTCACGTGCCGTCCACCTGGAGACGCTGAACACAATGGAAACTGACTCCTTTATCAATGCGCTCAGACGTTTTATTTCTCGGAGAGGTAAAGTCCGCGAGCTCCGCTCAGACAAAGGAACTTACTTCGTTGGAGCAAGTAATGAGTACGAAGCAGCCAAACAACCAAACCATGGCAAGATCAAAGAGTACCTATCAAGTAACGACTGTGACTTCAGAGGTTCAACGTTCCACACGCTTCCCATATGGGTGGTGTGTGGGAAAGAATGATAAGGTCAGTTCGCTCAGTACTCCACTCGTTGCTGAACGAATTGGGTACCCAACTCGATGACGAAGCTTTCCGTACGCTGATGACAGAGACAGAACACATCATCAACAGCCGCCCCCTGACAGTGGACAATCTGTCCGATCCAACATCAGCAGAGCCTCTGACACCCAACCACCTCCTTACAGGCAAGTCAACAGTAGTACTTCCACCACCCGGCAAATTCGACAGCCCCGACGTCTATTCACGCAAGAGATGGCGACGTGTACAGTACCTCGTCAACCAATTTTGGACAAGGTGGCAAAAGGAGTGCACCAACCTTCTCTACAGAAGACAGAAATGGACTGACACTAGACGCAACAGTCAAGTTGGGGACATAGTACTCATGCGCGACAATGACCTGCCAAGAAACCAGTGGCCACTCGCAAGGATCACCAAAGTGTACTCAAGCCAAGATGGTCTGATCCGCAAAGTACAGGTCCTCACAACCAAAGAAGGCAAACACAAGACGTTTGACAGGCCCATCCACCATCTTATCCTGATACTTGCTAAAGAAGAGTTCGACACCTGCAAGACACAACCTTAAAGAACGAATTTATAATTGTGAACCACAGCCATACTACCAAAATTAACGTACTAGTTGTAGTGACGCTGGACATTCTAAATATTGAACATTTAGTCATAGTTTTGATTTAGGAAAACGCATGTACCTTTTAGCTTACATTACTCTCTTGTAGTATGATGTAACATGATAATTTTATGCAGTGATTTTATATGTTTTTAGATTCTGTAAATGACAAGCATTTAGGGAAGCAGTGTAAAGGCACCCGAATGCCTTAGTAAATAATTAACCAAGCTTATGTAATCATGACGTATTTTACGAAGTTTTGACAGTTCTTGAGTAGATTCATTAAAGGCCGTCAAGATTTCGACGGGGATCAAAACAGTGCGTTTTACGTCTTCGTTTGCTATCAAGGCCTCAAGTCTCAATTATAGTTCGCGGCCCTCTTATGTTAGCTGGCGCCAACACAGGCATGATTTACAAAAACCTAAGCCAATGTTCTCTCAAGGAGTGCAAAGATCAGTGGATATGTGAAGTTATTATATCACAAAATACTTCAGACTTTTGTTCACTCAAATCATTTCAAAGGCAATGTTTTGGTTTCAGCTTTCTATTTTTGTTTTTAAGCCTCATTTTAAAACTTTTTTCTCTTTTCTTCCAGATGCACTACTTATATTTGCAGGGAACTCTGGGTTCCACAAGGCAAAAAGTCTGGTGAGAACACTGAAAGTTGAAGCAAGATCCAATGAGATCATAGTCACTGTCCCTGTTGTAGTAGTCAGTAATCATTCTAATTCACAATATCTATGCTGTGTCATTGTAAATATTGTTTCTGGTTCTCGTGTGTAACAGTGTTCATCCTAGTTTTTGTCTGGTCTAATGTCATCATAGACATTGTGTCTGTTGTAGTAGTCAGTAATCATACTAATTGAATATGGTCTTGGAAGTTAGCCTGAGTGATGATCATGACAAAGGTCAATAGCATGGACAGCATTAACCACAACTTGTCTTATGTATGCCTATCATGTATAAAAGTGATAGTATTCTAATAGCATAGACAGTATTAATCACAACTTGTCTTATGTATGCTTATCATGTATAAAAGTGATAGTATTGATAATAATAATAATAATTATAATTATAATATTCATTAATAATTCATTAGGCAGCTGTCCAATCTGTGCTCAGCATTCTGGTCACGTGGCTACCTTGTAACTCCCATACAATTTCCAAGAAACTAAAAGCACGGGGAGGGTTTGAATAGTTGGCAGGGAATAGGTGGGGTTGAATAATTACTGCAATTGTTCATAAGTATGATACAGAATAGTAATAAAGCTTATTAGTATTCTGTATCTGATACAGAATACTAATAGACCTTATTACTATTCTGTATCAGATACAGAATACTAATAAGTTCTATAAGTATTCTGTATCGATCAATGCATTATATGAGAGGAACAATACATTATCCTAAAAGCTAATTAAGAAAAATCAGTACACGTTAGATTTTGTTCCACAGTTTCTTTAATGTAACTCTCTTCCTCTATTACTTACTAATGATACAATCATTGGATTTCTAGCTTTGTGCGGCAATTCTTTCACAATCTCAAATAAATTATAACAAACTTTGAAAGACACGAGATTACTTCAAATTAAGGACTTCGCACAGTTCTCGCTAAATATTGCGTTGCTACATTATTATTTTCAAGAATCTCGAATTAGAAGATGGTAAAGTAATGTTAGTCGAACTAGAACTTCATACGGAATTTATGTGTCAAAAGAAAGTCAATAGACTCTTTCCTTGCTACCTTGTTTTTACGAGACATCTGCCAGACTTCAGAAATCTCACTCCACTTCGGTGCTAGTTTGGGCACATTCCCTCAACAACTGACTCTCTTGTGATGCACTTTTGGCAGTTTACGAAATTTGTCAGCCATCGTCTCAAACTGATGCCCGTCTTAGCTCTATGACCTTCCTGTGAGAACTGTTCTTGATTTGATTGAAAAGAATCAAACTCCGTTCGCATTCACAATTAAAGCGCCCTTTGAAAACCAAACAAAAGTGTAAATGTATTCTAAATGAAAAAGCAGGCATATTACATATTTGCCGTATTTGTTCTTTGTTATGTCTTAATGAGCAATCAACTCTATTCAAAAACTACCAAGTATGAAAAGGAATAAAACATTTATTAAACAATCGATATCTTAATATTATACGAAACTGCCTTCATTGTTTAAGTGCGGTCAAGCAATCGGAATGAGAATTGAATGCTAAAAGAACAGTTATTTAATTATTATATTATTTTCATCTCAATCAGATATTGGCTACGATTCTGGTTGAAACGCCTACCTGGTTCAAACAATGATTAAACAATATCATAAGTAATTTACAATATTCGTGACAATGTTGTATCTTATTTACAATCTCTCACCTTCGGCTCGAGATTGTAAATAAGATACAACATTGCCACTCATATTGTAAATAATACTAATAATAATAATAATAATAATAATAATTTAATCCCTTGTATTTCAATAGTAAGGACAGTATTCATAACTTGTCTTATATTTGTGTATTGATTCAGTGTTCTACTTTTTTCGTGTGTGTGTGTGTGTTGGTGTCAATATTCTAAGAGTTCAATCAAATAGGAATTATTTAATTATATTATTGGTTGTATTATTTTTCTTTTTTCTTATTACTTGTAAAGAGCATTGAGATTTATATGTAATGCGCTTTTTCAAGAATTAAATTATTATTATTATTATTATTACTTATGTCCCTGAGACAGACAATGTGATGCAATTGTATCTACTTAAATCATAGCAAGAGCTTAGTTTACTGAACTGAAATCAGATAATGTGACTACTGTGTCTTGTTTAAGTATTATTTACAATATGAGTGGCAATGTTGTATCTTATTTACAATCTCGAGCCGAAGGCGAGAGATTGTAAATAAGATACAACATTGTCACGAATATTGTAAATTACTTATGATATTGTTTAATCATTGTTTGAACCAGGTAGGCGTTTCAACCAGAATTGTAGTCAATATCTGATTGAGATGAAAATAATATAATCACTGTTCTTTTAGCATTCAATTCTCATTCCGATTGCTTGACCGCACTAAACAATGAAGGCAGTTTCGTATTCATTGTTTAATAAATGTTTTATTCCTTTTCATACTTGGTAGTTTTTGAATAAAACTAGAGTTGATTGCTCATTAAGACATAACAAAGAACAAATACGGCAAATATGTAATATGCCTGCTTTTTCATTTGGAATACATTTACACTTTTGTTTGGTTTTCAAAGGGCGCTTTAATTGTGAATGCGAACGGAGTTTTGATTCTTTTCAATCAAATCAAGAACAGTTCTCACAGTCATAGAGCTAAGACGGGCATCAGTTTGAGACGATGGCCTGACAAATTTCGTAAACTGCCAAAAGTGCATCACAAGAGAGTCAGTTGTTGAGGGAACTGTGCCCAAACTAGCACCGAAGAGGAGTGTAAAGATTTCTGAAGTCTGGCAGATGTCTCGTAAAAACAAGGTAGCAAGGAAAGAGTCTATTGACTTTCTTTTGACACATAAATTCCGTATGAAGTTCTAGTTCGACTAACATTACTTTACCATCTTCTAATTCGAGGTTCTTGAAAATAATAACGTAGCAAGTAACGGCAATATTTAGCGAGAACTGTGCGAAGTCCTTAATTTGAAGTAATCTCGTGTCTTTCAAAGTTTGTTATAATTTATTTGAGATTGTGAAAGAATTGCCGCACAAAGCTAGAAATCCAATGATTGTATCATTAGTAAGTAAGTTAAAACTGTGAAGGTGCTAAGCTCCAATAGAGAAAGAGAGTTACATTAAAGAAACTGTGCAAAATCTAACGTGTACTGATTTTTCAATTAGCTTTTAGGATAATGTATTGTTCCTCTCATATAATGCATTGATCGATACAGAATACTTATAGAGCTTATTAGTATTCTGTATCTGATACAGAATACTAATAAGGTCTATTAGTATTCTGTATCAGATACAAAATACTAATAAGCTTTATTACTATTCTGTATCATACTTATGAACAATTGCAGTAATTAATCAACCCCACCTATTCCCTGCCAACTATTCAAACCCTCCCCGTGCTTTTAGTTTCTTGGAAATTGTATGGGAGTTACAAGGTAGCCACGTGACCAGAATGCTGAGCACAGATTGGACAGCTGCCTAATGAATTATTAATGAATATTATAATAGAACTTACAACTACATTTGTACTTCAATAAATTCAATAAATCTTCTGGTTTTTAGACAAAAATTTAAATTAATTGTGAATGGCATGTTAATTATTTTATCAGTAATATTCTCCATCAGAGCTCAACCTATTTTCTAGTACATCCCAAATGTACCTCCCCTTCCCTCCCCCTTGTTTTAATTGATCAGCTTTTAGAATTTGGCTTAAAATTAGAATCAAGGTTTAAATAATCTTAACGAAAATTAACTGTCCCATTTATAAACACGATAGTCGATATTCTACGTTTTGAACTGATATCTGTGTTACAGCCATGCTTGCAAATCAGAACAAACATTCAATAGACAATACTCGACATATAAACCGCGATACAGTCAACATTGACCCTATAAACTCCATACCTGATACCAGAGACGTTATTTACCATCAATCAACTAGTCTTTGTAGACTCCAAATATTGTCGTCTTTACAGGATTTTTTTTACTGAATATCTGATCGTCTATCAGTCAGTCAGTCTGCACACGGTATCACGTCAAGAAAGTTCCGACAATTGACCTGAAAAATAACATTATCAACTGAATAAAGACAAATATTGTTATAGAGCAAACGTAAATCCTTAATTTCTATCATCTTGGCAGTATTTTGAGTCGTTTTACCTTGGAAAACGACCCACAGCTTTCAAGAACTCAATGCACTCGGAGGGGATCATGGTCTTTCTGAAGAAAGTTCCTGAGCCAAAAATGCCTTGTTCCTCCTACCAGTACAGCAGGGTAACATTATTCTCACTAAGAGTAGGTTTATTTCGGAATTTCGTCATGCTCTTAGAGCAGCCGGGGTTTCTCCAGCTTCTAGTTATAGGGATCATTCCTTTCGCCGCGCCGAAGCTTCATGGGCCTTCAGCTGCGGAGTGCCAGGGGAATTAATACAATTATATGGGGACTGGTCCAGCGACGCCTATAAGGTTTACCTGGAGTTTAGCTTACAATCAAAACTCTCGCTGGCCCACCAACTTCGTCATTCATTTCCTCTTGTACTTTTCACTTTTCAGCCTTAGTTCTTTGCATTAGTCATAAATTATCACACTTTTTCCTTTTCTTTTGGCCATGGTTTGGTGGCAGAGAGGTTTATTTATCCCGGTAGTGGTTATTTTAGCGTACCTTTGTCAATAAACTTCTCTACTGTGCCAAAAGAAAAGCGAATTGTGTGCTTGTTTATTTGTTGGAAAGCAGTTGGGGGGGAATTTGTTTTCTTTGGGCAGCGCATGCGCAAAGAGATTATTGCCTCCTACTGAGATCCCAGAGTATCATATTCATATATAGCCATAGTTCTAGTTGTACACAGTGACAACACGTTTATTGTTATAATAGCTCAGTAGTTTATATCGGGTTTTCTTTCACACCCACCCACCCTTTGCGATTGTATTTACGTATCCACAGTGGGTGGCAGAGAGGTTTATTTATTCCGGTAGTGGTTATTTTAGCGTACCTTTGTCAATAAACTTCTCTACTGTGCCAAAATAAAAGCGAATTGTGTGCTTGTTTATTTGTTGGAAAGCAGTTGGGGGGGGGGGGGGGGGGGGATTATTAGCCATAATTGGCCTGAATGGCAGATATTACACCCACTGAATAAGAGTAATTGTAAAAATTACAAAATAATTGAATAAAACTGGAAAAAAAACAAAAAAACTTTTCGTTCCTCAAAAGGAAAACAAAACTCAGTTGGCTATAACACTTCTAACAACACCAGTAAAAGTAAATAATTGGGAACCTTTGCTTGTTGTATATGATTTATCCTTGAAACATTTTCTTCTTGATGGTTCTATTCATGGATTTAGAATTCATTCCTTTATTAATAATGTCATAGTTGAGGCTCCAAATTTATTTTCAGCTTTACAAAACCAAGATATTGTAGATGTAAGTTTTTGCTTCATTGCCTTTACCAGGGTTTCTCCGTTGGGCATTGTTCAAAGAAGATCCCTGGACAGTATTGTATGATTCAGCACTTGTCATACCCTAAAGGACAATCTGTTAATGATGGTATTTCTTCTGAATTTACCAGTGTTCATTATACCTCCATTGACGACAGCAAAAACTGACAAAAACATGCATTTAGAATCATACATCCCTGGGGTTATCATCTATTGGGCATGAAGTGGAAGGGTTAGTACTATTTATAACATAGCTATGAAATAACGCGCGCTCTGATTGGCTGAAATTTATGAACAAGAACTGGATAGTCCATGGAGATTTTCATGCTGACGTCAACATTCAGCAAAAACGTATTTTTAGCTTTCTTGCTGATATTTCCGAGGAAAAAAGGAAAATGGATGAATATCCGAATTTTAACGTACATACCAAAGAGCTAGAGACTGAACCTGAACTGCCTGCAGTGAAAGAAACTACAACACTACGACAGCTACAAGACAAAACAACCCGTTTTGACATTTGCAATTGCTAGCAGCACGGACTATAGTCTCCTATGCACCCGTTCTTAGTTTCGGGATCCCTGGGATCCCTGTGCTCCCTTCCCACGATCTGCTGCTTTCTTTTGAACTACATTCCTTTCCCGGATCTGACCAATAAGAGTTTGGTTCTCATATCCTGAAACCGTTCGCGCCAAATTTTCTAGCCAATTAAAGTCCATGTTAGAAATTCAAGACTCTGACGTTTCAACTTCAGCGTTGCTAGTTGAAAGATTGGTCACAGACGCAAGGCTAGCTGAGTGTTTGTTGTTGACTAAAGAGTAAAGATTGCTCCTCTAATTCCACTACGAGGGAGAAAGAAACATATTATTGTATAGAAGAGAGCTATTTTCGTGAAAGTGAGCATTGCATAGGCTTCAAAAAGTAATTTGATAAATCACGAGACCATTAACCGCCCAGTTTGTTATTATATCACAGAGGTCTGGAAAAAGAGTTCGAGGACCTCTGTGTGGAGGAAGAAAAAATAAAGAAAGAACAGCAACTAAAATTGCTCCAGACAAAAGCAGAGGAAAAGAAAGCTGCATTGGCCAAAATGTTGAGCGAAACTGCACACGAGCAGCCCTCAACAACTACCAGTCCCGCAAATCTAAGGGAATTGAAAACGATTGGAGGAAAACCGAACGAAAGCACGCCATTAGATGGACTACTAGAGCCATATACAGCAGTTGAACCCAGTACGAGTGGATTATACGCTGGATTTATGACACCCGCAGCAACATCTCATCCACAAAGACCAAGCACCTGGCTGGAAAACCAATCGTCGGAAATGTTCCTACGTCCAGCTCAACTCCCGAAGGGTGAGAAAGTGTTACAAATAGTTGATTATGTTGATAACATTGTCCCTCGGGACGAAGAAATAACTATTTCAGATGGTGGGAACACCAAACTAGTAGTATGTTATGGGCCAAAAAAGCCTAGGTTAGAAAACATAAGTATGCAGCAATGGGTGGTGGCTAACACGCGCATTTTTTACAAATTGCTCGCTAGTAATAAGCTACTACAGCATTAGATATTCAACATTACTTAGCCTATACTATCAAAAATAATGGAGCTCACAAATCGTTACCAATGGACGTCTATTTTAAAGTATGATGACGAATTTCGCCATCTTCATGCTACGTACCATTACCCATGGAGTTTTGATTCTAATCACCTTCATACAGTAATTCTTGAGCCATTGCAAAAGGTCACGCAGCGCACATCTATTAATAACCCTAATAACCGTACACAATCAACTAACACACAATTTGCTATAACTACTAATGAAGGACGCACTATCTGTCGCAATTACAACAGCATAAGAGGATGCACCTTTGCCAACTGTAGTTACCAACATGTGTGCAATCGCCGAATTTCTGGCGGCAAAGCATGTGGCCAAGCGCACGACGGAATTCAGCATAGTATTCCTACGCCACAACGCCAAGCACAGACACAGCAATGACTAGTTAAGTTCTCCTTTAAATCAAGCGTTATGGATGCGCGAGCTTGATAACGACAAGGATAAAGCATTCCTCGTCGACGGCATTCAAAATGGCTTTAAAATCGCAGATATCGGCACTAACTTTGCAGAAGTTAATATAAATAATTACAAATCGGCTACTAACACAGCAATCAGGCTGGTTGTTGAGCAAACTATTGCACATGAACTCGCCAAAGGCAATTATGTATTTACAGCTATCAAACCTACAGTAGTCAGCGAGCTCGGTGCTATCCCAAAGCCTAATTCTAAAGAGGTTCATATCATTCACGATTGCTCTCGTCCACATGGACAAGCTGTTAATGAATACATAACAACCAATTCCTTCAAATTCCAAACCTTAGACGAGGCCATTCGACTTTTGCGTCCTAATTATTTCATGGCAAAAGTAGACTTAAAAGCACGCTTACCGTTCGGTCCCAATTCATCCTGCTAACTACAAAGCGACAGGTCTCAAATGGCAGTTCTTGGGCGATGACCATGACAAGTATTTTTACGATACTAGGCTTCCTTTTGGGGCCATATCTAGTCGAAGAGATTTTTCACAGACTGACACAAGCAGTTCGGCGAATGATGAGTCGACGTGGCTTCCCAGACCTAGTTGTGTATCTGGATGACTTTCTAGTAATAGGATCTAATGAAGTCGAATGTTCCCATGCTTACAACACACTTACAGCTCTACTCACAGACCTTGGCTTTGAACTTAGCGAACACAAACTAGTAGCACCTACACAACAACTAAGTCCAGATCGATACCATCAAATGTACGCTAACATTACCAGAGAACAAACTGATCGAATTACAAGCTCTTGTATCTAGTTTTCAGCAGAAACGTCAAGCATCTCGGAAACAGCTCCAAAGCCTTGCTGGCAAACTTAACTGGGCTTGTCGTGTTGTTTACGGGGGGCGAACGTTCCTACGTAGAATACTAGATACTTTAAATGCACACCACACTAGTACTACATACACCTTAGACATGGGATTCAGACAAGACATCGCCTGGTGGGTTAACTTCCTTAAGGTTTTCAATGGCACTAGGGTTTTTCTAGACCAGCACCCCACCGTTGATGTCATGACAGATGCATGTCCTATCGCAGCAGGCAGTTATTTTAGAGGGGATTGGTTCTATCACTGTTTTTCACAAGATAGCCCTCAGTGGGCTCCTTTGCATATAACGCACAAAGAAACCCTAGCCATTGTCATGGCAGCAAAACGCTGGGCACCACTATGGGAGAATCATCGAGTCATCATTCACAGCGACAACCAAGCAGCAGTCCAAATTATAAACAAGGGTACCACGGGTAACGCAATCCTTATGCACGAGCTACGCAGCTTATTTTGGTTATCAGCTTTATACAATTTCCACTTTTCTGCCGTATATATTCCTAGTTTCCGCAATGTCATTGCTGACGCGATTTCGCGATTACATCAAGAAAGCCATCTATTACAATTCTACAGGTTTATGTGCACACAGACCTTGCAGTCTGTGGCAGATAATCTCAATCTGCGCGACCACATGTCAGTTCACAGTAGCTTTTTCATTTTTTCCAGATGCACGCGATCCTCAGCTAGCCATTCAGCTTCGCCAAGAGGTACATAGATTCCGATCGTAACTATTTGCAGAATCAACGAAAAACACATACAAGACACACCGTGACATGTACCTTCGGTTTTGCCACTACATGGGTTACCAACCTGTATCTGCTCAGTCCGATCATGTACTACAATACGCTGCTTTCCTGGCTCGCACTCTTAAAGCACCATCAGTCCGCAGTTACTTTAATATAATCGGAATAGTACATCAAGAATTCGGTCTGTCTAACCCGCTGCTTAATAACTGGCCACTAAAATCGTTTCTAACCGGATTAAATCGAGAAAAGGGACTAGCACCTACTCAAAAGCAACCGATAACTCCTGACATCCTTACTAACCTTCATAGTAGGCTTAACCTTACGAATAGCTTGGAAGCCTCTTTCTGGGCTATTTGCCTCGTTGCTTTTTATGGTATGTTCCGCAAATCTCATCTTCTGCCAATTAATATCAATCAGTTTAACCCAGCTAAACAATTAACAAAAGACGATATTCGCATATTTGAATGGGGAACACTTCTGGTCATATGCTGGAGTAAGACGATTCAATTTCGTGAGCGAATAGTCGAAATCCCGCTACCTCGCATTCCTGAATCGGTTCTGTGTCCCACTTCGGCCATATTGCGCGCTCTATCATTCACTGCGCGCCATTCTAGCAAACACTCACAAGCTTTTAACTGGATCGACGACAACTCTAATATCCACCTGTTTACCTACAGTGCATTTGTTGCTAAGTTACGTACACACCTTGCGGCCCTAGGTCTAGACCCTAAACTTTACGCATCTCACTCCTTCCGTAGAGGGGGCGCATCTTTTGCCTATCAGTCCGGGGTGCCCCTGGAGCTCATCAAAGCCCTCGGTGACTGGCGCTCAGATACAGTCCTAATATACCTCACCATGCCACTAACGATCCGATTGCATTCGGCTAACTTGCTTTGCAAAGCCATACTAACACTAAACCCACAACACACTACCTCATTACTCCACACTTCTGGGTTTGGACAAGTTTCTTTCTGAAACACTGTTTATATATTGATCTATATATTTCATGTAACTAAAGAAATAGACTTGAATTTACATTGCAATTTACGTCATATTAGTGAATGTTTTTTGTAATTAATAAACTGCCTTGACCCCAATGTGTCTCTTGTCTGGCGGGAGGTTTATTAACCTCGTTAATATAAATTGTATCGGAGAGCGATCTGCAAAACAAATCATCGAAAACAAAAAGAAAACTACGAATTGGTGTGTTTCCACATTCAAAGGTATAGATAACATGTTTTAAATGTATAACAAAATGACAACTATTAAAATATTCACATTTCATAAGCGGTTACAAAGAAAAGAAAATTAACTTAAGGTGATTCCCTTGAAAAAGAAGCAAATCCTAGAATTTTCTATAACTTGGCATGGTGATACATTACGCTATGGAGTTTCAAAAAATGCAAGACAAACTATTAATAATGAACTAAAGTGTTTGCTATAGCTTTTGTACCTCTAGCCTACCATCTGATAGTAAGAAAATGCTCGAATTTTGCATAGTTGTCGAAAAATAGAACAAAAAACACAGATGTTGGAAGCACCGAGAGGATCTAAAAATCGATACTCTGTATGCTTTCATTCAATTTTTTTAATGTTTGAAATCCTAACTTTTTTTAATACTTTGCTATATACTAGAGAACTATAGTGTGATAAAAGTTATTGAATAAAATATGGGGGTCACCGTGCTCGTTTTCGATTTACTTTGAAAAAACTTCAGTTACACTTGAAATATTTAACGATTTCCATTGGTCTCCAATGTGCGCGAGCTTCAGAATCGTGCGCAGTAGAGCATGCGCAATGCAAAACAAGGGAATTACCTTAAGTTTATAACAAAAGAAAACAGTTTTTGATTCTTCAAAACTTTGTTAGCTTATAAACTTGTATAGCAAACAAAATGATAATTTAAAAAATTAATAGTACTTTTTTATTTCCTTGTTTTAGTTTCCTGAAAGGAAAAAAATATTCAGACTCCACTTGAGAAAATGACACTTGGAAAAGTAGATGCAAATCTACGAAGGCGGTGAAATGTACAGTAAAAAGACGCTGCTTGGTTTTAGACATGCTATTGAAAGGTTTCTCAACCAGCCACAAAAAAATCTCTCAGACCCGATTTTTAAAAGGTCCAAAGAAATGCTTGATGCCCAGCTAGTTCACTTGAAAAGAAGCGGCAAAGAAAACAGCCAGCACAAGCCAACCATCGAAGACGAGGATCTAAATAAACTCAAAGAGTCAACTGCACTTTCTTTAGCCAGTCCAATGTCACTTCTAAGAAACGTGTGGTTTCATGTAGTGCTGTTTTGTTTTTTTGCAGAAGAGGCTGAGAGGGACAAAGACAGCTGACAAAGTCAAGCTTTAAGGTAGACGTAGATGTAGCCAGCAGAAACTTCATCACAATTAATGGCACACGACGAGGCTTCAAAGAACCACCCTGGTGGGTTAAAAGATGTAAACAGCACGGAGAAGTTCGCCCGAATGTACGAAACCAACCATAATAATGATGGTTACAAAGTTTTCTGCCTGTATTTGTCCAAGCTGAACCCCAAGTCGCCAGTGTTTTTTCAATATCCAAAGAAAAATTGGCAGCCTTCGGATGCCGTGTGGTATGACAACAAGCCAATTGGAGTGAAAGAGATCAGCGAAGTCACTCAGTTATCTCGTATCTACACAAATCATTCAGTTAGAGCAACAGTCATTACGATGTGGTCTGATGCCGGAGTGCCAAACCGACATATTATGGCGATATCAGGCCATCGAAATGAGCAAAGCTGAAGTCACTACAACACTTGTCCATCAACATCAGTTCTTGTTAGTCAGCCTCCCCTACAAGTAGCAACAGCAGTCCAGCAGAATAATTTACTGCTTCAAGGGGGTCAAATAAAGGCTCCAATAAACTGTGATTCTCTCTTCAGCAACTGCCAAATTCAAAACGTGAACCTTGTGTTTTCTTCTACCTCAGCTGACAAGTAGTCGAAGCTCTTTTGTAATTCATTTTACAGAACTGATATAACTATCAATACTTGTTGCTTCGAAAACGATTTAGAAAATTTTGCTTTGTAAATTCGTTGTAGAAGTAAGAATTTATGCCATTTCTAGCGAGCATCTCTTACTTTTCGTTTTGAATGAATTGTCAAATCTACTCGGTTATGCGCGCGCAGCACGTAAGAGAATTGTCAGTGTGTTGATTTGAAACTGATAAATAAAAAACACCGATTGCGTGTGCAAAACCTTTGCTATGTTATAAAAGGGATAGTCAATGGTTAGAGTGCGTATATCCAGTTCTAGATGCACGTGGGAGGTTGCTAAGCACGGAAGAAGCGTAAGAGTAGCAAGAGGCGTAGCCGAGTGCTACTCTAGCTTCTTGAGTGCTTAAAGTGCCCATAACCCCCATTTTGATGTCATTTTGATGTTCTGCGAAAAAGATTTTCGATTCCAAGCAATCCTTGATTTGCTATGAATTTTTGAAAGTAGTTAAAAACGGCTTTTTCCGAGCAGTTGCAGACCCAGGATCGATAATGTTGGGAGACTGGGCCGAGCTTGGTCGTGACGTGCAGTAGGGACAACAACAACCGAATGTATTCCAATATCACTAGAACTTCTCAGAAATTTCACTTTATTCAGGTCTGTCAGGAGCCCATATTGAATTTAATTGAGGCATAGAGCAGTACACAGTATTCTATAATCTTACTGTCAATAATAAGCTACATTTTGAGCCCTATATTAGTGCAATAGCCATACGGCTGAAATGCAAATGATGGCCGGGTGAATCCCTTTGGCACAACGCTACATATACAGGACTTCAAAAATTGGATTGATCGCTTGTAAAAAAGTCAACTAGATGCGTGGTTTATGGATGTAGTAATTACACAAACCTTCAAGAAGGTATTGGTCTTCATTTATTCCTATCTCAGGCGATGACCGACCAGCTAAAGGATGGCGAAATCACTGCCGCTGAGACCTAAACTCGAGAAGTGGGATTTGTGGAACCGTAATAAAGGGTCAAGCTTTTTATCTAAATACATATTTTATGTTTATACCTATAAAGATTGCATATCAACACTGGGAGTGAGGTTTTAATATCATCGAAATACACAAAATTAATTTGTTACTGTACGTACATGTGTATATATACAAGCTGTATTTCAATCTACAATATTGTATTTGATCCCAATAGCTAGCATTCAGCATTGTTGTATGTGGATTCTCTGACATCGTTATTTATTACTGACATACTCAGTGGGTTTATCTGAAACAAAAAAGGAGAACAATAATACAATTATTGGTGTTTTGTTATAGAATTTATTGAAAACTACTTCATATTTTAATATGATCATATAAAGTAAATATCGCAAATAAATGTGTTCTCTGTTTTTAATTCTATCTGTATTGTAAATCACAGTTTTCATCTCTCCGTTGTTGGTTTAGTAGTGCAATAAACTTCTCAGACAGACAACATTAGACCCAAATACTGACTACGACTATTGCTATTGTTTACCGGCGGAAATACGCTATTCGTCGTGGCAGGAGTTGTCCAAGACATAATATTATATATATATATCAAATAAATCTGCAAAAAGTGATTGCACACAAGAAATTATAAAAATTATCCTTAGAAATATAGTAGAGATAAAACAGTATCATGTACGGAATTCGATCCAAACGGGACTTCACATAAATATAGGGTCATATAGCTGTACGTACCGTACCGTACGTCGATATATGCTACGATGAATATGTCAGAAGCTGTTAGTTTTCTTGTATCATGGACACTTGTATTGCTCATACAACATTGTCTTCGTGTTATCTGTTTTCCCAGACTGTTTTCCATGATTATTTTTGCTTTTGATCGATGACTGAACAGTACTGGATGTCCTTTGTATTAGTGTAAACCGCGGGGTGTAAACATACTTCACCGACCTGAGTTTCACGTTCATAATGCAGGCAGTAAAGACTATATTTTATACTCGTAACTGCTCTGTAGTAGCCATTATAAGGATATGGATTACTTTACAAGGGATCCTAATCGTTTTTCTGTCGTTCAATGCTCGAAATTCAGAAGCAAACGGCCTTGGCTTTGGATAAAATTCCTAGTATACATATGTGAAATTGGAAGCCGCTTTCGAGTGGTTCCCTAGTAGACGTCACTCGACCCAGTCTTCAAAAAGACAAGTGGGACCTCAAAATAAACATTTCAAAAATTCATAACAAATCAGGGATTGCTCAGAATCGAATCTTTTTTTCGCAGAACATCTTATAAAATCAAGTACTTTTTAGTAAAATTGACATCAAAATGGGGGTTATGGGCACTGACTATCCCTTAATTTGACAAATGTATGCCAATGGATTGTGCAAGTTCTTGCAAGACATTTGAAGCTTTCAGTACATCTATCGAGTTGATAGCGCACAACAAATTTGGGATTCGCTATATCATCCCACTCAGGATACATGTATGTGTGATGAAAGTTTTAAATATTTCCTTGCTTTATGTAATCATCTTTGGCATGAGAGAAATCTATTGGACCTTTTTACAACTCTTTCTTTTGCTGGCATTGAATTTAGCTTCTGCGGCTCGGCTACCTCCTCTAAACTTGATTTCAATATTTATGAATAAAAAGAAGCCTACAATCTCATCTCTCATAGGCAAATTGGATTTTATAGCAGGGTGAGGCTTTTTACATAGATTGATTTATCTGACTAGCAGGTTTTCCTGATTTGACTAGCAGATTACCCATCAAAAACAGGTTATGTTATTGTTAATTCAAGAAACGAACTCAGTTATCAGTTGGGTAAAAGTGGACAATCACGTTGATCGAACTTTCGATCTTCTTTGAACTTTATTTAGCTCAGAAATTGACATTTACATAATATGTTATACTTACATCTATCTTTTAAAAATAGTTTTCCTTGTGTTTTCCTTGTGTTTTCCTAGTTATTTCATGTGTTTTCTGGCAAAGGCCAGTTGTATTTTCCATTTTTTTTGTATTCCTTCCGAGAAACGTAGCATTCAGTCCGCCTTTTTTCTTGTAAGCCTCCTTTTAGTGTAAGATAATTTGAATGTAGTTGCCTAGCAACACAACCTGTCATGACAGTGAATCATGCAATCATCTTCCCTTTTTTCACTTCTCATTTAGTTTACTAGTTTATCTACTTTTCTCCCTTATTTCTTCGTCAAAATCATTTGTTATGGTGGGAAACCACATTTTAAGGTAAAGTTATACATAAAGTAATACCAATGTAATATATTTTTGTAATGTCGTGGGTTCGAATCCCGCTCGAGGCGTCTGATTTTTTCCGAACATTTGTTCTGTATATTCTCCATCAGTTTTCATTTCTATAATGTATTTTACATAGTTTTATTGACAGTAACATTTATATTTCTTTCATTAGTTTGAAGTTGTTTGCTAACAGAGTAAAAGTCTGTTTTCAACTACTATCAAGTGGTTTTAGCCGTTATTTCCCACCGCGATCTACAGTTATATAATTGGTGAGATTACTGTATCCAATATAAGGCAAGGTAATACTGTTCTCCAGCTTAATCAGATTACCAAATTGTCAACGGTCGTATTTTACCTATCAATTTATTTATCTTTTTTTTGTCTATTTATTTCATAAATTTAAGCACCATTACAACCAACCATCACTTTCTGTAGTCATATCAAGACACCCTGGTTTGTGTCCTGTTGAAACTATTTTAAAATACCTTCATTTACGTGGTAATAACACTGGTCTATTATTTAGGATCACCTGTATTACGTATTTTTCCTCTAAATTATTATCTAGAACTATAGCAGAATCTTTACAAGCTGAGTATCAGGAGAAATGAAACAGAAACTGTAGAATCGAGGAAATCTGAATTAGAAAAAGCTGCTGAAAAGGAGAATTTATATAATAAAATGGTTAAAGAAATCAGTGAGATGAAAGAAGATATAATGGATCTTAAGCTAGTCGATAAAGAATTAGCCTACTACATTGACATGCTGGAAAACAAATAATTCAGTTGCAATACCAAGATAGAACTACTCACAGTATTACTTACAATTACACAATTACTCCATATACTTCTTGTAGATACAACAATTTATAAGATGACAAAAATAATTTGAGCAAGTTCTGTTTCAGATGAAGTATATCATGAATTATCATTGATCTGTGAAGGATTTCCAAAATCTTATCTTGTAAAGCAACAAAGAAGTAAACTAAACAAACTGCACCACATTGAAAGGCTTCCTGGAATATACCCAGGAGCAACAATCAACTTCACTTATAATAATAATAATTACTGTTAAGGATCACATAAGGGAACTCCTTTCAAAGAAGCCTGAGCTTAAAAAAGAGACAATTCAAAACTGAGTGGTGATGCAGCACGGATGTCAAGGGAAACAAATTTCATGTTGATGTCCTTTACTTTACTGCAGTTGAAAGAAAATGTAATGTCTCATCATAAATGGCCCACAACACTATGAAACATTACAATCATTACTCTCAGGACATTTGACCACATCATGCATGCACAAAAGGTATTGCAGCACAAAAATGTTTATACAGAAAAACTGATTAATGTCTATATTATACAACACAATCTCCCTGGAAACCAACACTGTCGTCCTCTAAAGAAAACCTTGAGCTCGCAAAGTACCACGCAATAGACAAGCTGGAACATGACGGTGTTTGAAGGTCATAAAGCATCATATTGCGTTTCAGTGCAAGGCTTTGCGATGGAATGAACGCTTTAAAATATGAATGAAGTAATGCGAGTTCCCTGTGCCAGAAGAGCGCGCAAGTGGGCCAACGATTCTGTTTTACAGCAGTTTTATCGCTCACATATGTGACGTCACAATGAATAGCGTGTTAGCCGTTTTGCGAAAGTGGAAAGTGTGGACGGTAAGTTTGCGGCTCTGTGAAGAATGCCTTTTTACACTCGTTCTCAGTAACACGCGCCCAAAACTACATTTGTCTCGACGACAAAGTTGACTTTTGGTGGACGTCAATCAAACAGTTTTCACGACAATAGACAGAATCGGCTAATGCAATGTTTAGTTCTTTAACCTAATTCAAAACCTTTGGGAATAAGAGCTTTTTGTTCCAAACATTTCCATTTCATTATCATGTCAATGTTCTACTGAAATCGAAATACAACAGAGAAAGAATCGTATTCCCAAAAGGTTTGCAATGGGTCAAAGAATCAGGTAAGCAGTGCGTTAGCCGATTTGGTCTATCACAGCACATCTTCCCGGAGTAGTCAGTAATTCAAGCGGGAGTTTCAAGCCTTTTTCGAATTCGTTTCGATGGCGAGTTATAATGTTAAAGCAGCGGAGAGGCATGTCTACAAAAGGTATTGCTATACCTTGCGTGAGCGAAACATTCGTAAAAAAAGTAATTCGACTGTACGAAAACACAGCCGACGTAAAAGATCCTCCGCAGAGAAAGTCCAAGGCACGAACGATTACAGGTAAAGAAAATGCCATTTTCTAAATGTGAACTGCTTCTGTTTATCTGTCTAAATGCAGCTTTGATTGTTCCTCGTTTAGCAACCGAAATTCGACTAATTCGCCGGGTTATTTGAGGACAATCCGGAACTTTATTTTACGTCACATGGGATATGCACGTGGAAATGTGCTGTGATTGTCATGGAAACTGTTTGATTGACATCCACCAAAAGTCAACTTTGTCGCCCAGACAAATGTACCTTTCGGCGCGTGTTACTGAGAACGAGTGTAACCATGTAAATTCACGTTATGGTAAAGTTAAAGTGCTTATGAGATAAGTATAACCTTGATTTATCCCTTTTGTAGAAAACTCATTACTATGGAAGGCGAATTGCCGAATGAAGAACAACAAATCCATGGGTAAATTCACGTTATGGTAAAGTTGAAGTGCTTATGAGATAACATTAACCTTGATTTATCCCTTTTGTAGTAAATCATGGATTCAGTTGACGCAACTACTGCAACAATGCAGTTGCAACGAAAAATGGAAACGTACTGTAAGTATAATGGACGATCACGTGACAGGGTGTTGCTCCATTCACAAAGTGGTTTTAACAGGCTTAGAAAAACGCAGCGAAACCAATTAAACTGTCTTTATCTTACACAGTAGAAATTCCAGGCAGTTTGAATCTTTAAACATTGGATGCGTTTTTATTTTAGAAGCAAAACTAAACGTGTGTAGGTGTGAATGGTGGATATGGTACATGGCCAACACTGGTTTCCTCTGAAAACTTTCATTTGTGTTTTTTTTAATATTTCAGCCCAACTCGAAAAAGCAGAGCTGGTTGAGAAGTTGATGGTAAGTAAACTTATTTACTGAAGTTGAGGCAACGCGTCGAGTAGAAATTTACAAAAACTAAAAAAGAAAATAAGCTGAAAACCTTTTTCGATATCAATACTTACAAAGACTACATAGCAACGGGAGAGAACAAAAAGATGGATTGATAATTCCTGATTGGGTTGTCGATCGACTCTTTAATATATGGAGAACCTCTGAACCGGATATGAGCAAACGCGAGTTCTAATTGGTTCGCTTCGACCACAGGGAGTCCACCAAGCAGTACATTTGACTTACAGATCCTAAATTAAAATAAAAACTTTGTTTTTCTCGATAAAAGAAAATCGAAATAAACTACAAACTCAGCAAATACGAGAACAAATGTTTAGTGCCAATGAAAACAACAACTTTTGAAGTGTTTTTGAGGATATGATTTCGTCAACATTCAAGCAATAATTCCTTATTATCAAACAAATATAATATAAACTCACCAGCAACGCCAAACAAACATCACTTCCACGATAATACAGGTGTAGGATGTGTACCAAGTTATGAGTAAATGAACCAGATATGTCTAGAACTGGCTGGTAATTAATAGTGAAACTGTGAATATCAATGTTCAAAGTCCAACTCGCTAAAATATCGATGATTTCATCTCCATTGCCCAATATCTTCAAGTTAGTTTGGCTTTCTATTTGTATTTATCAATCCAATGGCTTCTTTTTGTTCTTGTTTGTGTGGTTCACAGTATTTTTGGATGATGAATTTAGCACAAGAAGATTTTGGAAACTCATGAAACTCGTGTAAAGACGTGATCACCTGATTTTGCTGTGCGTTGTGCGCATGGCAGAGAGACGTCACACTTTTTGATGGGTTTCCTGTTGCCGAGAGTGCACCCATAAAAAAGGCACATACATACAAAGACATATTTTTATTCATTACGGCGTCAAACCTATTCAATGCATTACCAACCAATATCAAGACAACAAAGGACTATAAGCAATTTCGCTCATTAGTCAAGACATTCCTTAAGTCATTACACAACTTAAGTGTCATTGTCTGAGAAAACCGGGCAGAGTTGAAAGATGGGGGTCGGCCGATTCCTTTCAAATTGCTATCATTTATTACCTATAGGAATAGATTAAGAATGGTCGTATTTAAAGTTTGGTTCAGGCTTTTGCTCGAAAGTTGACCACCCCCCCTTGTTTTGCATCAAAATCGCCCTGAAAGACGCTAAAATTTCGGGTCACTTTGGCGCTCTGTAAAACTCATATTACATGATTTTCTATGATACATTTAGTTTGGTTGTGATATTTAGCCTATGTAGAGCTGGGTTACATGCAATAATGGTAAATTTTCGAAAAACATCTTATTTTCACTTCGAGTTAAAAGTCAGTTGTCGACGGCCTTCGGCGGTCGACTAAATTTAAGCCATTTTATGGAGGTCCGTTCTTAAAAGTGCGGCAGTTTATTTTCTTAATTTAGCCATTTTTAACAAGTTTATTCTTTCCTTTCTTGATTTCCAAAAACTTTTACTCGGATATTTTCAACGACTTCGCGTGAGCAGCCTCCGACTCTTCAAGGTAGTCGGCTCTTTTCCCGTCAAATTTTGTTTGTTTATCATCAATAAGTCGGACTTGGTTCTTCGTATACTGTCTTTTTAACCGCAAGCCACTCTTTAGTGCTTTAAAAGACCTTAAAATCTTACAAGAACATGATAAAAGGTAAATAGCTTCGTTTCACACATACTAATTTAATTTAATTTAATTTAATTTAATACTAATTTAAAAGTCAATAAACACTCAGTCAGTCAATTTCAGCAGATTGTGTGACAGAAGTGTTTGATCGCGATTTTGCCGTGAAAACAAGGGTTTCAAGCTCTCTCTATGTACAACATATTACAATCCAATCAAAAGAAATATATGTAATGCCTAGATGGATTTATTCAGTAAATATACCATTATTAAACATTTGAGAGTTCGTCCGCAAATCATCATTTAGAATCTGTATGTTACAGCGACACTAAATGAATACTAATTACTTCATTGAACATGGTCACGCATCACTAATTTAAATTTGGCTGTATTCACCGTTAAAGTAGCATTGGATTGCTGATACAATAGTATTGTAATATCTTGTAATCCAGTGAGTTAAAAATGATTTGATACAACAAATCAACAAACTAGTGTGTTCAGTTACAGACATAACTGGACTATAATAGTGAACTCTCACCAGCCAATCTCTCTACTGTCCAGTCGATGTCCAGTCTCATATTACGTCAGTCCACGCACTGAGCCGGCCCCGTCCACACTAATCCGTTTTCGTTTGAAAACGCATACTTTTTTATCCGTTTTTAGCGATCGTCCACTAATAATAATAATATGTCGGTTCTTATATAGCGCATTCCACTGACAAACAATCAAATGAAAACATAGATGAAAACGGAGGTTTTCGAAAACGCTTTCAAAAGTGGAGACGTTTGAAAACGCCGCATGCAGGTCTCAGATCCAGGAAAAGATGTGACCGTTTCCCGAACCGGCAGTTTTTGTATATGTACCTTTTTATGAATAAATTAAACATTCAAGAGAGCTATATATATATTACTCTTACTTTGAAAAAATTGACCGTTCTCCGGAAAACGGCGTAAACCGGTCTGGATCTGCGCCTGGATCTATATTTGGTGCAAAAACGGAGCTTTTCAGAAACGCTTACGTCACAACTGGTTATGCAAGCCGCAGTTACCCGCAGGAAAAGAAGGGTATCTCCACAGGGCCCCCTAATTCATCAATAATTTCACAAAAATGCTAGTAAAAGAATAAAAGTAATTATAGAGAAAAAAGCTTTGTTTGATTAAAACTCAGCATAATGAACGTTTCCAGCTAAAATTACAAATTATATTACATTATATTGTTTTTTGTTTTTCTTTATCACGCGCGCGCGCGCGCGTGTATCGCGGTGTACCACGCGCGCGCGTGACAAAGAAAAACAAAAAGCGATATAATTACTTTTATTCTTTTATTAGCATTTTTGTGAAATTATTGATTAATTAGGGGGCCCTGTGGTATCTGGCGCTATTGGAGCGTGCGTTGGGGGAGGAAAGGGGAGGGGGAGGAAAGGGGAGGGGGAGGGGAAGGAGGAACGGTGGGCGGGGAAGGGGGAGGAGGGTGTTTGGAATAAAATTACTTTTTTTAATTCAACGTGTCAATCGATCTAGCATTACTGCTAATTTGGGACACGACTCTCAACACTCATTTCTTACTACATTCTCTATTATGTACTATACACCCAACGCTCATCTCACTAGTTCGTTTTTAATGAGGGAGGAAAACCGGAGTACCAGAAGAAAAACCCTCAAAACAAGGGAGAGAACGAACTGACAAACTCAACTCACATGAAGTGCCCGATTCGTGAATTGAACCAGGCACCACAGCGTTTCATGAGAGGCGAATGCTCTCACCACTCGGCCACCATTGCTCCCTATAGGGGGGATGGGGAAAGGAGGAGGGGGAACGGGGGAAGGAGGAAGGGGAAGCGGGATGGGGGAGGGGGGAGGGAGGAGGGAAATGGGGTAGGGAGCAGGCGGGAGACGTGCCGCGAGGAGTTTGAGAGGTGCACTACAGTCAAAGCCAGGCTATAGAAACTGCTATAAACTACAGATGGTTTAACGCCTGTTCTTGACAATAACGGAAGCGCATAAATTAAAAATAAGGTACAGTACCAAAATCAACAATTTACGGCGTCGAAACCACCCCTCCCCTCCCCTCCACATTCTCCCATCCAGATAACCAAAACAGAAAATGAGAAAAGATAGGAATAAAAATCATAATCGTTAACTGTTTATACCACATACAAGCAATTCATGTTTTAGAGTAATGTTCAGTGTTTTGTACATTTTGTACATTTAACGATAATAGTTTTTTCAGTTTTCACGCGTACTGAAATAATGGTTCAAATGACGTTTCGGCTGCACTGGTGGCAGTCTTCACGTGAAAACCGTGAAAACTATTATCGTTATGTCTAACTCACGCGAAACTGGCCTAAAAGTACCTATTTGTTTTTTCTTAGAAAACTAAGCTAATGACTAGTCGATTAAAAAACTCACTTGACCCATGTTTGGGTATAGGGGTGCCGCTGAGGGTTTGAAACCCTGGTCCTGTTTAGGACAAAATATATATACTAAAATATCCACCCTGTCTAGGACAACACCCTCTATTTTATGACCCTATGACAAAGGACAAAATACTGTCTTCTGTCTGGCAGTTCTACTGATACAGTACACAAAAATTCATCACCGACGACAATCGTGCATTACCATACCCTGTTTAGGACAGACTCACATAACATTATATACCCAGTCAAAAACCGATACCCTGTCCAGCGGCACGCCCCCGTATAGCCCAGACCCTACTAACAGAACTGCACCGTGAACTTTCAGATGAAAACGAACAAATGATCGATATATCCATAGTGAAACACATGAGTTTCTCATACACACGAGACAATTGTAACAATTATTTATTTCAGGTAACCACTCAGTAACGTTCATTTGTACGACTGTGTAATCTTGAAATTAAAACACTAATAACTATTAATTGTCCTGAATTACTCTGTGATAAATCAAATACAAAATTTTGATTCCATTTTAATGATAATGAAGCAGATTATTTCACGGCAATGTTGTAAGAAATATCGATATTGTTGCAAAGTCATTGCATGAACATGTTCAATGAAGTAATTAGTATTCAGTACGTGTTGCTGTAACATACAGATTCTAAATGATGATTTGCGGACGAACTCTCAAATGTTTAATAATGGTATATTTACTGAATAAATCCATCTAGGCATTACATATATTTCTTTTGATTGGATTGTAATATGTTGTACATAGAGAGAGCTTGAAACCCTTGTTTTCACGGCAAAATCGCGATCAAACACTTCTGTCACACAATCTGCTGAAATTGACTGACTGAGTGTTTATTGACTTTTAAATTAGTATTAAATTAAATTAAATTAAATTAAATTAGTATGTGTGAAACGAAGCTATTTACCTTTTATCATGTTCTTGTAAGATTTTAAGGTCTTTTAAAGCACTAAAGAGTGGCTTGCGGTTAAAAAGACAGTATACGAAGAACCAAGTCCGACTTATTGATGATAAACAAACAAAATTTGACGGGAAAAGAGCCGACTACCTTGAAGAGTCGGAGGCTGCTCACGCGAAGTCGTTGAAAATATCCGAGTAAGAGTTTTTGGAAATCAAGAAAGGAAAGAATAAACTTGTTAAAAATGGCTAAATTAAGAAAATAAACTGCCGCACTTTTAAGAACGGACCTCCATAAAATGGCTTAAATTTAGTCGACCGCCGAAGGCCGTCGACAACTGACTTTTAACTCGAAGTGAAAATAAGATGTTTTTCGAAAATTTACCATTATTGCATGTAACCCAGCTCTACATAGGCTAAATATCACAACCAAACTAAATGTATCATAGAAAATCATGTAATATGAGTTTTACAGAGCGCCAAAGTGACCCGAAATTTTAGCGTCTTTCAGGGCGATTTTGATGCAAAACAAGGGGGGGTGGTCAACTTTCGAGCAAAAGCCTGAACCAAACTTTAAATACGACCATTCTTAATCTATTCCTATAGGTAATAAATGATAGCAATTTGAAAGGAATCGGCCGACCCCCATCTTTCAACTCTGCCCGGTTTTCTCAGACAATGACACTTAATATTCATTATTATACATTATGCAATTTTTTTAATACCAATTTTTTTATATTTGTACTAATATTGTTACTGTTGTCACGCAATTTTGAGTGACTTTAATTACGTGTATAAGTAAGTGGTCACTTGTGACCTCGGGTCAGTTAGTCCCTTTATTGATTTGCAACATCAGAATAAGCCATTGATTAGCCTACAATAGCCGCGATTATTGGTAAGTCAAACACATATATATTCAATAGTTATAATGATTGTAATTCGACACATAGCCTTTATATCACCATAGAAATAGAAATAGTCCGCACTTGAAGATCAACTTTGTAATTTGAAGTAATCAAGCATGTTGAAGTGATTGTTATTGTAACGACCGATCGATTGTATTTCAGTCGACCTCTACACTACTCGATGTATCCTACTGACTTACGAATAAATGACAAAGTGACAAACGTATGGCGTAGTTATAAAGAGCGTAACGACAAACGGCTACGAATAAGGCTTCTATAAAGAACAACAATAAGGGACGCTCACAAATATATAGAGAATACTTCATGGAAAATGCAAGCATATGGTTTTTATTCACGAGTGCAGAAAACGAACAAGCGAGTCCTCGATACTTATCATGAGTGAATAAACATATATATAGTATGTTTCAATAAATATTATAGTTATAGTTTTTATAGTCTTCAATAGGCGAAGAACCACTATGTTGAATCTAATGAATAAACCTTTATTATTATTATTATTATTATTATTTAAATAATTATCCTTAGATAGTTTTTATAGTCTTCAATAGGCGAAGAACCACTATGTTGAATATATTGAATAAACCTTTATTATTATTATTATTTTTCTAGGCTGTCACATGTAATAGATGTGTGATAGCAAACTCTTTGCTGACTACAAACCTATCTTTGTATTGGATGTTTACAGGGATTTGAGAACAACAATCGGCACAACTTAAATTGTTATGAACAACTCAAGAAAAATTTTGAGGTAGAGTACGTATTTGATGGATAAGTTTGAATTAGCCATTACCAAAACGCGCACTAATAATCTTGTCATTTTTAGAAATTCCAAGCAAACTCCCAGTTGGTATATAACAAGTAGGAGTTATTGTATCAGGGGAAACTCATTGCACAATAAATATCCATCAATTATTAGCACAATTTTGCATCCATTCAAACCAGACCACCGGAAATGTTTTCATAGACGTAAGCACTTCCAGTTGTTCCAATCAGTTGTTTCCACTTTTCCTTTTCTGAAGAAGCGTACTTTTTTGTTTTCAATTTAGTAAAATACTGAACGGTATTCAATCTAGTTTTGGGGGGATACTTTTGGTAAGTTAGTAAGGTTTGAACATGTTTTTTCATTTGTATATAATTATTTCTAGTGTTGTGTAATGCGCATTTGATCATATTCAAATGTTAAAATGCGCAATATAAGCATTAAATATTATTATTATTATTATTAATTCTATAGTTAAGCTTTCGATTCGTTTTGTGTGTTTCACACTTTCCCACCACTCCCGCCCTTAAGGTAGGGAACATGGGCGAAGTTTACTATCCTATCATTGTACTGTTTTTCCTGGGCTGTGTTCGTGCCAGCCCTGGTTCGCAATAAACTTCCTTACCCAAAGAAGGATTTATGTTGTCAGGTGTGCTTGCTTTATGGGAATTATTGGGAGCTCAGAATTACAGATGTTAATCAATCATTAAACTTTACTGAATACAATTGATTGCCTTTGATTTCACTTTTCAGTTAGTTTACTAGTTTATCTACTTTTCTCCCTTATTTCTTCGTGAAAATCATTTGTTATGATGGGAAGCCACATTTAGGTAAAGTTATACATAAAGTAATACCATTGTCATGTATTTTACATAGTTTTATTGACAGTAACATTTATATTTCCTTCATTAGTTTGAAGTTGTTTGCTAACAGAATAAAAGTCTGTTTTCAACTACTATCAAGTGGTTTTAGCCGTTATATCCCACCGCGATCTACAGTTATAGAATTGGTGAGATTACTGTATCCAATATAAGGCAAGGTAATACTGTTCTCCAACTTAAGGTGAATGATATCTATCAAAGCTATATATATATCTTTTTTTTGTCTATTTATTTCATAAATTTAAGCACCATTACAACCAACCAACACTTTCTGTAGCCATATCCCTGGTTTGTGTCCTGTTCAAACTATTTTAAATTACTTTCATTTACGTGGTAATAATAAAGTAAGACCCTACCCTGGCCGAAGTAAGTATTATGTATGGATTCATTGATTTAAAGACTAGCTACGCTACATGTATATTAAAATAGTATAATAATAAGATAATAAGTAATTATTACTATAATAAGTAATGATCAGATTATAAACTAAGACCCTACCCTGGCCGAAGTAAGTGTTATACATGGATTCATTGATTTAAAGACTAGCTACGCTACATGTATATTAAAATAGTATAATAATAAGATAATAAGTAATTATTACTATAATAAGTAATGATAAGATTATAAACTAAGACCCTACCCTGGCCGAAGTAAGTGTTATATGTGGATTCATTGATTTAAAGACTATACACTATATAGTATAATAATAAGATAATAAGTAATTATTACTATAATAAGTAATGATAAGATTATAAACTAAGACCCTACCCTGGCCTAAGTAAGTGTTATACATGGATTCATTGATTTAAAGACTAGCTACGCTACATGTATATTAAAATAGTATAATAATAAGATAATAAGTAATTATTACTATAATAAGTAATGATCAGATTATAAACTAAGACCCTACCCTGGCCGAAGTAAGTGTTATATGTGGATTCAATTCATACAGATGATTTAGAGACTACACTCGCCCCTGGAAAAATAAAGATGGTTAAAATCTAGCCAAATTAATCATTTGCTGCTTGATTCTAGGTTGGAGTCAGAAGCAGAAGCTTCGAAATTAAATTACGAAAATATAAAAGATGAAAATGTTGTAAGTAAACACATTTTTCCTTTTCTGAAGAAGCGTACGTTTTCGTTTTCAATTTAATACAATACTGAACGGCATTCTATGTACACCATTAGCAATTACCAAGCTCGTCTGTTTGTTTGTATATTTATGATCATTGATGAATTTGACTTATTTTACAGTACCTAAAGCAAACTCTAACAATAAACGATCGCGAAAACAAGTAAGAGTTCGTCATATGCTGTACACAAATTAAATAAGTCTGAAATCATCTAACGAAATTATTTGATTTAATTTGAAGGCTGGCAAAAGAACTCGAGGACATGAAGGTAATTTAAGTCTTGCTTACAGATTTAGAATTCCAGAGATTCCAAAGATACAAACTGCTTTTATAAACCCTTGCATACACAAAACGATTTCTAGTTGAAAACAATACCAAAACTATCAAATATGGGAGGGGAGGGGACATACATATTTAGTTTTATCCTGAGTTGTTACACGTTTTAGCTGTTTTTATGTGTTTTTATTTTGTGGTCGCTTTATTAAATAGAAATTAATGATAAAAATATACTATGACAAACATTTATGCGCTGAACAATGATAAACAAATAAAATTGTTCTTTTCCCTCTTTAAAACTCTGCAGGACCGCAATTGGTATATTTTGATTCTTAAAATAACTAGATGCCCCATGCGGTGTTCACTTGGGCTACTGTATTTTTCGAGAACTATTAAAATGATCATCAGTTAAAGGGGCACTGTCACCATGCGACCGGAGGCCTGGATCGAGTATCTAACTTGAAAAGAATTGGCAAAGTTGTTCAAGATTTCCGAGAGGTAGACATCCATCGACTTCATCTGTAAATATCTACAACATCCTTGCACTCTAGAAGATTATACTTGTTCAGTTATTTAGACTGTTATTTGGTATTTTGAAGTAGTTATTTTTGGATTGAAGTCCAAGTTTATACGTTTTTTATTTAATCGGCGAGAACGATGGCTCCTCTCATGGCGCCCGCCGGCAAGGTAGTGGTTCATAACGAATGTATTCAAGCGACAAGCTTATAAATGTTAGTTTACTGGGAAGATAGAATACGGTTATTACACAGATTCTGAGTTCGCTAGACATCTCCTAGCTCTGGAGTACCAAAGGAGGGTTCAAAGGAGGTAGGAAAGTAAGCCGAACGTTTGACACCAAACTGACTTCACTCGAATTATTATGTTCTCAAAGAAGAACTTACAAGTCTATAAATTAAAATAATTGTAAATGCAAACAAGCCCCGACTACTATAGAACTTTTGCTAATGAACATCTGTGATGCATTTATAGTTCCAAAGAACGTTCCAAAGAACAGAATTTCGTGTTTTCTTAGCAAGCTAAGTTGGGCAACGTAACTCGCTGTATATCGATTTCAGTCAACTGCGATAAAATCAACAAAATAAACTTACAAGTTCTTGGCCTTATATACTTTCGGGCAGAAAAATCTTATATACTTTCGGACAGAAAAATTACAAGCCACCAAATAACACTTCGAAGTCTATACTAAAAAGCTCTTGAAAGGTTTATAAAATCAATATCCTGTGGGACACAATTCAAGCTCACACTGTGCAAAGTAAATTATTATCAAAACATGAAATCAAAAGAATTATCGAATTCAAGAATTTAAAGCAGTAATTATTTATTCAGAATGATGTGATTCATTTGTTTACGGGCTCGACAACGTGAGTAGATGCCGATTCACAAATTCTTTGGAAATCCATCAAACATCATTTCAGTGACTCAATCGAAGAACTGCAATGGCGGAACGCGTCGACTGACGCCTCGTGAACAACATGTAGTTGCCATGGTTTTGATCTATGAACCAATCGAATCACGACTCTCTCTATATTTTCTCTGGGCTTCCTGTGACCTGGAAGGACTGCAACTTGACCAAACCAACGGGTATCATGGCAAGCCGCACGCCTTAGTGATTTACTTTCTGCTGCACTGAGTGCATCCGTTATAACAGCAGGAGTTCCTGGCTCCCTTTGTACTTTCGAGTATTATCCAATTAACTTATCGCACTAAATCTACCAGATTCGAGTTCGCACTGACAGGGATTTGTAAACCGATCTCCCCTGCACAAACACTGATATTATTATAAATAGAATTTTGAGGTTTTTACAGTAGGCATGGTAAATGAATGCTTTTTATATATACATATATCATCTTCACTTACGTGTCTTTATATTGTACGTAAATAACTTAATTCCAACAATTTCAAGATAAATCACGTACGGTTGTCATATATAGAACCTCGCGCGCTGACGCCGGCGAATTCTCCAAATGGAAACCACTCACTCTTTTGTTTTCTTTTGTTCCTTTGCATCTAATAAACACTGACAGCTAACTAGAAGTGGTGCACTAGAAGTAGTGCCCAGGTTAATTGGAATCATTCTATAGAAGCATAAGTGTAACGTATATAGAGGATATTACACGGCGGCGCGAAATTCATATCATCAAACTGCCGTGTAATTTTCTTTTTATTATATAGACCAAAAAAAAATTGACGATAAAATATAGTTTTTGACTAAAAGTACTGAGCCTGACGTCATCGATATCCTCACTAGTGAGGATATGGAAAATACGCCACTCGGGTCCCGGATGTAGTTTCGTACGAATTTTTACGAGTGAGATATTTTCCAGTAAAACACTCGTGTCTATATAATAAGGCAATTTATTGCATGCAATTTAAAAAGTAACATACATACGAACACAGACGAAGAAAAGACTACTCTCCTCCCCCTCCCCGTTCCAGACCCTGTTTAGGACCCCCAGAGGCCAGGGGCCTGTACTCCTGGAAAAGTAGGCCGGATAGGAATTGCTGCAGGGATGGGAAAATTCTTACCTTTTCAAAAATGTTCCAAGGATTGTCACTGAAATATAGACCCAATTTAAGAAATAAATGAATCGCAATACATACGCGGGCTGTTACGCTATGCGAATGTTTTTGAAAATAAAAAAGTGTACCCTATTTAAGGATCAAATATTTTATTTGATAGTAAAAATGAAAAATATAGTACCCAATTAAAGAATCTGGAGGGTTAAAAAACCATACCCTAAAGACTAGCGGCACATACATGTACCTACTATAGCGTATATAGTGGGAGTACTGATCCCCCTGGGTTTACAACAAACTCAAGTAAAATTATACACTCTGTTCTAATTCACGACATAGAGGCGAAACACCATACCCTGTCCAGCCGCACGTCCCATTCCTGAATACAATACAATACAACTTTATTAAGCCCTTTCAGTGCTAATTACATGTAATTCAGTACGTACGTTGTAAAGTCAATAAAAGGAAAACAATGATAACTAGTACAGTATGATGCTTGTATTTGGTGTTGATTAGGATAGTTGACCATTTATAGTCCACCCCACCCCCGGTCACTAGTCCGAGTAGCCTTCTATGTAGGAGGTATGCGCACGTTAGAAAGTACCCCTTAAAATATATATACGGGGTAGGCTACCAACACGATACTGCAGGTATAACGCACTGGCCTAACCAAGCTGTCCACGAGACCGCAGGTATGACGCACTACAAATGTAGGCCTACCCAAGCTGTCCACGAGACCGCAGGTATAACGCACTACAAATGTAGGCCTACCCAAGCTGTCCACGAGACCGCAGGTATAACGCACTACAAATGTAGGCCTACCCAAGCTGTCTACGAGACCGCAGGTATAACGCACTACAAATGTAGGCCTACCCAAGCTGTCCACGAGACCGCAGGTATAACGCACTACAAATGTAGGCCTACCCAAGCTGTCTACGAGACCGCAGGTCAGTAACGCACTACAAATGTAGGCCTACCCAAGCTGTCCACGAGACCGCAGGTATAACGCACTACAAATGTAGGCCTACCCAAGCTGTCCACGAGACCGCAGGTATAACGCACAAGTTGAAAATTCGAGATCAATTTGAAGCTAATAATTATTGTTTTGCCGCTACAATCATTAGAAGTCGTAAAATACTCGTAAACGTCAAACAGAATGATAAATACTTGGTTGCATTATTATTATGTTCGCTGTAAAAAAAAAAAACACATACCCTATCCCAGTACAAATGGGCAAAATATATATATACCCTATCCCAGACCTCATGAGAAGCTCAAATAACACACATAGCTTATATGTACCCCTTCCCCCCGGGGAGAATAACGCACTAAACTTACTTCGAATTCTCATATCTTATAAATACATTGAAGGCATAAAATATTTCGATTTTTCTTACTATATATCATTAGATTATCCATAAAGTGACGAACGTATGCGTATTCTGAACCTTGCTGCTGTTCAGTCTTCGACTGAATCACATAACATGCATCGGCCGGCAGGGGTCCTGCATGTAATAAATAAACACAACTTCTAGCTGCTAAATAAAACAAATTGAGATTAATTTCCAAGGAAGCACATGGAGATCACGGCTGTAATTATACTCAGAGAGGTTTTGCTCTTGCGGGCCAAGTATAATTCACTGGCTGCTGCTTCCAGGACGCTACTGAAACCTTGCTACCGATCCAAAGTAGTAAATAAAAGAGAATTCTTCCCGCCAAATTATATATCAATTCTTTCGTGTCAAAATGCAAGATCAAATCACATTGGGTACCAACAAAGATAGCTTGAACATGGAATATCTCTATTTGGGCAAAATCAACCAAGATATCGTGCAGAAATAAACCATAAAATGGCAGATTGTACAGAGCGAGTTGTAGTCCAGTAGAGAAAGCGCGGAAATGTGATGACCTTGTAATTCGATAACTCGTGTTATCATGCCAACTCACCCTACGCAAAATCTCCCCACTTTCCACACAAAAATAGATATGAAAATATCTACACTAATCACGCGTTTTTTCAAAATTCCTTAGCGATTGTTACTCTTGTGCAAAGATTGTCGAATACGTTCTACTGAAAATGAATGTTGCAGTGCCGTCAATTATTAAAAAGGCGGTAAATGCTCGTGGCCAACTTTAGAGGAACTTACAAAATGTCTGACGTACCATGACGTAACTTCCGGCGAAGAGTGCTAGACATCTCAAAGCAAACCGAAAATTAAGAATGCGGTTATTGTTATATTTCCATTTGTAATTTATTAGTCAGTGGTGAAACGTTGTAATTGAATTCATGATTTCGCTAGTTCTTTCCGTTCATTATTATTATATTGTTATTTTCTTCTTCTTTTTATTATAATTATTTACACGTAAGTACGATATCTCACGATCAGTACCGACTAAATAAAATGTAGAAGTAGACATGTTTCATTATTTTCTTGTACATGTATGGTATATTCAGACCATGATGATCTGTATTTTCACGGCTGTTATGGATTATATACAACATGTTGAAACGTTGTGACGTGATTTCGCAAGTTGTCCCTGCACAGGTTTCATTGCGTTTCTTGCTAGATTTTCTTATAACATAGTTCAATTTTTCTTTAATCGTTGACAGAGTTATGTTAAACCCCTGCCGATATGCTCAGCATGACTGATGACGATAATGTTGCTGTTGATAGCTACCTTTACTTAATCCTGTTAACTTAATCGACCTTAATCCTAGCAACTGTCGATCATCTTATCACATATAAAAATCTATGCGGCTCGTCATGTTAAGACTTGTGCTACCATAGTTAGCCCAAGTAATTAATTCGACATGAACTCGGATTAGGTCATATTACAGGCTAGCGGGTGTTAATATAAGTTCACTTTGTAAGCACGATAGCTATGTGAACATATATTTTCCGTCTGAGCTGACTCAGAGCTAACTCTGCTACACGTTTACATAACCTTAAATACAATTTTCTTTCTTTCATGTAATGTCAATGCATATCAATATTCTTTTTCTTGTCGTTGTATTCCCTTATGGAATAATTAACCAGCAAAGGCCGCATGTGCTACCTCTTAACTTCAATTCCAAGCAAAATAATGTTAACACCATAATTTCCCAATAATAGAACTAGAACCTATGCTGACCATCATTGCCTGGATTAGCTTGCTATTAGGCAATTTTTTACCACAATCTATGAATTTCTCGCATTTTGATCGCCTGATGCAAAAGATGCAAAAATTTTAATTTTGGCAAACGAAAAACATGTTTTCAGCTACATATTTTACAGTGACTAAGAGTACATACCGAACTGACTATCGTAAACCACAACCATAGTTACTGTGTAGTTTGTAGCAAGCCAAATGTTTCATCAGTTGCAGCTACATTCTCCACAGTTTGTTCTTTCATTCAAGTAAAAACTGCTAGATCTATCGATGCTTATAGATTCACGACAATAAAAGTGCATTTGTTGACTTTTGGGCACTCTAATAATAAATCCATCACTTGAGAAAGTCCACAGACCATCAAACATTCCGCTGAAGTACTGTTCTCTAAGGATATTTTATACTTTTCAAGACATGTTCACCACGATCTCATGCTTTTCTCCATTGACTACATTTTCCAGATTTTAGTCTTTAAGTATTTTTCGGCTTTGTTGACTGTCAAAAAGCTTCTTTCAGATTTCACACCATGACCAGGCACAAGGTGAAGCTTTCCCCACTGATAAATAATTATCTGAGAGTTTCTTTCAGACTTGAAAACTTTGATTTTGAACTGATTTTGGCTGGTGATCCCCAAATTTGAAACTGATTTCACAAGCTTGCAAGTAGCATTCAAATGGTTGCTTGTCAAAATCCGACCAATCAAAACGGCAAGATGTTTGTTTACAAATTCCATCAACCAATGAAAGAGCGAGAAGATTATATACCATGATCGCGCGATCTGCGATGTTTTTGAGCAAGAGTTCGTTGAGAGGGTCATTATTTTGCGCGATTTATTCTGTATTTTTTTTTACGATGGCTAGCCGTGGTATGTCCTCTTATTTAGCACGATATTACATCATCACATGGTCAAAATGCTATAGAGGAAAATCAACGCGCGTATGGAACGTGTCATGGTTCGATGCATTCAAACATTACGCGAAATGTATTTTTACATCCAAAAGACTGAGACAAGAAATGAGATCGATTTTCCAAATAGCATAAATACTAAGAAATATTCAGAAATGTCTCAACAAGAAATGCAACGAATTGTAGTTTGTTACTGTTTTGAGCCACAAATAAATTATTTGTGTAATAAATAATAGTATTATATTATATGGCGAAAAACATATTTACTTCCAGTGTTACATCAATTCGAGGCTCTTGGACAGGGTGAGGCAATACTTCCCAGCCCCCTCTAGGACATTGGGAATTTCCCGCCTCTGGCTCACTTGGCAGCTTTGTCGTACTACAAGTCATTCACCCACCTCCTCCCCATGCCTGGCCTCATGTTTATGTATTCGCTGGTGGTTCCTGGCCATCACCTTCGCTCAGGACAGCATGTATTTGTTGGTACTGTAACTTAGACCTACTACACTATATGTTGTAGTTGTTTAGTATCGATTAAAGAGCGGCTATGTCAAGAACATAGCCATATTTTCGCCAAACCTGGTCTTGCTTTTCCTTCGCGATATTGCATGTTTACTATATCTAGTTTGTTACTGTTTTGAGTCATAAACAGTATTTATTGTATACACCGATGTATGAATAAGAAAAAGTGGTGCCGTGAACGTCGCATTTCTAAACCACTTTTAGAAATGACTAACTACGAGCTCAACGATACTCTCAGGCGGTTCTATGCAGAGGCCCAATACTCTCAGGCGGTTCTATGCAGAGGCCCAAAACCAGAAAGGAGAGGAATACAGTCGTACTTCCCTTCTTGGATTCAGGAATGCTATCGAAAGGCACTTTGCAGCTAATGACATCCAACTGAAGCTGACAAAAAAAAAACCCACAATATTTCAAGGCTCTGACAAAATCCTCGAGTGCAAGCTCAAAACACAAGCCAGTGATTGAACCAAACAACATCCAAAAGATGAAGGAGAGTCGTTTCCTTAGCCATGAAAATCCTGGTGGATTACTTCGGCGAGTTTGGTTTATTGTCGTCCTCTACTGGTGCCGTAGAGGTTGTGAAGGGCAATGAGAACTTCGCTGCAACAGTTTTTCTTTCCAAAAAGATGCAGATGGCAGAGATTTTGCATGCACGACACACGAAGAGATGTGAAATAACCACCAGGGTGGTTTTTTCTGACAAACCCAGACAAGGCTATACTCCACTGGTAAACCACAGCATTCGTACGATGGCCATTACCATCTGGTCTGATGCAGAGATTCCCGTTCGGCACATCATGAACATATCCAGACATGCCAACTGTTCAACAGCTGAGGAGGTGTTCTGACGTCTCTTCTGGCGTCTTGACAACCGGCGGTGCTTTGGAGACTTGTCAAGCAGCCGTACATTCGGCGACCTCTTCTTCTGCCACTTCAGTCCAGTTATCTTCAACAAACGTGGCTTTAAACGCCGTTACAGCCTCAATTTTCAATGCCTGTAGTATTCAGAATGCCAATGTTTATGTTTTGCATAAATGAACGTTAGTTATTTAAGGTGAAAACCAACTTTTGCCGTTTTGGTAAAGAATTTAGAACGTTGTACCTCGAGGCTTGAATTTCATTGATTTCATTGTCATTGAAAAAGCATTTGAATGTCAATCATTTTTTAGGCCAATAGGAGGCACTCATTTCGCAAATTGTCAAAAATAAACCAATCGAATCTTTGATGGCATGTACATTAATTCGTCTTGTCACGCTTTCCTCGAAATTTCGACGGCTCGAAAATCCTAGTTGTTGTAAAAAAAATTGCACACATTTCTCCATTGTCCATTGTCTCGCTGCGCTCGTGATTGCACTTGAATTTTGAACATTTTATGATCTAGTTTCTATGATCAATACAGAGTACAGACAATGGACAAATGTGTGCAATTTGTTAATTACGTATACCCTTTTAGCCAAATTTTAATATGTTCCTTTGGAAGTTGTCAGTTTTTTTATATATTTTATGATTATGTATAAAAATATATATATTCATATGTGGTAAAATAAAACGTCAATAAAACATTCCAGGATAGCCTTGTGTAATACTCTTTAAATCATGCATTAAATGTATGCGAAAAACCACAATGGACGTCATAATTGTTGAGACACTTTTCATTTTGTACGATTCCGTATGTGCTGAAACTCAGTTGCAATACATTATTTCTTAAATGTTTGATGAAATATATTCATAAACCCCTCTTCCCCTTTCAATGTTGAAGCTGAATCATGCCTACATGTCACCCAAACGCATTATTGCTCTAAACAACATTGTATGATGGGGGGATGGGAAGATATTCGCACCCATAATAACTTGTAAGAAAAACACACGTTTTTTGAACCACATGAAAAAGTGTCTCAACTAATTTTGACGCCCATTGCAGTCACGCAAAGATTCCCACCAATGTTGACACTACACTTCTCATACTATAAATTGATATTTTCGCTTTGGCATGGTACATTGTTTAAATTATGGCGTCCACAGCGGATGATTTTTTGCTCTCATCTAGCTAACATTAAAGAAAGAAAGAGGAAGAGAAATGACATCGCTGATAATGTTGAACAATTGAGAAAGGCAAATATTCTTGAAGCAGACCCTGCCCACATTGAAGCCTGTCTATGCGCAAAGGACGGTTCAGTTGTGGTATACCGTTTTAAAGTTTATGTTGTCAGGAATTCCGGCCATACTGAAGGATAGGAAAATATTCGAAGAAGCTATTTTCAAAAGTTTAGGTCTCTGCTATTCGTCTGAAGAATGGAGTGTTATCGTGAAATCATTGAAAGACCCCGCTGATGCTGATGTACTTCCATCACCTCCTGAAAAACTTGTTTTTCTATCTTCCCCCACTGACATGTGTTTGAAGTGTAACAAGCACCTTGCTTTTCACAACAAGCCAAGAGAGGTCAATGTGTATGGTACAAAGGATGTGGCAAGGCATTAAATGTTTGCGGGAGGTGTGAAGAATGTGACCTACCGTAAATTATAATTATTGTCAGTTTGGTACTATGAAGAAACAAGGCCTTACATTCAAGCATCAAATTGCACTTTTGTGGAGCACCAACTTTGCCTTTATCAAATTTCCCTTGCGTAAGTATAAGTTGTAAGTAATAATATGGTTTTTAAGTGTGACGCCATTTGAACGACTACTTCATTTTTTCTTCCATAGCAGGGGATAAATCGTAGGAACATTTATAGCAAGATTTGAGTGGCCTTTTTGAAAGATTGGACCCGGAAATACGTCATAACTCTAAAGTCATGAATGACGCTAGAAAAGTTTAATAACAATTTTTTTAATTATTATTCAGTTTATTTCATTAACCTTGCCTTGCCCCCTTTTTGAAAAATTGGGCATCAGTTCAAACAAATACAAAACAATTCTGAGAGAATTTCCATTCAGTTTTACACGACATGTATGGCATTCGGCAGATTGCAAATTGGGGAGTGTGCAGAGATGATTTGAAGTTGTTAAAATAAACCAGTTTAATTTAAATAGCCAAACTTGTTCAAACGCAGTGACAGATTTTAATGCTACATGGATGCTCCTACTTATGGGCTTCTGCCTCAAGAAATCTAAGTAACAATTTTATTTTTAGAAATCATGCCTGGGTTTCTTTTGTTGGATTTGCTGAAAGCTACAATGATGCTACTGTGTCGGCTACATGCTCCAACACCACTTCCTTTAAGGAGTTATTTTCCAATGAGTCTGGTATGATATGATATATATTTCAATAATAATAATAATATTTCAATAATATCATATTTCATTACGTGTTAAGTCAATGAAGACATATATATTTGAATAAAGCGTGTGCTATAAGCAATGGCAAAATTTGAAGCTTATTTTAGTCAGTGCAGAGGCGGCAGGAACCGCACGTGGTACACCTTTGCGAGGAATTACTGATGAAGAGACATCCAAGTTTGAAATGATTGCCACATAGTTCTTGCAAGGGATAAGTTTTAGAAATATCGACGCCATTCTTTTATTCCCTCATGACTTCAGTTAGTCGCTTTTAATGGCATGAGATGGAACAAGAAAGTCGCGGCAGAGGAATTTATTGGATATTCCAATGCACCATAGAAGAAATGAAAGACTCGTTTATGGAATATATCAATGGGCTTCGAAGGAAGGAAAACTACAGCCATACTGAAAAGGATTGCTCCCCTCTTTGTAAGGAAGAGGTGGGTATTGCCCGGGTGTTGTAGCCATATATTACATTCCTTATTCAGTTTTCTGTTTCCTTCAAACTTTTTGCTTGTATATGTTACAGGTCAAATTTAATTTCAGGTCATTTTAAATTCAATCTAGGTTGAATTTTTTTAACCTAGGTTGATTTTATTCAACCTAGGTCATATTTTGAATATCTAAGATTCTTAAAAGGGATTTATTTTTGGGGATTCTCAAAAGAACTAGACGACTTCCTGGCACCCACGTACCCCTCCCTTCATTCTCTCCCTACCTATCCCTCCTTTCCTTTCCTGTCTGCCTACATTAATTCTGTCTATCTGTCTATTTATACCATATTAACATATTTTTTTCAATTTTTGTCTTACCTTGTCTGGGACTTGAACTCCGAACTCTGACTGTAGACCAGCGTTGACCAGCGCATTAACCAACTATGCCATCGAGGATTTCGATGTCGGATTAGCATCATATTTACATTTTATTAATGTTATTCGTTTTCTATTATGTCATGATGTCATTTAAATTCACGCATGCGCACTAGATCAAAACACGGACTTGGCAATATGGCGGTTCGCGAACCATGGGTTGATCGTGAGGCTTTCTACCGAAAAATAACAACCTGAAACAGGAAACTAAAAGTAAAAATTCGCTTGTGACTTTCGTACTTTGTACTTGACGGACAAATTTTATGAAAAGGCAAAGAAATTCCTTAGTGGTGCCTCGTTCAATTCACGGACCGTGAGTTGAGTTTGTCATCCGGTTCGTTCTCTCCCTTGCTTCGAGGGTTTTTCGCTGGGTACTCCGGTTTTCCTCCCTTGGTAAAAACGAACTAGTGAGACAAGTGTTGGGTGTACAGAATATAGAATGTAGTAAGAAGTGAGTGTGAGAGTCGTGTCCCCACTAGCAGTACTGATATAAACACTTGACACGTTAAACATGGTATTTATTTATTTATTTTACTAGTAGCAGTTTGTATTCACATCAATGCGTCAACACTTCCGTGTCTTGCTCTCTAGTACAACGAAGCAGCTGTATTCACGTCAACGTGTCAACGCTTCCCTGTCTTGCTCTTTAGTAGAACGAAGCAGCTTGTATTCGCGTCAACACGTACCTGTATTGATCTCTAGTAGAACGAAGCAGATTGTATTCATTCCTACCAAGTCTACCCCAATCCCAACCCTAACCCCAAGGTACTTGATTACTATAGCCTTCCCTAATACTAACCCTAAACCTAACTCCAAGGTACTTGATTACTATAGCCTTCCCCAATACTAACCCTAAACCTAACCCCAAGGTACTTGATTACTTAGCCTTCCCAAATACTAACCCTAAACCTAACCCCAAGGTACTTGATTACTATAGCCTTCCCCAATACTTAACCCTAAACCTAATCCCAAGGTACTTGATTACTATAGCCTTCCCAAATACTAGTGTTAACCCTAAACCTAACCCCAAGGTACTTGAATACTATATAATCTTCCCTAATACTAATAACCTAGGTTGAAAAAAATCAACCTAGAAAAAAATAACCTAGATTAAAAACATTTAAACAAATTCAACCTAGGTTTAAAAAAAAGACCTGAAATTAAATTTGACCTGTAACATATACACCAAAAAGTGTCTTTATTTAAGGTGATTCCCTTGAAAAAGAAGCAAATCCTAGAATTTTCTATAACTTGGCATGGTGATACATTACGGTATGGAGTTTCAAAAAATGCAATAAAAAGAGGGGGTCACCGTGCTTATTTTTGCGCTACACTGCTTTGAAATTATGGTATTTTAGGTCTTTCAGTCGAGTCTCGCGTGACATCAGGATCGGGTAAATAATTTTCCACAACTGACAGTCAAAGGACATGAAGCGTGCCCCCCTAGACTGCAATATTCAATTCATTATTGGACTTAAAATTCATTCTTCTTCGTTCTCGTCAGTTCAATATTCCGTTAATGTAAACAAAAATACTGTAAATTCAAATCACGAACTCTAACTCCATATATAGAAACTACACAGGAATACCATCAGTACGGCTTTGCTCTTCGTACGTCTCGTCAAAGATGGCTGGTCGAAACAAGTTTGGCCGTTTTTATAAGTCAGGATATCCTTTGCCGAATGCAATTAGAGAGGAAATAATTCACTTATATAACCAGGGTTTCTCAAAGAATCAGGTAGCACATAATCTACAAATATCAAGGAGTGCAGTCAGAAAAATAATACGCCATTTTCAGCTCTATGGAACTGTTATTCCCTTCTCACGTGGAGGAACTAATGCAAGCAAGGTAACAGACAACGTACTCCAATGTGCCGAAATATGGAAGCTGCAAAAGCCCAGTAAGTACCTGGGACTTACCTGCTACTTCGCTTCATTTCTTTGACGAGGCCTCGGTTGTGAAGACAACTTCAAATCGTGCATATGGAAGCAGCTATAAGGGGGCCAAAGCAATAGAAATACAAAGGTATGCTTCAAATGCTACATACACTGTAAATCTATTGCACAGTGTTTTCGGGGTTGATTATTTTAACATAATTCCCGGTGCTTCAAATGGAGATGAGTTAGTAGCTTTCTTTGATTATGCACTCACATGTGTAAGAAGCGATGGTTTACCTGTCTTTGTCGAGGGTGACACTGTAATTATGGATAATTGTGGTTTTCATCATGGTAGGATCACAGAAACAACACTGAGGCAAATGCTTGGCATGCATGGTATAACATTATTATTTCAGCCACCGTATTCTCCACACTTAAACACTTGTGAATATTGTTTTCACCAAATGAAGCAAACAATGAGACAAAATGAAACTTATTCTCAAGAATACACAGAAATGGCCATCATGGATGCACTTAATGATATCACACCTACTCAGTCACTTAATTATTTCCAACACTGTGGATACATTATTTAGGACTGATATTTTGCAAACTATATGGGACAGTAGTCTAGGTGGAAGGAGGACCATGTTAGATATCTTACTGTTGAAGAGCAATAAAAAAGCTTATCAGACTCATGGATAATTCATGAACAATTGGTTTGTTGAATTGGTCACATGCATGGATCTTTATACCCCGGTAAAGACATTGATTAATAAAACATTTGTGTCTATATCACTGATACAGCACTAATGTGTTATTGTAATCAGTTCTCTATCAGTGATAGACTGATTGCCTGTAACATGTACCTACACTGTCTATAATAATTCTTACAGCTTCCTATTTACGAATGCAAGACCTCTCTTGCACGTGGGATGCATTGAGCTGTATCCTGCGTGTGACAGTGACGTCAAAAGTACCTTTACAATTTGCTTAGAATTCATGTAATACTGTTTTAGATCAAGGTAAATTGGGATGGAGTTTATAGTCCGCTCATTCTGTAAACATTACTTCTAATTTCACACCCAATGTAGGGACATTTTTGTATGACTTCTTAAAAAACACAGCCTATATATCAATCACTGAGGTGGTCTTAACATTTGTGTAGCATGCTACAAGTGTAGCATGGTACATGTTTTTCCATACATGTGTAGAACAAATTATTGATGGGATTCTTATAAAGCCAGATGGGCTCTTATAATACAGTCCAACCTCTATTAAGTGGCCACTCTCGGAACTTTGGTAGCAAATGCAGAGTTTGTATGGGTGAAAATCAATTTGGGACTTTGAAAACTGATCGCTTAATAGAGGTCAGACTGTAATAATAATAATAATGACTATTAATGCCTCAAATAAAGTTGAGAAGTTCAGAATGAAGTGGATTCAGTAACAATGAAATAACAATAAATGTTGTCACTTACTCTGTTTCATTCTACTCTTCATTATTTTGATGAATTTGGTGTATTACACATATCACTTTACACCTGGGTGACACACACACACACACAAAACACTACAGTACTAACAAGAACAACTTTATTATGGCAAAAACAATCCAACATTAAAATCATTTACTATTGAGCTGCTAACGGCCCTTCATCTCAAGTGTTCTAAGCAACAACATTACTATTCTTTCAATCTCAAAATTATTTCAGTTGGCATACTATTTTAGGAATCAAGTCCTCCCTTTTATCACTTTTCCAAAACAAGCCACTGAGCTACATGTACAAACGTACCTGAAAAAAATAGAAAATAACGAGACTACAATTCTACTACAATTAGAAATAAATTTAACTCAACAATACAGTAGATACACTGAGATTTCTAAAAAAATATTACTCAGTATTGTAATTGTCTTTACCAACAACAACTTTTTGCTGCTCAACCCACCTATCAAAATCAAATGCTTGTGATTCATTGTCAACTACACTATCCTGTGCCTTAGCTCCATTCATCAAAGGCTGATCTGTCACACTACATGTACGTGTGTCTTCTTTGATAATCTGAGCTGTTTCCAGTATCTTGTCTGTTGTGGGAAACTCATTATCACTAGGCATGTCTTGGGTTTCATCTTCATCTTCTGACTGAATTAAACTTGGACTGTTCTTTTCTGTGTTTAATGACTTCCTGAACTTCTTGCCTAGATCTGCAGCGCTTGCTTTTGTTCTTTTCTGGTTGTCCTGTTTCCCAGATGATGTTTGTGTTCCATACCTCAGTTCTTTTCTGGAGCTAGACTGTGTATTGGTACATGTACTTCTTGCTACAGCAGGTGTGTTGGTATTTAAAGACCTGGCTGGCCTGTGCTGGTACACTGAGGACTGCTGGAACTGTGAGTATGGTGATGTGTGGAAATCACCAGAACCTTGTTGTGGGTGATTGTATTTGCTTCTATCTTGAAATCTCTGATTATTTACTCTTCTATATGGAGAATAACTAATTCTTACCCTGTTATTTATAACAGGGGAGTTATGCCATATATGGGAAGCAGGGATTTGGGGAGTGTTGTATTGACTTTGCCAATTACCAGAACTATGGAATTGCTTTGGCGATTGCCAATTCTGTGCACTGTTGTAGGGACTTTGCCAATTACCAGGACTATGTAATTGCTTTGGCGATTGCCAATTCTGTGCACTGTTGTAGGGACTTTGCCAATTACTAGGACTATGGAATTGCTTTGGTGATTGCCAATTTTGTGCATAAGTGACAGGACTTGGCTGGTTGTGTGGTGGGCTGTGCCAAGTGTGATTCTCAAGCTGACTTGTCCGTGGCAATCCCCACTTACTCTTATAGGTCGCATCTGATGTGGTAGCAATATTCCCATGTCTCTGATATGGCTGCAGGTTATCATGCCACATATTGAAGTCACCTTTGGAAGCAGCACTCTTTCTATTTCCTTTAAAAGCACAACAAAATTAAACTTATTACTTTCCTACTTAGATACAAAGGATCTCAAATCTTATCATCTATATTTTAGTAAATTGTAATACATCTTATAAAATAAATTCCCCTTTGCAAGCATCAAATTTGGTATATTAAATGCCTTGGACATCCCATCACATAAATACAGTATTATTTGATACTTGAATTACCAAATCCTATGTCGCTCAGTCCAGATTCAACTTTCAAACTACTTGATTTGCTTCTGTAACTTTCAACCATCTCTTCCAAATCAGCAGTGTCCTGGGGGACTTTGTATTTGCATGTAGTTGCCAGAACCCTTAGGTCATTATCTAAACAAACTCTATTGGAGTACTTCACTGGATTGCAGCTTTGCAATCTTTTTCTCATTACTGAGAAGAAGTTGGTTCTTGTCCTCTCTATAACTCATTATGTCATGATAACAAAATACAATAATATAATTTCAGTATTATAATAACATTTTCATAAAATTAATTATTTGCGGTTTCATTTTTGGTTCAAGTGTTGTATTTATGCCAATGCACAGTCCCTCATGAAGCTTAAAGTTCTACCAACTTTTAAAGAAGTAGCTTCATCCACATACCTGAGCAACGCATAGTTTTCAGCTTCCTCTACATTTTTCTTGAGAAGTTTTTTTATCTCTTTAACTTCAGCTTCAGCCTGAAAAATATATATATTGACAGCCAATTAAGAACTCAATCCCATTTCAGTACACTTTTAACTTTAAGTTGTCTACATACCGGGCCTGCAATAATTGGCTTTACTGTTGTGAATAGAGTGCAATTTAGAAAAGCGTGAAATAGTACTAACTTTAAATAGTACTAAATAGTGTCATTTCTATTGTTTCATTAGTGCTACATTAGTGTATTTAGTACTAATTAGTTATTTAGTTTTCAAGCTTTTCTAAATTGCACTCTACCCTACCCCTTGTATTGTATATTTTTTGTATTGTAATTTCACAATTTAAATAAATAAAATACATATTGTTTAAGAGATGGGTCCTTGAGAGATATGCAAAATACAATACAGGAGGAAATGTACTGTTTTATAGGCTTATGAAAATTAGAAACATTATCAATCTCATCAAAAATATTGATTTAAAGTATTATTATTATTATTATTATTATTTACCTGTTTCAGTTGGTCCCTATATTCTTTATGAAGACCTTTGTTCCCACATTCCTCAAAACCCCTACATGGGGGCTGCCCACATGAACTCATTCTGTGCCCTTGATAATGGTAATTACTACATGTGAATGCAGTATTTTTGCCAAAATGCATTCGGGGTTTTGGTGGTTCCTTTAATGAAGAGACTGTTGCCACTGCCAGGTTCAGTCTAAATTCCAGACCTTGTTTCTCTTTTTCTAGATTTGATATCAGTTGCTCTGTTCCAATGTCAATGACACTACTACTTACAGTAGCATTCCCAGTAGAACCTTTGCTGGGGTTTGACGATTCCTGCATACATGTCAGCGTACTTTGCTTCACAATTTCAATCCTGAGTTTGTCCTTGTTTCTTATTTCATTCATTTCTATATCAATGAACTCTTGCCATTCAGTATCAAATCTTTGCAGTGAAATGAACAACATTGGCGATTTGGGTATTGTCAAGCTGGTAGTTGTACTGAACAATTGCAGTAAATCTTCTTTTTCTTTTATGTTGTTTTCAATGATACAGATCACTTTTTTCAACCCTTCAAATTCAATCAGCACTGTCTTTCCATTTCCCTGTAAAATGTGAGATGCAAAAGTTGCTATTACTTTAAAAACGCTACTAATATGGACAATAACATGCATGCCTATGTCAGACGAAATCACGTTTTACAATAGGTTCTTGACTTTCAAGCGCCTGGGGACCTACAGTATCGCTAACAAAACTTGCTAGTTTTACAATGTCTATAATGTCAACAAAAAAAACAGTGAAAAACATGAATTACGTTGTGAACTTTATTGACTAACTTACCTTTCCCGGCGCATCGCTTGCCGCCATCTTGGTCGAAGCACATGGAAATGTTTATCATGACAGAAATACTGATGGGATTCCTGTGTGATTTCTATATATGGAGTGAAGTGCTTCCTTTTATGGAGTTGATATCGTTAACAATAATCCAATCAGAATTCGTGATTTGAGTTTAATTTTGTTTTCGAAAACGGAAGATTGAAACGACAAAAATCCAATAATGAATTGAATATTGCAGTCTAGGGGGGCACGCTTCATGTCCTTTGACTGTAAAAGACAAACTATTAATAATGAACTACAGTGTTTGCTATTGCTTTTGTATCTCTAGCCTACCGTCTGATAGTAAGAAAATGCTCGAATTTTGCATAGTTGTCGAAAAATAGAACAAAAAACACAGATGATCGAAGCACCGAGAGGGTCTAAAAATCGATACTCCGTATGCTTTTATTCAATTTTTTTTATGTTTGAGATCCTAACTTTTTTTAATACTTTGCTATATATTAGAGAACTATAGTGTGATGAAAGTTATTGAATAAAAAATGGGGGTCACCGTGCTCGTTTTCGATTTATTTTGAGAAAACTTCAGTTACACTTGAAATATTTAACGATTTCCAATGGTCTCCAATGTGCGCGAGCTCGATGGCGTAAGTTAGCGCGCGCTCGTCAACTAAAATTTTATTCAGAATCGTGCGCAGTAGAGCGCGCGCAATGCAAAACAAGGGAATCACCTTAAGTTCAAGTGTGTAAGAGTGTATATATACAGGCAGGGGCGGATCCAGTATTTTTTTAAGGAGGGGGTATATACGTACAGGTAGTCTCCTATGCACCCGTTCTTAGTTTCGGGATCCCTGTGCTCCCTCTCCACAATCGGCTGCTTTCTTTTGAACTACATTCCTTTCCCGGATCTGACCAATAAGAGTTTGGTTCTCATATCCTGAAACCGTTCGCGCCAAGGCGAGCAAGCCAATCAGAGCGCGTGTCTTATAATCACAATCAAAATGGCGTCGCTTGATGAAGTATTTTCTCTCGTGGCTTCCAAATTCAAAATTTCTTGCTTAAATACACACCAGAAGACAGCTATAAGTCCAGTTATAGAAAAGAAAAAAGATGTTTTCGTTAATTTACCTACGGGCTTTGGTAAATCGCTCATTTATCAAGCTTTACCAACCGTATTTGATGTACTTAGATCAAGTTCAGGGCATATTGTCGTGGTGGTTAGTCCTTTGATCAGTCTTATGGAAGACCAAGTCAAGTTCCTAACGAGTGTCGGCATTAAAGCCCTAAACCTAACTTCAGCTTCTGAAGATGAAAGAAAACATGCTGAGAGGGGAGAGTATTCGGTGGTTTATGGATCCCCGGAAGCGTGGCTCAAAAACGAGCGCTGGAGATCGATGTTGCACAACGATGTGTACTCCCGTAAGCTTTGTGTCATTGCAATTGATGAGGCACATGTTCTAAAGCAATGGTAAGTGAGCTTTCAGGCAGCATTTTGCCTAGTTATTCTTTAGATGTAGAAAGCTTGGCTTTTACATATAGTACTTTCACGAAATGAAAATACTGCTTTCATTCGAATACAACAATAGTCAATAGTCGAAATCTATCCATTTTGCAAGCCCTTGGACCCTATTTAGATTACAGGAAAAGTCCGAAACAATTTAAAATTTCTTACCCTAAAGTACATGTAGTTGCACTTTCCAGAAATGAAAACCCCTTGAACAAATCCCGATCATAGAATAACAACGCAATCGTGGCGTTTGTGTGAGATTGCATTGTATGAACGGTGCATACTATTTTCTGAGTTCTAATTAAAAATACAGTATACAATCTCAATTACTAGGGGGACTTCGCAGGACAACAAAATGGCTGCATTTAGGGAGTCGTATGGAAAGTTGTATGAGTTAAGGTCTTTGGCATCAGACATTCCAGTCATTGCTTTGACAGCCACTGCCACACGCCTCACAAGAGATACCATCCTCAACATCTTGCATATGGAACATTTTGATGAAATCAAAGAAAGTCCAAACAAATCAAACATCAGATATGTTGTTCATTGTATGGATAAAAAGGCTGAACACGAGGAATACTTTGTTTGGCTCACAGATGAGTTGAGGAGAGAACAATATAACTCTACAAGGACCATCGTGTACTGTCAAACGATTAAACAGTGTAGCATCATTTATGCTACTATCAGTGGTCTGCTTGGTAAGGAGAATATGACCAATAGCAATGGATCTCCACTAGTCGAAATGCTCCATTCATGTACTCCAGAAGCAAACAAGAAAAATGTTTTAGAGTCTTTTCAACAGGAACATGGTACAGTGAGGTTACTTGTAGCTACAATTGCATTTGGCATAGCATGACTGTAAAGGTGTAAAAAGAATAATTCATTATGGACCTTCCAAAAATGTAGAGGCGTATGTACAGGAGACTGGACGTGCTGGAAGAGACAGTGGTGAAAGTGTTGCTTTTTTTGCTATATCATGGTATATTACTGAACCACGTCCATTCAGACATTAAGTCTTTTACAAGACTAAAGAGTGCAGAAGAATGACTCTGATGAAGCATTTCGATGCAGATTCTGTAGATACAGAAGTACCTCACATGTGCTGTGACATATGTGCAGCTAGTTGTGACTGTGAGCAGGCAAACTGTAGTAGTTATGCTAAATACCCTACAATAGATATTCAAACTGAAAATGGAGCCTCAGTCAAGGAAAGAAATGTATCAGCAGACAGCAAAACACTTGTAGAGGATGTCTTAAATCAATATCATAAAACATTAGTCTTGAAACTTTTAAATACAACTGCAAATGGAGAAGTCAAAACCCTAACAAATCTTCACTTCATGTTGGGTTTTTCCGAGCACCAGACATCCCAAGTGTTGGAAAGCATAGCCTCGATTTTTACCCTGTCAGACATTTATAAATCAGTAGAAGTATGGGACAAACGTCATGCACAGAACATTTTATCAGTCATCAGTATTGTGTTTGAGGATGTAACATGTGACACAGACTTGAATGGTGCCCATTTTGAGAGCAACAACGAGTTTGATGATGAGCTCGTGGATGAATGGGATGAGATTTTTCAAGACAATGAACTGTTTGATATGACTGTTAATAACATTTCATTATCCCAGTTGGATGGGTCAATCTCTATGCTTGAAGAGTCACTGGACAATTCGACAGAGTCATTGGATGATGAAATCCCACCAGGTATTTTGATAGCAATTGAGAGGATATAGATAAAAGTAAATCAAAACACTTATACATGTAATATTGAATTTTTTCTTGTCTTTATTTACTCTCAATAGCCTTTCATCTAAGAGTGTATTTACATCAGACCATTACAAACTCAGACCAGCATGACTTTGTATAGGCTTTCATACTTTTCTTTATTTGTGTTTACATGAGACCACAACTGTAAAATGAAGCCAGACTGGTTTGACTTATTACGGTTGCTTAATTAATGATATAAACAAGTCGTGCTGATCTGAGTTCAGACTGTTCTGCCATGTAAACACAAATGAATCTCAGACCAGTCACTGGAATTCTGACTGTTTTTCCAACTGTTTTTTTTTTGTCCTAACATTTCCTACCGGTCTCATGTACATGTAAACAGCTGTAAAAGTTATAAATGTACCAGCACGAGTTCCTGAGTTTGTACCGGTCTCATGTACATTGTAAATACCAGGTCTAAATACACTTGAGCATTGGTGACTGTTTCACCTTTTATTTTAAGTGCTTGAAATATTCCTGGTTGATTCCTATCTGGACCTCATCCCCAAATCAACATTTACAAGATAAGAATAGTGATTTCTAGTGATGCATTGTATACATATTCTTATTCTGGAATAGGATCAATAAGCATTGGTGACTGTTTCACCTTCCAGACACTAACATGTGCTTTACACAACATCAGTATTACATTGTATTCTTATTCTGGAATAGGATCAATTTATTGAATGCATTATCTAAGCATTGGTGACTGTTTCACCCTCTAGAAACTACAACATGTGATTTACACAACTGTTCTTGACTAACATCAGTGTAATAATATTCATGAAAAAATGCTCGATTCTGATTGGCTAAGATCAGTGCAGTGCAAGTTACTTTTTTTCATGAATATTACTAATTGGTAATCATACGATTTCTCGTTCAATTTGGAATAATTTGCACGAGTGTGTTTTTCAAAGAGCTGAAATTGCACTCGCCCTCGCCCGGGCTTGTGCAATTTTGATAGTCTTTGAAAAAAACCCACTTATAATAATAAATTTATTCTAAATTGAACTTGAAACCGTATGATTACCTCTACCACTTATGGATAATAAATTGTCATAGATGCTTCACATGTGATTGTACGCTACATGTATATACATATGTAAATAAACAGAAGTGTTTGAAATATTATTGGTTGATTCCTATCTGGACCTTATACCCAAATCAACATTTCGTTTGTGTCTGTTGATCCACTGATAAATACCAGACACATCAAGACCTTCCAGTCTATCACGTTTAAAGTCTAAAAAATGAGTATACTTGCGACCCTCGATTTCGCTGAAGGCTTTGAAGTTAGCAACTTTCTTTATCAATTCATCCAGATCTTTTTTTGCTGATGATTCTGAATGGCTCCCAGACCTAGAAAAGCGTTGTAGGCTTTCATCAAGATTTTCTAGCATCAATCTTGTCAGACTCTCTGCTTTACATAGTCTCGAAACAGCTGCCTCTGTGATGTTTGGGCCCAAATTCCTGATGCACTGTTTTAGGAAGTTGTTGCTGTGCTCAGTTGCTTCATCTAAAGGGATGTTACATGCTTTCTTGCCATGATTGTTTACCGATCGATTCCAAACAAAACGTTCACTATCTCTGGGTGTTAATAGAGCATATACAAGGAATAATTGGTAGAGGCATTCAAGAGCATACTTGGTGCTATGTGTTCCATCTGCTTTGCAATATAACAAAAAGTACTTGTATTGCCTTATTATTCGATCCCCATCACCTTCCTTAATTGTATCAAGGAAGTTGAAGAATAAATAACCATCTGTTAATAGGGCACAATTGTAATTGAATGCATCATCGTTTGATTTAGTCTCTTTAGGCCTTGAAGGGGGGGGGGGGGGGGGGGGGGGGTTTTTTGAAGAAGAAACTGGGAAAGGTTCATCTTCCACCTGAACTGGTGGATTATGGGAAATCTCATGGTTTCTTCTCGCTTTGCCATTCTGCTTAAAGGAACTTCCACATCCTGTAATTCGACACGGGAATCGCCCATCAGGAGTTAAGCCCTGTCTATCAAGCACATTTCTTTTCTCCTGTTCGGAAAGGACACTGTTTATTTTCTCAGCCACATTGTCTTTGAAAACAAATTTGTCAACCACCTTGGCAGACAGCTGATGAAGTACCCGAAGCTTGGATGCCTTACTCAGGGTTGCCATGTTCTCAGGCAATGTGTATTTGGATGGAGTGTTAGACGTACTTTCGAATCCCAACACAGACATGGCTGCTCCAATCACCCTTGATTTAAATACAATTTGTAGAAAGTCCCTGTTTGGTCTGTACGATGACGACACATCACTTGTGACGTTTCTCCGATTTATGATTGCACGGTCTGCAAACATAATACAGTTGTCCACTGACGATTTTCCACTAAAAAATCTTGAGTAGATTAACTGATGACAAGTAAGTATTAAAGAAATAGGTTATTAGTACTTATTCATATACACCTGTTTTCAAAAACGTTGTCCAAATAGCCAAATACGAATTCATTCAAAAAGACAAAAGAAACAGTTCAGCTTGAGTGCACTTCTTTTGTCTTTTAATGAAATCCTATTTGGCTTTTTTGATTATTATTGGACAACGTTTTTGAAATTAGGTGTATATATATTATATATATACAGCAATATGCAGAAATTCTGATCCTTTTGACTAAAATACATATATATCAAAGACCTACTTAAAATTATGGGATGGCTACGCTGATATTTTTTTCATAAAGCCTCGCTGGCAGACAACTAGAAAAAAATATCAGCGTAGCCATCTCATAATTTTAAGTAGGTTTTTGAAATATATATGTATTTTAGTCAAAAGGATCAGAATTTCTGCATATTGCTGTATATAGATTCAAATGAAGCTTGTTATATATATATATACAGCCGATTGCAAAAATTCTGTAAATCAAGTATATCAGTATATCCATATATCAGGTGCATTATGGGTAATACTATTTTAGAGTTTCCACAAAATATGCAGCAGACACAACAAACTAGAGACTAAATTGCATAACATTCTAGAGTTTCACCAATGTTGCTCGCGTGAAACATCATTTAGGGGACATTTTCAATTACCCATAATGCACCTGATATATATATTACATGTGTATTTATTTATCCCTAGCTCTAGTTAAAATGTATTGTTAGTGTGGCGTGCAATTTTTCTGTATTTGTAATATGTCTCAGGCTGAGCTCTTGTTTGGACGTCGAGTCCGTTTCTTAGTCTGTGTTAAGTTATTAAATAAACAAAGAGCGAAACAGTACTGTCTGCAGATTGAGTATATATATATAATTGATTATTATTATTATTGGTTGCATTTAGGTTTAGGTTTTCACAGATGTAAAGCTACTCTGTAGATAAGCTGTGAATAAATCATTATTATTATTACCACATGTTATATTGTTATCTGTTACACCAAACTGCTATATAAAATCTACTTGAGGTTGTTGTCTCAAGGTTGTTGGATAGTGCTTATGTTTCATCTGTTGGAGACAGAGACCAAAACAGTATTTGCCTGGCAGTATTTGCTGTTCTGCAAATCACACTTTCCCTACAAATTAAATGTACCAGTATGCAAATAATACTCTACTCACACTTAGCAATTTCACAGCAGCATGCCAGTCTCCAAGTTGCATGTTGATGCCTTCGAGCCTGTCCTTTGGAGTGAAGCCATTAGCTACTTATGCAATGACATTTACTGCTCTCTCCACAGTTAATTGGTCTCCAGAGAACAGCTGCCCATGGACACCCTGATCACCAGTCTGGGGGAGGTATGAGTGAAACTCTTTTAGAATTGCCACCATATCCTCGTTGACATTCTCATTTTTGAAAATCAAGCCTAATGGTGTCTGAAAACCTAATCATATTTAACCACTTAAAAGTGGTGCTTGAATAGAGAGGACATTTATTTATGTCTATCGTGCTTGTATGATATGAATGAATGATATGAGCTTACTTAATGAAAAAATGAATAACTAGAGTACAAACACTAAATTAAAACCGTGCAACTTATAAATAGTACTAAATAGTGCTAAATTATGGTAATTCTATTTTCTATTGTTTAATTAGTGCTACTTCGTACTATAAAATTAGTGAAAACATTGTTCGGTTTTAGCGTTTGTACTCTGACAAACTACATGTACATCAATTAATTGAATGACCATTTTAAGTGTTTTGTGATTTGTTTATATAATAGAAATATGTACGGTATGTATGTATGATTGATTGCAACTCAAAATGAACAATCTGTGTCTACATGTAGACAAGACATGAGAGCCAGTTTGGAAATCTGGTTAATTAAAATACACTAACCTTATTTATTCTTAACTCTTTATACATACATACTTGTTTTTATTTGCACTTTGAATTAATAGATGCAATAAATAATTAATTACAGAGAAATACAAATACATAGAAAGAAAGAAGTAAGTATATAATTATTATAAAAAATGGATGGAAATTGGAGAGTTGGAGTAACTGCAAGTTTTCGAGCCAACTCCCCATTTGTTGATTAGAGATAGACAAATTGTGACAAACTGAGTTAAATAATCTAATCTTATTATTATTTATATTGCCTCAAAAACAATTAAGCATGAGTTACCCTGTTTGTCTTTTGTGACATTTCTTGGGGGTACTTATGGGGGATGTGCTGGATGCATGCTTCAGCCAGGGAAGACAGGGCTTGGAAATAATCCACCAGAATGCGGGATGTCAAAATGATGTAGTTATGCCTTTGACGTTGTTGATCCTCAAGCATTGGAAGGAACTTAATATTGGAGACATCTGGCAGGTAGTGTGTAGGCTCACTAGAATTGAACATTGCACCTGACACCCTGTTCTCAATCATTTGGTGATTTATCCAATGGAAGTCACGATTTTGTGAGTCCATTGTCATATTTCGTCGTTGCGCATGGATGTCTATATTATCAAACGAAATGACAAAACCAGGATGAGATGCCTTCTTTAACTCACATACCTCCATTATTACAGAATCAACTTCCTTTTTGCACAAAGCTGAACAGGCAGCATGGGTGCTGTGCTTATTTACCACACTATCACACTTTTCTTTGGCATTCTTCAAGAAATCATTCTCTTTTGTAATCCTTTGCTTTGTTTGAGTAAGATGTACATCATGATCTGCTCCAAGAGTATCAAGTTTCTTGAGAATGTTACTGTTTGAATTAGTCAATTTCAACTTGTTGAACCTGGAGATGGTTGCCTACCAAAACAACAACAAATATTTTTAGTTTAAATAAACTAGAAAGAAACTACTGTATAAATAGCCGAAGTGCATAGTAAAGTTTATACAGTCAAACCTCTATAAGTGGTCACCCTTTTTAAGCAGTTGACATTCTAATATCTTAGTCTATATTTTAAAACTTTTAATAATAATTATTGACGTATTTATAGTTATGTAAGTTTATGTATTTTAGTTTTCTATTGTTTTTATGCTTCAGGACCTCTATCGATAACAGTATAGTATTTTATTACTGACCCTGGTTATTTAAATAAAGGTTTTCATTAATTCAGTCACTTTTTCAGTTTGATTTCATGTGATATTTTGAAAAGGGATCTTGATTATTATTATTATATAAATATCCCCCAAATTTAAGGCAAAACGAAAAGGACAAGAAAATTATGTATTTAAGCTTAGGTGACAGAAATATTATTATTATTTTTAACTTATATTTGGGAATGCTTGTTACAAATTTGGCGACCCCACCAGGACAGTGAACTACGTGAAGATCAGGCACAAGAAACCGAGTCAAGCCGTCGCAACGTGGCTTGGCCGCATGGTGCTATTTGGTACAAGGTAGTTAAGATCAAAACAACGATGGTAAGAGGAGTACATTGTAAAGTGATTGTGGAACCGAGGTGAGTGCCAGTACGTCAGTATATCTGGATTCCGTGGCTATGAAACAGTGAATTGTGAAATAAAGAGATACATTCCATTGTTGTTGTTGTTGGTCATCGTTTGCTTGAGCCGGTACACCGATTCACTAGTTTGCTGTATTAAAAGCGGAAAAGATGCCTTATACAATTGAATGAAGAAATAGAAATATCAGGAACAGTTGGGACACCTTTGACATTTGTTAGTAAGAGAAATTGATGAGAGATGGAAGCCGAAATCGAGACATTGCAATTCGAAGTAGAATCCCTTTTGTACACCGCCGATGAGACACAGATAATTGATATTCTTGAAACGCTAGAAATAACCGAAGATGTAACGACAAAGAGCAAAAGGCAAAGGGTTGTCCTAATTAGAAAAGAAATCGAGAATAAGTTGGATGGGGACAACGAAATAAGTGAGAAAATTTCGATCCTAAAGAACATAACATCGATCATTAAAGGCACGCCCCCATCTCTTGACCCCAGTGAGACCGAAGTCATTGAATTACAAAAACAACGAGAAGTACTTAGAAGAAAACAAGAAGAAGAAATGAACGAACTGTTAGTAAAATTAGATCAACTGAAAACCAATTCGAAAACAAGCGGAGAGAAAGAACCAGAAAAGTCGAACAAAACAAATGCACACGAAGCTCCCACACACACTCTACTTCGCCGTGAGTTCAAACTCGCAGGTCAAATTGGCGAACCAGGCCAGTAGTTGTAAAAGGAGAGTTCATACCCACCCCCAATTCTGAAAACAGAATTGGGGGTGGGATCATGTATTTGAGAAGATAAATCCTATGGGTATATGGGAGAGAAAGGTTTTCTATGCGAGAAGTGTAAAAGAGTTTTTAAAACAAAGGGAGGATTAAGTCTGCATATTAGCAAGAGACAAACACCATGCGACCAGGAATACAAATGTTTTAATTGTGATTTTAAAACATTCGACTGTAATAAAATATTTTGGCATTCGCGGAATGGGCGGTGTTTACCGGAGGATAATTTACAGAAGTGAGTTCTATCGGAACAGCGCCCATGCAAGTCCAGCGACACTACTAGATTATTTTCATGCGACAGATGCTCAAAATCGCTCAATGAATATTCAATTTGAAAGACCGGCTTTAATTTGCATATCACATCAGACAACATACGAATCTCGAATTATGGTATAATTTGCTAACAAAACAGCTGCCGGGAGCTTATAACATAATCCCTTTTGTACACGTCACGGGTCATGAGATAGTCTTATGCATCGGACTAAACCCATAAAGTTTACTCAGAGAAGCGTTTTTATAATAAAGTTACCCCTCTTGGGATGGATTCCTAGGAAGTCTTATGCATCGGACTAAACCCATAAAGTTTACTCAGAGAAGCGTTTTTATAATAAAGTTTACTCAGAGAAGCTTTTTTACTGAAAGGTTTAACTATAAAGAATTCATTTAAGAAGCACTTCCATCACCACCAAACAGTCAGGAGGATATTAACTAATCTTCATAGAGATGTTAATTATTTAATCTACCGAAACATATACCAAGATAGGCCAGCTGCCCCAATTGTTATAACCATTAGATTAGTTTCATGTGTTTTTGAGGATGGTAATGGTTTTACATCTGGCTTATTAAAATTATTTTCATGTGTTTTTGGAGGTGAAGGTTTTGTAATAGGTTTAATAAAATTATTTGTTTTCTGATGGATAACCTTTGAATCTCCCATATTATGCTGGATACCGGCAGTAGACTTTTTATCATTAATATTATTTACACCAAACTGCATATATGCAGAAGCTCGTATCAGTTTATTGTTGTATCCAACAACTGAATTATTATTGATAACAAGACTCGATGGGAGCAGCCAACAACCTATTGCAACAGCTGTATCTAGCTTCACTTTTGCTTCTTGAATTGCTAGCTGATATCTTTGTATGCTTTTAGAAACGTCCGTCTCAATTATAGCTGATTCAAATAATTGTAAGAAGACTCGCTGTGTTTCTTGAGCTGACCCACTGTTTCCATATATACTGCTTCTTGTATTCACCTGACTGCCCAATATACAATAAACGTAAGCTTCGATAGATTGATTAAGTCGTGAAAGACCAGCTCTTGTCAATCCTTTTGATTCATTTAATAGAAAATATCTATATGGAAGTTTTTCCAACGGTGATATATGATCTATTTTGTTTCCACCCCAAGAACCCTCATCTTCAAATTTGAAAGCCCCGTTTGGCCATTTATCAGTCTCTTTGCCATCTAATTTTTTATCGTATGCTTCAGTCACATCATCCACCTCATCAAATATTTTCTTATAGATACGGCCCAAGTCATGATTTTCATCGCCAGTAAATCTAAAATCGCTGTTGGTAGATATATCAAATTCTCTACAGACCTTATTATATCCAGATTTTGAATATTTATTATCAATGTTAGTAAAATTCTGATCTCCAGGCAGTTGAACAGCCATCTGTGATAATATCCTTCTAGATGTGAATAGGATATGAAATTTAAGTAGCGACTCTATCATTGGATTCCTATATTTTGTCAGCATGTCGATTCCTATGCCACAACCGCTAGTCGAACCCCAGAGTGCAAATGCTAGTTGTTGTGGATAATAAGACATGTCAGGCCCTCTTAACCATTTATAAGCTTCCTTTGACGTGATGTGCTTTAATTCAGTAGTGAACACATTTCGCGGTTTTATAGTAAATTTCTGACTTGGTGTGACATAAATTTCAATCTCTACTGAATTAAAATTTGGAGGGTTTTTGTTAAAAGGGGTGCATACAACAGGATATTCTATTTTTGACATACTTAACTCCTTTGGGAATGCGCCAAGGAAATCATGTATATTTTCAGGTTTTGGGGTTTCACCTCTCCATGAAGGGAATTTATACATCTCTATCAGATTTCCATTTTTATCATAGGGGTTATAGTCATCCCCATTAAATAAAAACCTAACATCCCCATTTACACCCTCACTGAATCTGTAAGTATTATAGTTTGGGTACTTTTTAACAAATTCTGTAAACTTCATCTTTTATTATTATCATATCTCAGTTTATAAATAAATCCATAGGGCGTTCTATCAAAGGATAAAGTTACTTCTTTGGACCTATGAGTTGCTCGACAATCTCCCTTTTCAGTTCTTCTCTCAGCTTCTGAACATTGGGAACATCGTTTTTTAATTCGCGCTTTCTGATGCGGCTTTTCAATGTTTCGTATTTTTGAAGCTCGCCCATAATGTGATCAAATTCTTTTTCATTAATGTTGTTATCGCTCAAGGCCTTTGATACAAGACCGTTTATGCTATTCTCTTTTGATTTTGCAAGTTGAACAGTATTTTCATGTTTTGATACTTTTTTTAGTGAGCTTTTTAGTGAAAACTGTACAAATAGCAGATATTAAGCCCAATAGGCCGCCAACAGTCGATAAAGGAACACCCACTAGGATGCCAGGCCCTGTTAAACTTGTGACCACGCCAGAGCCGGTTAAAATTACAGACAAAGTTCCTGCTGCTACTGCTGTTTTATGAAGTATTCCTCGCATCTTAGCATATTTTTTCCTAACGTTTTCATAATGTTTTACTTCTGATCCTAGTTGGGTCAAAGCCATGTTTACTTTATGAAGTCTAAAGTTTTCACCAGTTGTTGGCACTTCTGGATAAATCGCATCGTAGTCCATATATATTATATGATTTCAATTACCATTCTCATTGGATATATTCCAGAATTAATGCTCTTGTTAGTATAATCTGTCACCCAAAACCTAATACTATTAATATAATCATCATTTTTAATAGGCGCGGACAATGGATTATTAGGATTATAAGTTATCTTTTCTCCAGCCTTGCTTAATTCAACACACGCCAACATTTGCGAATAATTATTATTTAATATAACCTGCGTAGAATCAATAAGATCACAATTAATGCAGACATCTTGAGGTTGACTAATATTGATGGTATATCGGGTGTTTATGTTGGGGGTTGTTGTAATGTTTAATAATTTTGATAAACTCTCATTTAAATCAACCGCCACTTTTAGTGTGATATAATATTTATTATTTTCAATTATGATTGAAACTTTTTCCTCACCAAGTGAAACCGCGTTATCAACAGCATTTTTAAAAGTATTATTGGTGTAGTTTCCTTTCGGAATCCGCATAAAAACAGTGTAAAACATTCTATCTGAAATAGTTCCTTCACTTGGAAGATTATATATTTTATTTGTAAAACTACAACTTACAAGTGATATCTTTGTGCTCTTAATAGGATTTTTAAACCAAATAGTTTCATCAGCTTTTGTTTGTTCAACATATAAAATTACCATGCTATATATCACTTTTTATATCTTTCAACAGCATACAAAACAACAGCTACAATCAATAGCCATGCATGTTTAGCAAGGAAGCCAATAGCCTGACCGGCAGTTTTAAATATAAAGGAGGCTATGGCACCTACCATACCAGGCAATATATGAGCTAATTTTTCACCTAATGTTTTCAAACCTTTTCCAAGACCTTTTGCAACACTTGTTAATCCACTTTTCAAACTAGATACAATTACCCCAATGATTACGCCGACACTACTAGCAACTGCAAAGACGGTGAATCCATATTTTTAAAAGATAAGTTTTATACGTTCTCTAAGAGAAAGGCGTTCATCGAGTTGTTGGATTACATCATTGCGATTATCAATTCGCTCTTGTGCTTGCTCATTATCAATTCGCTCTTCTTCACGTCCAGAAGCATTTTGCTCATTAATAGTATTTTGGTCTACTTCATTTGCATTTTCCAAATTTTCTATTCTTTCTGGTATAGTGTCTCCCAAAGCGTTTTTTAATGTTTTGGGCAGCTTTGGATCACCTAATACCCATTCTTTGGCATTATCTCTAGGAAGTTTAATCAAAACCTGCCCAAATTCGTCCATCCTTGATATGAATTTGCTTGTATCAGGATTGACATAACGGCTTCTAATTTCTGTATCAGCATCCTCTTGGCTTTGTTCTAACTCATCTATATTACGCAATTCCATGTAATCAGGTATGTCTTGCCCGGGGTTTCTTGTTCTGAACATATCTCTGATACGTTCTGTCGCATATTTATAGTTTTCCCCAAATTTTGTTCTGAGTCGAGTAGTCCAGGATTCTACAGATTCACCAGTAATTAAATTATCATATTCATCATCTATTTTTTCATTTATATCAGCCCTACCTTCCGGTGAAAGTGGGTCGAAATCAACATCATGACCCCCGTATTCCATATAATCTATAAATATTTTGACGCTAGGTAGCCGGCAGTTAGCATACCACCACCAACATAAACCATTTCGTATTGTTTTTGTTTAGTACTTGGTTTATAAAAATCAGAAAATTCAGGTTGCTTATCAAAATGTATGTCGGGATGGGCTTTATTATAAAGTGTAAAAGCATAATCAGTATCGTGTAGATTACCGTCTGCTAACTTTTTATTAACATATTGAGTTGTTAACCAATCTTGGTAATTTTCTCTTTTCTTTTGCCATTCACCCATATTTTTTTGATAAAGTTCAATAGCTTTATCATGTCGAATTTTCTCTTCATCAACATGGTCATCTGATGATAGATATCTAGCCAGATAAGAACCCCCTACAAATGTTGTTGCATTCAAAACCGCTACTGCCACCATTATTGCAATAGTTGCCATTTATATTACAGATATTTAGGTATAATTTTTTGATCCTCTAGATATTGCTTCAAATACATAGATCCTGCTAGAACTGCCACCCATTTGCCATAATTTGGTAGACTGGTGGAAGGGTCATTGATAAAGGACTCTTTCATGGTTTTCTTTCCAATGTACCCAATAGCTGCTGCGATTCCAATAACTACAGAAGAGTCGGTGATTATTTTAACTATTTTGTTTTCTGACATTCTATATATATATTTTATTCCATGCCTGATGTTCTAGATTTTACAGGAGGGGGTATTGCAGCAGGTGGGGTGGTTTCTATTTTTACAGCAGGTGGCGGATCTACCTTCTTCCATCGAAAATATAAATCTGCGGTTGTCAAGCCTATTCCAACGAGGGTCAACGCTGTTGTTAATGACATCCAGCTGCTGGCTGTTAGACCATCTTCTGCATTCTTTTCTAGAGCCTTCTTAGCATTTTTATGATATTCAGCTAGTTTTTTTCCAGCTGCTACCTTCTTAGGATCCTTTTGTTTAACAATTGGAGTTTCTGGTTCTTTGGTAATTTGATCGTTTGGATCAGACATATATATATATTATTAGAATCTGCTCAACAGCTGCTCAACAGAGTTCCAACAGCTGCTCAACAGATGCTTAACAGCTGCTCAACAGAGATATGTAATGCTGCTAGATTATTATTATATGCTACCCCATTTCGTTCAACAAAGAAATGTAATGCTGCTAGATTATTATTATATGCTACCCCATTTCGTTCAACAAAGAAATGTAATGCTGCTAGATTATTATATATTTGCTATACCTGTGGCATTTCTTATAGAAATATAATGCTAGATTTCTTATTAGGCGTTTGCTATCCTGTAGTATATGGAGTGTAAGGAGTGTAATAGAACTTTCTGCAGCAAACAACGGTTGGGAACTCATGTACGAAATAAAGTGTGTGAAAAGAAGAAAGAGCCTGTTTGTACGAATTGTAATAAGATCTTCAGCACTATGCAAATGCTAACGTATCATGTACGAAATAAAGTATGTGAAAAGAAGAAGAAAGAACCTATTTGTATGAATTGTAATAAGACTTTCTGTTCTATGCAAAGATTAGGAACTCATGTATGCAAATATAGAGATACTACCTGTAAAGAATGTAATGAGACTTTCTGTTCTATACCAACATTACAAACTCATGTCTGTATAGAACAGCGAGGCCCATGTTATAATTGCGGCGATCTTATAGAACGGTGCAACTGTAATAGCAAATAATAATCTAGCAGCATTATATTTCTATGTTGAACGAAATGGGATAGCATATACATAATAATCTAGCAGCATGTCTATGATTTACGACGCAGCTTTCGTAAAGTAGCTGTAGTCGATCTCCATTCCAACCCAGTCTTCTCACATATCAATCGCCACTCATCGTCATTTTTTTCGACTGTGTCTGAGCCTTGTAAGTGAATCATGCGTAAAATACTACGATCAGAATCCATTGGTATTAGGAGGTCTAATATCTTGAAAATGTAATAAGGGTAATATTTTCTATTACGACCGCGCAAATCCTTAATATGATTTCTAGACTCCAGCACTTGTATAAACAAATGCTCTCCTTTAACAAGTACGTTGGGCGATACTTTTGGAATTGGCCTGCCAGTGACTCTGCTCCAGACTGCCGCTGCGTGTTTATTTAAATCTGGCCTGCCAATCGCTCGAAGAGTTGTTCTTACATCTTGAATTGTAGCGCAGCCCTGTTCTCTACATTTATTTACTACATCGTCTGTAATTACAGAGCCCACGCCAAGAATAAGATCTATCCAAGTACGGTAATGTTTTGAAGGGTTAAAAACACCCGGTTTGGCCGATTGCCCTTCTTGTCCATAAAACTGAGCATCGTTTGAAATAATAGACGGCATGGAAACTTCTCTTCCACATTCACATCTCATTTGCAGCTCTTCGCGATCCACGACCATTCTACTACCACAAAGACATATTTCATATTGCGTCTTATCGTAAAAATATGGAAGAGTGTTTAACATCTTTCTTAGTTGAACTACTTCTAAATGTTCTGCAGTCAGTTTATTAATTATTGCATTGGTTCTATCTCTGTAATTGCCATGCTCCCACGTCATAAAGAAACAGTTCTCAGACGAATCGCCTCCCAATATCTCCAAATGAAACTGAGATATTATTTCGCTACAATCTACATCGTATTTTTTTGCCACACGTTTAAGAGTTCTAAGATAAGCCAGCACAGTCTCCATATATTAAGCAGATGCTACCCCTCACTATATGATCGTCATCAACCCCACCTATTTAAAATCTGTAGTATCTTTTCTGAGAACTTTTAGAAGCCATCAAATCGTCATGAGTTTTGAAGATGTCCTTAAAATTTACGCCACCGACGCCGAGTCCATTAACTTTCTTAAAGCCGAAGTAAAAATAAAACAAGATGCCCCTCTTAACCTTGCTATAAAAGTTAGATTGGAAGATCTCAAAGAAGCATTTCACTGCCTGGATAAAGAAGCAGCACCCACATTGCACATTAATTTAAACCAAAAAAATATGATGTTGGAATCTTTGTTCACTTTTCCTGAAACTAGAGCAATACGAGTGCGTATGCTTTACCAGCTTATTGACCTTCAGCAATGGGAAGAATTATCCTTTCCTTTATCCTGGGTAATGACGCAAAAGGCCTTCAAGAAAAGCTTCTCCAACCAAGGGCGCCACGCCTAAACAGCTCGTGTTAGAGACAAACAAAATGCACCAAGTCGTTTGCAGTGAGACTTTCAAAGATCCAAAGGCCATACAATTATACAGCGAAGGAACACAAGAATTCCTTATTAGTTTAGATCTAATTAAAAGGAATCTGAACTTTCCCTGCAAAGAACTTGTTATAAGCTGTTCAAAAGATGTTCTGCAGCTCGAGACTTCACGCACAATTATTAGAACGAAGATATAATTCTATGAAAATATCTCTCGTGGTTTCTTAATGTGTTTCTTGATTTAAATTTCCCACAACAGTAGTTGCACAACACTCTAATATCTGCGCAATAAGCGTTTAGCTCTTGTATAATAAGGTCATAGTCATTAGAGACGATACATTTGAACCCATTATCTTCGTATTTCTCCAGCAGCCGCTTCTGATCTGTCGATAGAACTCCTTTACCTGTTGGTGTTTTAAGCTCCATGCAAAGGCCGTTGTATTTTTTATGATAATTATTAATGATTAAATCGGGCTGACCGCGTGTGTAGCCTTTTCTGTAGGAGGTAATTCTTTTAGAGTTTGTGTCTTGATTTTCACCCAATCCGGCAACGACCAGCAGATACGGGTGAAAGCGCCGGATATAACTAACTACTTTCGTGTGCAAATCATATTCATTTTGAATTTTAAACATGAGAATGTTATTACTGCTGCTGTAAGAGCCGTGTTTTCTTATAGCGGGAAGCACTTCTTTTGTAACCCATCTTTTAAATGCTTTGGCCAATTCTAACCTAGATGAAAAGATGAGGCTGTACAATCCGCTTTCATTTATAAAGATGAGATGACGGACCTGACCCGCCATTTCGGCGGGGTAGGTTTTTTTATCTTCTTCATCCACATGCATCCGTATGGCCTTATTTGTGTCAACATATCCTAGCGCTCTTGCAACATCTATACCCTTGAGCCAGATGTTCTGCCCATCAATAAATGTTGAAATTGAAGCATTCAACTCTAAATTCTCATAGCTGCACAGCTGGGACATTATATATATCTTTATTATCTTTGTCCTCAATAGCTGGAGCAAAATTAACATGTTTGGCCACTTGAACTAAACAGCTTGATAGAGCCACCATTCTGCCACCTTTTAACAGAAAGTATCCTGCAATATTATTCAATTCCTGTTTCAACATCTCATTATTTTGCAGATCTTCGCACAATTCTTTATTATTATCAATCGGCACCACATAAGAAGCAAGACCCACAGCAAGTTCTAACGCCGAATCCACTAACCCATTAGTTATTTTATTCCCTAAAACCGTCTGATATCTATTAAAATACTTCTCTACATCTTTCGCAGGTAATTTCTTCACATCACCTAAAGACATCTTCACCCCTGTATATTGATCAATAGTACCAAGTACTGACAAGATACAAAGTTGTTCGCGTTTTTCTTCTACATCTGCCGTATCGTTTTTTACAGTCTTCTTCTTTTTCTTCACCGCAACTTCCTCTGGTATAGTTTCTAGAGCATATTCATCAAGAATGGAGGTCATCTATATATAACGTATTGATAATAAGGATATCTCAAACAAAAACAAACATGGGCATATTTATTACTTTTTAGTATTTTCATGTATTCTTTTTTATGCTCCGCCTCTAAATCTCCACCAAATTCATCAAATAAAATTTGGTTTGATATCTTACTTGGACTGAAGAAGCTAATGACACAAGCAATATTTTCACGATAAGGTTTAGCTATAGAGGTGAGTTGTTGAGTCAGCACCCAGACACTTATTTTTTCGTGTCTGCCAGAGAAGGCTAAATTAATAAACGTGTTCGATCTTTGCTTCAAATCTTTAGAAACCGCACAATCGTCTAAGACAATCAGCGTGTTATGCCCAGAGAACACCTCTTTACAACAGGATAATATCTCATCAATCTCATCAACACTACTAGCATCGGGCGAGACAACTATAAACCTAGGATCATTCTTCCCAAACCCCTGATAAGTCTTATTTTTAGAATAAGTTGGGCAAATCAAAATTATATATTCAAACACATGTCTGTAAGGCCCTCTTAAAACATCAATCAAATATTGTGTTTTGCCGCAATTGGTTGGTCCTATTATAAGGCTGTGGAAAGGCACTTGATCTTTCAATTCTTCCATATATTAATACAGAATCGATTTCAAGCTGCTGCCTTGAATTTCCATCAAAGCATCGGCAATGACAAACATATAACATATAACATCTAATAGTGCCTGATCCACCAGTTTTCCTCTTCATTTCTAGTTTAACCCCATCTTTTGTGCTATTCAAAACCAACCCATTGCCATGGATGTTGTTGTCGGGGAAGATTCTCAAATCAATCCATAGGGCGAATTTATCCGAATAGAAATCTTTTGGTGTTATATTATCGCTGTCACCAAAACGTGATCTAATCGAATTCCAAAAATCAGTGGGTAACATACCTTTACTGAATAATTTGTTTGGCATTCCGTCAACGTTGATATTAACTTGCGTGATACTAGGCGAGACAAACTTTTCACTATCTCTAGCACCTACGGTGTACACCTCAGTAAATAGCATTAAAATTCCGCTCATCGACCGCCGAGGGATGTTAACATGTTCGTTAATCACACTGTCATTGGCTTTATTAATCGTGAATGTCTTATGGAGAAGAATGTTCTCATAATAAAAGCCTTTACCTATTTGATAGGCCGATAGGGCTTCGCGTGCAAGATAATCGCTAGCAATACACTCATATTCAAGCTCGATGTTCGAAAGACTGTAAGTGTATGCTTTAGTTGCATCCGAGGTTATTGTAACTTCTTTGCTTTGTGGAAGTGTAATCTCAAACGTCAGATTCTGAGAGAGTGCTTTTGCATAGAAACTGCCATGAGCGTCTAAAATCGGGTGATTGATGGGCATTCGATATCTATCTCCATAAATAGCGGCCAGAGCTACCTCGTTTGCATCTGTAGACACTTTATCCCCGGCAGCTGTTCTAAGCTTTCGCATATTAACCGTTGAAATACCCTCCCTCAACCTATTCTCCCATTCTCTTTTAGATAAATAGAGATCATTATAGGTTTCAAACAGATCGATACGATGTGTGTCTTGAAGAGTCTCCCCACCATACAACACCCTCATATGAGATTTTAGAGCTCTAGACAAATTATTGACGACTGTGTTATTTGCATGTCCACTGCTAGCAAGATTTAGTTTGAAAGTCAATGCGATTGATCCTGGGATGTATACAATATTATCAGCCAACTTTGGAATATGGATGTACAACGTCTCCCCTGGATTGGCTGTGCTTGGGTTAAAAGTCACGCGATGAACCGTTTTTTCAGCTTTCAAACCATAAGGCTGTTTGTATTCTCGATTTACGTCTAATATTTCTGAAATAGATTGCGTCATTATATAATGAACAAGAAACTTTCAAAAATATACTATTCGGCTGTTGGGTATTGGAAAGGTTATGACGCTATCAATAAATTAGCAGATGCGTCGAATACTGATAAAAATATTGTAAAGAATTGGTTGGAGAACCAAGCACTATGGCAGATCTATTTACCGCCTCCGAAACACATTCCTAGGCCCCATTGGGATATTTCAAAACCAAATGAAATTCATCAAGCGGATCTTTTATTTCTACCACATGATATTGTTAAAAGAAAAACCTATAAATATGCACTTGTAGTGGTTGATATAGCTAGCAGATACGTTGATGCTGAACCTTTGACGTCTAAGTACTCCACAGAAGTATCTAAAGCTTTTAATAAAATATATTCTAGAAAATTACAATGGCCTGAAACAATGATGGTAGATCCTGGTACAGAATTTATGGGCGAAGTGACATCGGTTATGAAAAAACATGGAAATATACAAAGATCAGAAGCTGGAAATCATAGAGCACAATCATTAGTTGAGCGTGCTAATCGAACTATTTCTGAAAAGTTATTCAGCCATCAATATGCTCAAGAAATGTTGACAGAAGATGAAAGATCCCGTGAATGGGTGGAAAGATTGCCTGCTGTTATAAAAAGTATTAATAGCGGAGTAAAGAGAGTTATTGGTAAAACACCGACTGAATCAATAAAATTAAAATCGGTTGATACAAAAGAGGTTAATTATAAAAGGCCTGTTGGTTTAAAAGAGAAAAGATTGCCAGCAGGTGTGAAAGTTAGATATTTATATGCTCCTGGTGAGCTGGAAGGCGGTGATAAAAGACGTGCCACTGATCCTATATGGTCGTTGGAGATGTATGATATAACTCGAACTATAGTATCCTCCGATCAACCTGTCTTATATTTCCTTTCTGCTCCAAAACGTTCTTTTGTTCGAGAGGAATTACAAGTCGTTCCTGAAGACACTCAGTTACCACCAGATAGTGTTATATAACTAGCGCCTGTAATATCTTCTCGCAGAATAAGCCTTCGTGCGATGAAACTGTACTTCTCTGCTGTTGAATACCTTTTTACAACTTGAACAGATTCTGTAAGTGTATCCACTAACTATGCAATAGATTAATCTTTGCGGTTTAAAATATCTCTGACAGTACTCACAACAAACTTTATCCATATATTCTAGCTTGTTAAAACCTCAGATAGAGTGGGTGTGAATTTGATCTGCAAGAATATTCCTTTTGTCATCTTCTCTTGACAAAGCTACTTTATTTACTGTTTCTGAAAAGAGCTGGTGCTTGTAACTTCTAATCACGTTCATCTTTCGCATGACTTTAACTCCAGAGAACAGACAATTCTTATAATCATCAAATTCGAGATCTTTCTTTACAACAGACTTCTTAATACCCTTACATTTCTTTTCCTCTTTTTCATCTATTTTGTATGCGTACAGTTTACTTCTCAAACCAACGAACTCAGTTATTTCACCGACCGCAGCAGTTTCATCCTTCATCATTCCAATTACTTTCTTATTAGCCCATTTACCAATTGGATGATCTTTTGGATAAGCACTTGTATCAAATCTAGAATCAATATCATCTTTAATATCTTTATAGAAATCTTCTGTTTCTATCTCATACATCAGCGAGTCCGTATCTGTAAACAGCAACGCTGATGTGTTTCTGAATTTTGGTTTGAAGTAATTGTAGTGAAAATCATACATGAGAGCTTTCGACAGATCTAAAATAGCCATTCCCAAATAGACTGGCTTGTTAAAGACCAATTCTGTTTTTATCATATGAATAGCACAGAGATGTTCTGAAAAGATGGTTCTACGATAATAGTTCGGCTGCGAGATTAACTTTGCAGCTTGTTTCTCAGTTGTTACAAGTTTGATATCTTGTCTGTTACGGATATTTTCCATTGTTTTACCAAACACGCTGTTGTTCATCAGCTTGAAGAAATCCTTTTCAAAATCATTAGTTGCTGCTGTTCTAAGTTCAGTGTTCAAGTTTATATACTTTTGCAGCCAGCACGATTCGTTAAAGATAATTCCTCTGTGTATTTTTGTTATCTCCATCCCAAGACTCTCATACAACTTCAAGGTTTGATGATGCACAACATACTTTCTTCTATTTCTAGTTGTAGGAACTAACTTTGCAACTTTGTTCAAAGTCAAATGTTCTGGCGCCAAAGGATATTCATCGTGCAAATCACGCAGCTTCTCTGGATATTCCAAATCTACTTCTAAAATACACGGATATCGGTGCCAATGACGCAGTTTATCTTTACTCATCCATTTGAAACCGTCGGTGGGAAGTGGCTCTGACATAGCCCAACCATAGAGATTATTTGCATCAAGATACTTAAGAGCCATTGCCTGTAATTTTCGAGAATAGAAAGTCAACTTAAAAAAATCCATTCCTTTTTTCATTTACCAAAACATTCCCTTTGGTGACCTATTTTAGAAAAAAATACTAAAAAGTTTCAGCGATTTTTATTTTCGGCGAAATTTACGATTTTCGAAAATCCGGCCGATGATCGACAAATTGGCTGTAAAATCGGCCAGATTTTAAGACAACTTTAGAGCGGCGGTTCACCCTTGACTTGTTATCTATGATCAACATATTTCACACACGAAATAATACACTCAACAACATTACCTTCATGTTTTAATTTGTTCAATCCAACTCATTTTTTTATTTTTTTTGCGGTGGTTTATTACAGATACTTTTGGACCTCTAACAATTAATCAAAATAAGGGCAATCTTTGGACAGCCAAAATGGCATTTGGGACGTCGAATTTCTAACTAAACTGTATATGGTACAAAAGCTACATTATCGATGTATTTATTTACAGAGTCTCAGCTTTGGAAATCCAATGCAGCGCCGTTGCGAAACGAAAGTATAGTGTCATGCAAACGAGCGTGCTAGTGTCAATTTCAGGTGGTTTTCCAAGAGTATCAAAATAAAATAAATCAACAAGAATACAATATTTCATTGTCAGTGGTGATATGTCCTACACAGATCAATATTTTAGTTCATAACAAGTTATAACAGACGTAGAGCTCGTAAGATACCGCCAACTCGGTTATCAGATGGGCTATTTTCAGACACATGCGACGAAGTTCAATACATCTGCAAAAAGCTTCAAAAAATGGCAATTCGACTAAAAATAAACCATTGTGAGAGAAGATTCCAAGTATTGAATCTCAGGATAAAATAAATAACGTTATTTCAACAATAGCCGGCATATCGAACCTACTGTATGCCACGCATAAATTAACGAACTGAATAATTGTGTCACGCTAGTCACGGCAGATTAATTTGTTATTGTTGCTTTGGTTTAACAGTCGATAAAACAACTTTTTGTCTCAAAATGACGATTTAGGTAACGATATCTTCACGTGTGAATATATCAGTTTTTTTCGAAGAAGAGAAATGTATAGGCATACAGTCGAAGCTCTCGTAAGCAACCAACTCGGGAATTCGAAAAAGTGGTCGTAACTGGAGCAGGTCGCTTACGAGAATGGGCTCTCATAAGCGACCACGCGCTGAAACAATAGAGGCTGTTCGCTTACGATACGAGCGCTTTTAGCTCTTGTGATATATTGTAATAATAATACGTAAGCACAATACCTGTCCATTACTATCTTATTGAAGAAATAGAAAACGCGCATGTGCTCCGTGCAGTTGTAGAGCAAGCGGTGATTGATCAGAACACGAGAGAAGTGAGAAGCACGACGCATACAATTACAAGTTTTCAATTTTGTCCGTTACAAAAATGCTTGAATATCTGCGCGAGTGTGCTCTGTGCTCTCATATAGCATGCGGAATATATAAGCATCATTTTGCCAATCAGAGCGCGCGTTAGAAGTTATTGAGTGTTAATACGATATCTAACTCTGAGTGGTCGCTTACGAAAGATTAAAAACATAGGAACCACGTAGTTGGTAATTACTAAAAGTGGTCGCGGTCGCTTATATATGGGAGCGGTCGCTTACGAGAGCTTTTAATAATAGACTTTGAGTGAAAATACCAACAAGGTTTCGTAAAGGTGGTCGTACCTAGAGCTGGTCGCTTACGAGAGTGGTCGCAAGAAGAGCTTCGAGTTTCATCGATAATTATATATTAATAGCAATTATCTTTGTTTTGTTTATGTTTTGTCCCCCTCTTACGATCATGATCCTTAGCGTTTAAACAATATAAAGTTAGAGTTGTAATGTGAACTCATAGTGTCAGGGCAATTAGAATAATGTTGGCAACTGCATTGGTCGATGGCTTTGGTCAGTAGTTCGAGGTATGGCGCTTTCCTTCTAATTGGATGCGTTGGCATATCAAGCTCTAACTCTTGACACATATGCTGTAGCTCTACCACTTTTAAAAGCTTCAAGGTATTTGCTTTAACCATTTCACAAACATTGTAGTGATCGTACATCACAGGGTGTTGAAGCTGTACTGATGCTAGAGTAGCATCTCTTGCCCTTGTGAAGTTGTTTTCTTCTTCTGTTGCTTGGATGTCATTCGGGTCAACAACCTGCTGTCGAATAGTAGCAGCAAGGCGTGAGAAGTACGACGATATCTGCTGGGATGTAAGAAATTCGGACATCTGGAACAGGCGAGCACCATCCGTTGCTCTGGCACGTCTCATTTCCTTGGCAACTATATCGGCATCAATTTTCCTTCCTGTACTTTGACCGATATTGAATTTCTCTTTCAAGTATGCTTTTTGGTTTTCATTGAATCGGTATGATTTCTTGTTGGATCTTAAAGCCCATCCCTGTTCAGCATGTTGCTCATCAGACGCAGATGCTTGAGAAAGGGATGCAGCTATGGAAGGCACATCACTTCTCGCTTCTTCCAAGCAAAGTTTGTAGCCAATCTTGGCGAGGTCATGAAGTGACTGTTTCTCTAGGGACTTTGAACATTTTTCCAATGATAGATGTTTCTCTAAAGAAGACAGTCGCTGGAACACTCGCACACACCCATCTTGAGGACATGAGTAAACTGCACTGTCTGTCACTTCTTCAACTGCTCTACTCGGTAGTTCAGTGTGTGGGCCCTGATCAGGTTGGATGTTCGTTTTCTTTACCAGCGATTTGAAGTCACCTGGAGTGAAAGTCGATTCTAGCCAAGTACGTTTAACCTCTACAATATAAGACATCCGCAACTATGGTTAACAAACCTAGCATATATCAACTTATTTATCTATAATATATTACAATAGAATATAATTTCGTGCAATTAAAAACATACAAACACGTCGATATATAAAAGTGCTGACACCAAATCTGTACCACCTACCTGGATACGACAGCTTGTCTAACTTGATATCTTTCCCGGTACCAATATTGTACGCGCGCCAGACTGTGATAGTATTGTGAACGAACGCAAAGTTGTTGAGCTTGTTTATACTAGGAATCTTTGCTGTCTGTTCCTCTTCAGTTGTGGCATCGTCTATGGAATCCATGGAAACAACTCTCACACCATTGATCCCCCCATGTGATAGAAGCGCTTGTTTTAGGTCTTGTGCTGTAACGACGTCATTACCCTCGTTGATATATGTTCTTATATGTGCCTTGCACGTCGCAGCAAGACGGTCTGCAGCGCCTTTGCCTCCTTGAGGATCACAGAAATCAACCCGAGATATGGTAATGCCTGTTGATCTTGTTATATCTGGACATGCAAGTATGGTGGCAGAAGAGTGGTAACAACCTGCGTTGTCCTGTCGAATATAAGCCTTCGTGATTTCGCTGTATTCACTTTTTAGTGTCGTAAGTACGTCTTGTACAATTCGCACTACCGCGGAACTACCTTGACTGCATGACTGTATGGCGTGTATGAACCCTTGCCACTGAAGCACTCCATTCAAACAGCGGTACACAACAGAAATGTGCCACGAGATACCACGTTTCCCAAACCAGTCAACTTGTGACTCCCTGTATTTCTGTGGTAAAAACTTCATCGCCCAGTCATTGATGATAAGCACAGTCTCCTGGTCAAGGACTTCCAAAACATCGAATCGGGCCTGGTCTTGGTTGGACGAACGCAATATGTGGCACTTCCAGTTGTGAATGGCGAGTTTGGCTGATTTAAATAGGTATGCAGCTTCTTCCGCGTCATCTTGTGTTGACAAATTGGCTTCATTGGTGGCGTTTTCAATTTCACTAAGAGTAGACACTAGATCTTGGCATTGCTCACAGGTATCTGGGTGAGTGTGGTTACATACCTGCACATAATCAGTGTCGCTACTGTCACTAAGTGAAAATAGCATACAGTGATCGGCTACTTGAGATGACCTGGAGATGTGCACCTGTGGATAACATTAATGCTATGTGTTAATTTATGGAAACTATACAATTATTGTTAAATCTTTGTTTACCTTGTAATCCCCTTTGAGATACAATTTAGCCGTCTTGAGAACTTCGATCATCCTAGTCTCCCATTCCTTTTCCATCCCGCATTCACCTATTTGACGAACAAGCACTACTAAGTCGTCAAATGCTCGTGCTCCCTCTGCGGCGAAATAATCCAGTCCTTGTAATGATTTTCGTACAGAGGCGCTGCATTCGGACAGAACACGAAGCATAGTCCTCTCTTTAAAGGGCGTGAAGTCGGTGTCTTGACAGTATTGCGAGTACTGACGGACGATTCGTTGAGGAATCATCGTCCGTATCACATTGGGGACGTCAATAATTTCACCCGATGACAACTTTAGATGTTTCGTGCCATATGGCATGTCTTGTACTAAGTGCGGGCTGGTAATAAAACTCAGGAAGTGGTCCAGCTGTTTTAGGGTCAACTTTGATGCGATGGGACGTCTTTTGAGGTAGTGGTTTCCCTCTTCCAAACTGTAAGCGATGGGAGTTGGCCATAGTGAATCTGTACTTAGTCAATCCAGGGATATATTTGGATATTATGTTGTAACTCGCTATACCAGACAAAATAGACAACACTTGCCTGCGAGTATCCCAGCTGACTGCATTTTTGTATGCTTCGGCAAGAGCGTTTAAGTACGATTGTTCTGACTGAGGTAGTTCGTCTACATCCAAGACAGCATTCATCGCTGTAGAATTAACTAGAGCTTGCCAAAGGGTTTTAGCGTCATCTGGAGAAACGACCTTAAGGACAGCTGATACTATTTCGGCAGCTCTTTTCGTGTATCTTTGCCTTGTGCTTTCACTCGATGCGCTCCAGTCAAACCATGGCTTTCCTACCGGCGCAATGTCACTCGCACCTAGAAATTTGTTGAGCAATTTGAGTTGTTCACCCTTCGATTGATGAGTCCCGTTGCTGTGGGTGGTGGATGCCGTGCTTTCAGTGTCTGGTGATAGAAATGTTTCATCTGCGACCTTGAGTCGACGGAAACTTTCTGTGGCAATGTCTATGGACTTGTCACTTTCGACGGCCTCAGACGATTCTCTGGTGTATCCCTGTAAAAAAGGGGAATGTATTCGTTTAAATTGAGGCAGAAGCTGTAGAAAGGGTTAGTGTTGTGTACAGATTAAAGACGAAGTGAGGGTGGTCGTCTACAGATCAGTTCACTACTACTCTGCTTTGACAAATAATGGGATGTTTAGAGGATTATAAAGTAACAGCCACTCTCGGCAAAAAGGCAGGTGATCATAATAGGGGTTGGCAACTAAATGATAGATGGATTTTTTTTATAGTGAACTAAATCGATCGACTTTGATAACTGACCGCTTTTTTTTAATGGGTTGCTTCGGTGGTCGTTTAGTAGGGGTTGACCGCTTAATAGGGGTTGACCGCTTAATAGGGGTTGTCCGCTTAATAGGGGTTGGCCGCTTAATAGGGATTGGCCGCTTAATAGGGGTTGGCCGCTTAATAGGGGTTGGCCGCTTAATAGGGGTTGGCCGTTTAATAGGGGTTGGCCGCTTAATAGGGATTGGCCGCTTAATAACGTTTACACTTGCCTCTGATGAGCTCTCCGATTCAGATCGCTCAACATCTGTACATGTTTCGGTATGACCACTAGGGGTACGGCAAGGCATCGGGTATGGCTCAACATCTGTTTCGGCGGGACAACTGGCGACATATGTTTCGGGAGTGACTTCGACTTGGGAATCAATGTGCTGTTTACACATCCTACAAATTGCTACAATAACACATAAATAATCAAGTATGTACTAATGAGCCGGAAATCAATCATCTGCCTTCTGTACAAGTCACGCCGAGCTCCCAAGGAAAAATCGCATCCCCACAAATCTACGAGAGTTTGTTCACGACTACTACAAAGTGGAAAAACGTCTTGACGGTAATTTTCACTCACTCTATTTTTTTGTATTTAACATTGTCACATCGTACCTGATTTATCAAAATCAATATATTAATATAACGGATTAGACTATTAAATCAGCTGCATATAAACAAAGCATGCGTTAATGGAATCGTCAAATCGTCAGTCAAACATTTAGAATGTCCTGATTTCCAAATGCTCTAAACATTCATTTCAGTTTATGATTCCTCTACAATCAACATGACTGACGCTAAGCAGTCCACGTTTTTATTGTTAGTTACAGTTTATTTCCTCACTTCCAGTTTTCATGCCACAAGAATAATAGTATTTGATTCTCTTTTTTATTTATAAGAAAGACAAACGCAAGGAAATTACGACGTTTCGACATCGTCCGATGTCATTATCAAGTTTTTCTTTCTTATAAATACAGTTTCTAAGTCGAAACTCATCATGATTCTCTTTTACATGGAAAATTTAGACGAAGAAGATCATATTATTGTTGGAGGTGACATTAGTTGCCCTATTAAGCTGACATGCTGTCATTCATTATGCTGGAACCACCTTAAGCTGACTCTTGATAAAAAAGAGGAATTTTAATACCACGCAAAATAGCCATCAATAGCATTAATCAGTTTGCCTATGCGTTTGATCTTGTTGACATATGGAGAGTAATGAACCCACAGATAAAGTATTATACTATCAGAACAAACCTAAACTTTTCTATAGACTCTGGATGATTTCAAACAATTTGACAGAAATCATACCTGCAATTAAGTGTGACCATTCCGCGATTGTACTTGAAATAGGAAAATTAGGTGCAGAAGTGAAAGGACAAAGTTTTTGGAAATTTAATAGTTCCTTATGACAGGACAAATCATATACAGATGAGATGGAAAATAAGTTATCTGGATGGTATGAAGGCTGGAAGGTCTAGCACTTTAATTTACATTGAAAGGCGTTCTTGCTGCACATGTATATAATGGTCAACAAATGCTTATCATGTTAGTAAGAATGTCAAGAAAAACAGGAGAACTATGCTGAAATTAACTACTGGCAAGATGTTCACATAGTTAACTGAGTGATGACCAAAAGGTGAATGTGTTTACAAATTCCTTTCAATGCTATGACTAAAGGGTGACTTCACTTACCAGTTCCAATAGATATCTCCTCTAACAGCAATACAATCGACGATAGGTTAGTAGAATGAAAGTAGTGTTTTTTGTGCGTTTTGTTGTTGCTAATTTGGAATGTTTTTTAGAAGTAACGAGGAAAGTCTTTTTGCTATGAAAGGAAAATCCCACACTAAACGATGTAATGCTACAGGTGCCTGGAGGGAGAGGGATAAAGATTAATTTAAGAAATATCAATTAAATACATATGATCTATCTTCATTATAGATTCACGAATCACACTGTCCATCAACACAATCTCCATTGAAAAGTTCTGATGATGCAATAGAGTCAACCCTATTATGCTTACAATAAAAATAGAAAACGCTCATGTTCCTTGTTAAAGGGGAACTAGTTTTTCTATACATTACTGCTATGATTTCAATTTAATTATTCTTTATAGTTTTAATATTTTTATATATTCTATTTCCTCGATAGTTTTTTAATTTTTTTAATTGATATCATTATTAGCAATGTATAACAAATTTAGATAGTTGAGGGTTACACGTTTATTAGCATTCAGGCTGTTTAGTGTTACCCTCTTTAAATAAAGAGTTTACTTATTTACTTACTTACTCTCCACCACTACTTTGGTTATTCAAATTTTAGGCCCCTACAAAAGGATACTATTAAAGAAACACTGGGTGGAAAAATGTTTTTCTTGGAGTACTAGGCACTGGCAGTGGGAAATGAATGACTTATATACTTCCTGCAGTCCTTTCAAGTTATCCAACTGTGGTTGTTATAGCGACCAACTCTTTGATTGACAACATTTTTGTTCGATGTCAAGACTTGCACATTGTATGTTGCAAGTTCACAGGGACTATACCCAAACAGGTACAGAAGGTGCAGCTAGAAAATTTCAGCTCTTTCATGCTAATTTTCACTACACAAAGATGATAGAGGGAGATCTACTTAACAAAATTGAAAATTCTCAGATTGAAAATTCTCAGTGGTTTTCAATGAGGCCCATACTATATCTACCTGGATCTACCTGGGTGTGACACCTTTCGTCCAGTTAGTGAGCAAATGATCGGATTGCATTGCCCAAAATTGCTCCTTTGTGCCACTACTCCAGCAAAACACCAAAACGATCTCAACAACTTGTTTGGCAACCTTGTTGTTTATACGTGACAGTGTGTTCAGAGAAAATTTGGTGCTTGAAATAAAAGAAAGGTCAAATGGTGCTAAATTCTATGATGACTTTTTATGGAACGTTGTGGAATTGTGTCTTGTGTTTTTTCCTCTGAAAAAATTCATTCTGAATTGATAAAAAGGAACATAAACTACCATGTCAGAAAATGTCAAAGCTGCAAACGTCCATCTCTAAATGGAACACTGGTGAGGTGAGCACTATGATAGCCAACTCAACATTTGGATTGGGAATTGACAAAGCCAATATTGGATTCATAGTTCATGCAAGAGTGCCAACAGGCATTGATGACTATTACCAACAGTGCATGTTGCCTATCACGACCAGCCCTGACACAGTCTGCTGCATGTTTTATAGCCATACAGATAAAATTGCTTTGTTAAAATCTTCAAACAACATGACAAATTTGAAAAAACAGAGTAAGCTGCTCAATTATCTTATTATTGTCCTGGAAGATGTTGTTCAAACGTGATTTCACGTGGCACCAGTTGTGAAATCTGTCAAAACAGTGGAAGTTTTGTCACAACTGATGGTACATCTGATGCTCTTAAAGTGGTCCACCAAGCCATGGTCAAATTGACAGGCAAACGAATTTCCCTTATTATGTTGAAATTGCATTTGGCTGACAGTAATCAGAAGTGCATCCAGGAAAACAATTTGGACACTCAACGTTTGGTGCATTGAGCAAGCACTGTCCCACTGGCCCAAATATTTTTGAATTTTACTTATTCATGATGAGGTTTTAGGATAAATTGGTACATTGAGAAGGAATAGTGTTAATATCACTGTTGGCTTGGTCCCAATGCTCATAAGTTGATAGATTATAATTTTTATGTTCCTGAGTATGAAAAGGTATAGAACCAGTTACTGGTAAGTCAATGTTACGGATTTCAGTTCATGTACCAGCGAGATCTTAGTTTCTTTGATTTTTTTGCAGTTCTTGTAATAATAAGCTATTGTCATTTTTGGCGTTAAGAAGCTCTTGCTGTGTAATGGCTTCATATGCTTATTATTTTTCACACTGGAATTGGACTGTAATAATAATTATTATTACAGTATTATAACTGACATTCAAAGTTGTCTTGTTGGTATTATTATGCGAACTCATGTGTCGACGTCATGATCAGTAGTGTATCTGATATTGTCTATTATATATTTGACATCACTTTTTTATGCGTCTGTCCTCTTATTGACGATAAATTTCGTCATAACATTGTCAAAGTAGTGTGGATCCACGAGGCGACAGCCGAGTGATGTCAAATTTTTTTTTACAATAACAAAAATTATTCAAACATGTTTACACACCATCTTGTATTTCTCGATCTTACGAATTTCTTGACTATTTCGTGCAGTTCGTAGTCATTTAGTGTCGCAAAGCGAACGCTATCATTTACTTTCTGTTCGGACTCAACTTCCTCCAGAGACAAGCATAGTTTTTCATCTGAAATTTCCTCAAGAAATTCAACTTGGAACGAAGGAAAATCGTCCATTGATGAAATGTTTCTCCATCGATCTTCAGCTTTGTACGCGCCATTTTGTTTTTATTTGTCTGTCCTCTTATTGATGATGAAAATTAACCAATCAGCGCGCGCGAAATTTGTAAGTTATTGTAAAATCATGTTTTAGCCTGGAGATCGCTTACTCTTCAAAACGAATCAGCTGATGAGACAAGTACAGCAAGCCACAAATTCCCCAATAAAGAAAAGCAAGCCCAAACTTCGTTTCTTGGCCTTCTCTCGGACATCGGACATTCAAGGAGTCAAAAAATCTTACTTTGACCATATTTTTAAACTTTCGCAATTTTTTTCATTCCGTCCCACATATTGACAATCATGGCACAAATAGCTGCATATTTCTGTCTTTGATTTTGACATTATTTTGATAAAGAAATTGCCATTTGCAATCGATAAATGAGAAGACACAGCAAAACGGGTCGAAGAAATAATTATAAATGCTCCACTAAGGGACATAAGCAAAAAATACAACGTGCTGGAGGCATATGGCATATTAAGTGAAGGATGCATAATCCATTCTCTTCATGATTTCAGTGAGGAGTTTCTAGTGCCGAGCAGATTCCCCAGGATGATATGCTTTTTTGCAGGTCATCAAAAAGCTTTTCACAACAGATGACCTGCTCCGTATTGAAATCTACAAAAGTGGTGGGTTTACATTCCTAATCGGATGCAAGGTTGAAGGATTTTTCCATGGCATGCCAAGCAATTGTCTTGTATACACCTATTTCAAAAAACGTTGGCATCTGAAATCTGAAATCTGAGACTGAGAGGGATTGAGGGTAGTAGTTGTGATCTTGTAATTATTACTGGAATGTTAGATATGCCACGACCTTTAGACGAAGACCTGCGATGGAGAATAGTGTGGCTACGAGTGTTTTTAGGCTCAGTTACGAAGGTTTCTGAGTTGCTTTGCATATCGGAACATTCGGTATTGAGGATTACTAAACAGTACAACGACAACGGATGTGTGAAGCATTTAAAAATAGGGTGTCCATTGGATTCCGTATCATTTCATCAAGATGAGGAACTCGTGCTGACAGAAGCAATTCTGGAACATCCAGAGAAAGACTTATCTGAAATTGCAAGAGATGTGTTTGGAGTAATGGGAAATAATTATGCTCTTTCTACGATACACACTTATTTGAAAAGGAATGGAGTTACGAGGAAGAAGGTGAGAAATATTTCTATCTAATTAATTTTAGTGTTTGCATTTCTAATTTGTAAATTCAAAGATAGTAATACGCTAGGGTTTATATTATTGTTTTTAACCCATGAATGTGATTTCGTTTTAGCTAAAAATGATTGCTTTACAACAGAATGAAGGACTGAGAGTCGAGTTCATAGCAAATGTGTCACAGCTAGAGCCTAACGTTGGTATTTCTTGATGAAAGTGGATTTGTAAGTGGAACTTTTTATTCCGTCAAAATGCTATTTTGGCCAGTTTACTTTAATAAAGCTATTTTCCTGATATGTCAAAGGACCGTCGAGTATGTAGAAACAAAGGGTACAGCTTACGAGGTTATCGTGCAGAAGTCAGAAGAATCAGGTGTAAATGGTCCTCCAGATTAACCGCTATTCCTGTAATTTGCACTAGAGGCTTTCTTGAACTGTCGATCCATCGTGGGACAACCAACCGGGAGCGGTTTCTTGAGTTTGTCCAAAATAGTCTTGCTCCTAATCTACTGCCATTTCATGGAATAAATCCTCGTTCTCTAGTAGTGATTATGGGTAAGTGACCATATTTTAGATTTATGCTCTCTTTGCTTCATACATGTTCATCTGATAGTCGGGTGCAATATGGGTTTATGGATCAAGTTTTTATGCATGCCAGTAGAAAAGTTAAAGGAATAGAAAATCACTAAAATGAAAATGTACGTTATGTTTCTTCAGATAATGCGGCAATACATCACTGCCATGAGGTGCTTGATGCTATTTATGCAACAGGTGCTGTGGTGCTTTTTCTCTCTCCTTACAGTCCTGATCTCATGCCATGCGAAATTATGTTCTCAAAGGCCAAGGCTTGGTTGAGGTCTAATGATACTATTTGGCAAACATGTCACGACCCAGAGACAATGCTTTTGGAAACATTCATGCAAATATCAGATGAAGACATCCTTCAGTTTATTCGTCATTGCGAATATGTATAAAAAAGCAATATGAACAAAAATATAAGCAAGCAGCTTGTACTTTGGGAATGTTGAAATTTTACTTCATCAATACTGAGTAATACTCATTACATTTTATTACATTACGTATTTCACTGATTACATATTCAGTTACGTATTTAGAGTGATTTCATTACTGAAACCCGTGAAATCGAGTTATTAGTCTGTCTCATTCCATTGCTGTATTACTATGCAGTGTTTTCATGTTTTTATTTGGGTATTAGATATTATATAAATGTTATTTCACGGGTTCAGTAAAATCACTATCTATTTTTGATAAGTAGAACGAAAAGCGAACTTACTCCTTTTCATAAACTGTAAATACTGTGTTGACGATACAAGTAGAAGTCAATGTTGTGTGCACTGTTGCATCGTGTGTTGGTAGGTCTTGGCCATTTAAGGCCTTGTCCACGCTAATACTAATGCGTTTTTGAAAACCTCCGTTTTCATAGATGAACATCTCAAACGAAAACGGATTAACGGTGTGGATGGGACCCTAGTTCAGTGCACTTAATTGCCCAACTAATTTAACTCGTTCTTTTTCAAACTCATCCTCTGTTAGAACTTGTTGGTCCCGCAATGCTTTTATAGTTTGTAGCTGTTGCATTAGTTTATCACGTATGTTCATCTAAAAGAAAATATTAAAACCCATCGATTAGGTTGCTGATCTAATTTCTCTAAAATAAATGAATTATGACTTACCGTATTCTCAGAACCTTTGGTTGTAACAGCTGCACATTGTGCCGATGTCGATGTCACAGGAGTAGAAGATGTACATGTGGTTGTCGAAGTGGATGTTATTCGACCAGTAAATAAAGTTGATTGTGGTGGTTCGTCTTCACTGTTGTGGTTTCCGTTAATCTACCACTAAATAAATAAACAACTTTAATACTCATTGAAAGAAAGAAAACAATTATAGAATGGCCGGACACTTATAATGTGCAGATAAAAATATTATAGGTCAAGTGTATTATTAAAGTGTGAATACGGTAATAAATGACATGCCCGTTTTTTTAACATTTGTTTACTGCACATACCAGCATTTGAGCCCAACACTTAAACTTAAAGTCGTTGAACCGGAACTTTGCGGCATGTCGTTCTTTTAGTCTTTGAAACACATCACCCAATGTTTCTTTATCTGTAAATTGTATTTGACAATAGGCTAAAGGGGCAGTGTCAAGCCTCAAGCATGCGCATTAAAATCAAAACAATAACACTCGGTTGAGAAGCTAATCTTGCCCGTAGTGAGTTATAAACCCCCCTAAAACCGTTCTAATCGCTAAATAAATGACCTACAGGACTCATGTAGATACTAATCTTTATTTAGAAAGCAATTTTAGAACTTCAATATATCAAAAGGACTGAATTCAAGAAGTGAATTCACGGCGATATCATTTTCCAACGGCCGATCAAATAAAACACAGGAAGCCCAACACATAAGTAGATGGTGGGAATCTCACCGGGTTTACAAGTAGTTCTATGTGAGTTTTTCTCTTCAAAAGTCATGAACAGTACTGCACCTACGATTGATGATCAAGATTCCTTTGCAATCGACCAGAATTGCCGGTTTACAATTCGGTTTTCTTCACTCGAGGATGATGGTGGCCTGCCTCTCAACGGCTGTTCGACACTTTTTTCAACGGCTTCAAAGTCAGTTCTAAGATGAAATAATCCACACTAGGAATTGTTGAAAATGAAGAACATGCTTTGAATTATTACTAGTGATCCATTAGACGCTTGAACAAACATGATTAAGGTTGACACTGCCTCTTTAAAAGCGAATGGTAATAATTTAGCAAAACCTGAAAATTCGCACCCGAGAATATTGAAACACTGGTGTAAAATAACCACAATAAACCTACCTGTTGAATCACTGCTATCGATTCGCTCTTTCTTAGAACACAACTCGGAAGTAGAACCATCATATTCCTGCCACTTTCGTTTTGATATTTCTCTTCTATCAAATGGCAAATGCGGGTCAATGCACAGGGTGAACCAGCCCTTTTTTCTGTGTTATATGCCTCTTCCAGCTGTGTCCCTAGACTGAATCTGGTACTTTGCTCCACACGCTCCAAAATACCCAATTTTGAAAGCATGGTCTTTCGCCGGTTTTATTATTTCAGCACAATGCTTCAAAAGATACTCCTTCACGTCAACAACCTCCTCGTAAATGGGGAAATTTCAAAAAGCAAACAGTTCTGTTTGCCTTTTGTTTTTTAGTGATAACACTTTTAAGTTCAAATTAATTGTATCCGCCATCAAAGTATCCATCGACTAAGAAAGAGTAAGATACGCATTTTGCATATTTAATGAGGTTATGTGCTGTTTTTATTTCTGCCCATGATCCATTGCGGTCACAGATTCAGATTTCAGATGCCAACGTTTTTTTAAATAGGTGTATACAGGAAATGTATGGGTCGAAAATATCGTAAAATTGGTTTGTAATAAACTTGACTAACCTTTGTCTGTAGTTGTTTTTGATATTATGTAGATCCTTTCTAGCTGGGTTGTAGCCGTTTTAAGGTTTTTTTTATTTTTCTCCCCACCAGTAGTGGGGACAAGGCTGGAGACTCCAGTCGCCAACCCCTCAATTCGATCGACAATTTATCCCTGATAAATCCCTCCATCTACCCCAAAATGACCACAGGGTGGAAGGCCAATGATCCTTCTATCCAGAAATCATACTAGAATCCAGAAATACCAAATAAAATCCAAACATTAACTCCGTATTCTTGCTCTATTCGCTCGACTTTTCGCTTGGGAAAAGACGTTAGGCTTCCTTACAGGACATCCTAGCTTGATGACCTGGCCTGATTTTGAAAAAATCATTCTGATTGGTCGTTGGTCATCATGGTGCCATGCCATCTTGTCCCCTCGCCCGGAGGGAAAGTAGTGACAAAACCGATACGCTGTAGGGCACACACAGTCAAAACGTAAACATGAAACGTGAACCCGCCTTTTGTCTTGCGTCAACCAATGTGTCAAAACTTCACAACACTGCAGGGAAAACTCATAATGTAGAATTCTCGTGATATTTGAAAGCATTTATACTGAAATCGATGTGTAGAAAAAGAAAACATACAACTTCCAGAATAATGCAAATCCACAATGTAAGTACGCCGTTTTCGATTTTTGTCTTTTGATTTGACATTTGAATCTCATCATCGCGACATCACAAATTGTAGGTTGACTGATGAACAACAAACTGTCCTAACTTTCGTTGAAAGAGGTCACAACATATTAAGAGTGATTTTCTAGAAAAATCAAACATCAGCTGGCCACTTGAAAAAATAGATTTCTCTGAAACTTTGCATACAAGTAAGTATTCCTGCCCTGATTACAAAAATATACTTGTAAGGCGTCGGCACCTTTGGTTTCCATGGCAACGGCACAATGTTAATTTGGAGTGATTTTCAGCCTCTCAAAAGTCAAAATTTCTCCATTTTTGAACACGTACTGCAATTTCTCTGTAGCTCTTTCATCAACAACAATCATGTCATGTGAAAGAACCATCCTTAGTCTTTTCCGTTCACGGATAATTTTGGATTCCGTTGCAATAGCAACCGTGCACACGCATCGCGGGCGCAACATACTTTTATATTTTTCAAAATGCCTTATTTTGTCCTATATTTTGGCTTCGATAACTCTGATGGTAACGCTCAGATTCTAAAGCTGCCAATCACATTTACATACTTTATTCAACTGCTATTGAAAAAAGCTTTCAAATTTTTGGGGCCTAACATAACAGTCTTCTGACATCCACTGATACACATCGTGGTGAAGCAAATCCTTCAAAATAGCAAAAATCATGGAAAGTAAACCATCTGATAAGTAAACTTCTGATGTCGTCTAAAAACTAAATAATCAATGATTACCTAATATAACACCTACAATTTAAGTTAGCTTTCTAATATCTGAAATAAATATTATACAATGCCGATTAATTTGCATAATTAATTAAAAAGTTTTGCACGATTTAAATTAAGATTGCTCAAAATTATTCAACTTTTTGATGGTCAAACTTCGCTCACTGCATCTTTTGAAATTGTGTATCCATAGACTATTATGCCGGGAATTTCAAACCATAGCTTTAATAAATAATTAATATGGTTTCTATGGCAACCTGATTTTACATGTAAATAAGAATGTGCATGTTATTTCTTTTAAAAGCACGATTCTATTTTAGACTTAACATTCAGCATTAAAGTATTTATTTAATCTTAAATTATAAAAAGGCGTTAAGGCATTCAAATGAATAGAAGTGTTTTGTGCCACCTTATCATTTTTGCTTGGTTCTGAACATAGTCAAGTTACTCACGCCAGTGAACTTGGACAACAGTCAACCCCTGCCTTTTCACTTGATCATCAACGCTAGTTCGGACTGTAATATATATGCATCTGCAATTGTTGACGTTATTCAGACTTGCAAGAGCAATTATTTATAAATGTTTTAAGTGCCTCGATATATGGAGCCTTTTGTTTTCCAGTAAAAGATGTTGATGGTATATCAAACTCATCACATAAGCGTTTTAACAGGCAAATTTCCATTGAATTGAACCTTTCGTTTTTTGATCATTCACATAAGTTATATAGCTAATTGCAAAATCGTTGTCGGGTTGAAAATCATGAAAGCTATGACCAAAAGGAATTCTGGGAAATTAAAACTCTCAAATAAAACCGTCAAATGATCAACCTTTTTATCCAGACTTGTAGGATCTTAGTTAAATAGCTCATATATACCTTCAAAACTACGAGAACATTGAATATGTCTGCATGTAATATACAGGTCATGAACTGATTTCCCATCCATCCTTGTGGTCTCAGCTTCTATAATTTATGATTTTCAACCCGACAATGATTATGCAATTAGCTATATATACTATGGAAATCACTAAAGTGGTAACATGTCCATTCGGATTTTTTTTTTTTTGTACCACGTGATCACTTTAAGCCAATGATTTCATTCAAAAATGGTACAAACACTCCAGTGAGACAAAATTCCGAACGGACATGTTACCACTTCAGAGATCAGTTTCCATAGTAAGAAGATATTTGAATATTTTATATAATGTTACAGAAAAATTGAACGCTAAAATATTCTTATAAACCAGATATAAACTTATTTGCTGAACGTTGTTGTTGGTTGATGGAGTCGTTATTATGAGCCTCTATTTGCAAACGTATTTCCTTTATAGAAAGCAAATTAGAACTTGACATCAAGATTCTAAAAAGGCCGAGTTTTGGTGAATGTTGTTAAAGGTCACATGCAACCAATCAACAAACTTTTAATCAATAAAAGATAATCATGTTGTGAATACTCTGGCAAAGTTTTAGTTCTACCGTCACTAGTGTTCGAGTTATAACAGTTTGAAGTTGCCTAATGAGCTGTTTCCGAATAATACCTGAAGATCAGACATTTTATATTTGACCAAGGTGGACTTGTGACATCACTGTACGCTTCGAAGCGGAAACGCTTCGTCCACTATTGCGTTTAGATTGTATATTACATCATTTCTCTATACCTTTCAAACTACCTTTGTGTACTGAAGATGGTGGGAGTCTGGCATGTTTGGGTCAAAAGTGACGTACTGAACGCGAGTAAAGATCGGAGAACTTTACGAAGATGAAGTGAAGACCAGCCGTTTTGAATAAGGCTGCTCTATCATGAAATATAACCGGCAAAAACTATCGAATGAATAATCAGAATCAATTGTTTTCTAAGACTTTGTTTGGAAAATGCATTGGATGGAACGTCTCTTGCCATCCAATGCATTTTCCAACAAAATCTTAGAAAACCATCGATTGTATTTTTAATGGCATTTCTCCTGGGTCAGACATTATGATCTGAAACTTTGCCCTTTTACTAATTTCTAGCTGCTCTTTTCATTTTGACACTGCTGTTCGATTTATTAGTGTCACGTGACCTCTTAGTGCAAGTCGCCTATTGTGTGGCTCAGCACATTCTGCAGTATTCGGTATGATAACCAGAGTATAATCCACAGCTATTCAATAGAAAGATGAAATAATTTGGGGATAGGGTATTATTCGAGTTATGTGCATTTCAAATTACACGCATCATAGTTCGAATTACACGCTTTTTGAATTACGCGCTTGACCACATCCAAATCTGTCTTTGCCACACCCAGCGCATAACTAAAAGTGACTAAGAGAATTTAGTGAGTTCGAGTTACGCGATGTGTGCGTAAAACGCACTAAAAAGTTTCGTGGAGTTCGACTTAAACATTTTTTATAAAAGACTAAAAAAACAAGCTTGAAAAGGATTTCAATATATAAGTACATCGCAGAGGCGTGATCGAGGTAACATGAATAGTCAACTTTACTAAAAGGTGCAGCAAACAAACAAACAAAAAGGATTTCTACAAATAAATAAAACAAGCAATTATATTTTTGTCGTCAGAACAACGTACAGGCCACCTATAATCCCACCTATATTCTGTTCTAACATCATTCCATGAGTGAGGCAGCTAATTGGTTTGCCCACTCTCATCGGCTAAGTGTAAAAGCAATATGAACGTTGTTTACCAAACAAAAATGATAAGGTGGCTCAAAACACTTATATTCTTTTGAATGCGGTAACACCATTTTTTTATAATTTAAGATTAATACTTTAATGCCAAATGTTAAGTCTAATATAAAATCGTGCTTTTTAAAAGAAACGCATTCTTATTTGCTTGTACATGTAAAATCAGGTTGCCATAGAAACCATATTAATTATTTATTAAAGCTATGGTTTGAAATGCCCGGCATAATAGTCTATGAAAACTTCCAGTGAGCGAAGTTTGACTATCAAAAAGTTGAATAATTTTGAGCAATTTTAATTTAAATCGTGCAAAAAGTTTTAATGAATTATGCAAATTAATCGGCTTCGTATAATATTTATTTCAGATATTAGAAAGCTAACTTAAAGGGCAAGTTTCATGAAAAAATTTCTTTTCTAAAAATGATTTGTTTAGTATTATATAATAACGGTAATATACTATAACTAAACTTATTTGCAAGAAAATCTATTTTCAAGAACAAATTTATTTTCTGAAGTTTCACTAATCAGAATTCGAATTTCCCGCTCGTGTGACGTCATGGGGGTCCAGTATCACCCTTATTGCTCTCTTCAGACTCACGTTAACCCTCTATGATTTCTAAATCGTTTCCCAAATAAAGACTTTCGAGTGAACTCGGACTTGAAGACTCGTCCGCCATGTTAACTTCAAGCCGGCTGCGTTCAGTGCGTTGGATTGACCCCCATGACGTCACTTCCGCTTCTTGCTGGTTTTCTCGATTTCCGTTTTTACGATGCTTTTTCGATTATTTCCAGAAGAGTATTCAAGTTATTATTTTAACTATTTATTAGTGAGACCAATTACTATCATTTGATATAATTTCCAGCTTTTTGACATGCGCACGCTCTACTGCGCACGATTCTGAATAAAATTTTAGTTGACGAGCGCGCGCTAACTTACGCCATCGAGCTCGCGCACATTGGAGTCCATTGGAAATCGTTAAATATTTCTGAACTGAAGTTTTCTCAAAATAAATCGAAAACGAGCACGGTGACCCCCATTTTTTATTCAATAACTTTCATCACACTATAGTTCTCTAGTATATAGCAAAGTATTAAAAAAAGTTAGGATTTCAAACATTAAAAAAATTGAATGAAAGCATGCGCATACGGAGTATCGATTTTTAGACCCTCTCGGTGGTTCGAACATCTGTGTTTTTTGTTCTATTTTTCGACAACTATGCAAAAATTCACCAAAATCATTTTGGACGTCGATGAGGTATTTGAAGCAGTGGGATTCACTTGATTCTATCGATGAAAGGGAACTAGATCAGGCTTAACACTGTGGACGAGTCTGTGGATGTCACATGGCACGACGGGAGCAGGAGTCCTCGATATTGATAGCGACCACTCAAAATTCAAACGTTGAAGCAGAAGTGTTTTAGATGTGGCAAATATCGAAAGTCTACCATGTGTAAAGGGTGGCTTTTCCTTACATGAATCGACGTTAATGGTGCGATTGAAGCTAAGAAACAAGACGAAAAGATGTCATAAAGTCAACAGCGCGATGTGGTATTTGAGAAAGTTGGCTTTCAAGAATTTTCACGACGAATTCTCGATGAAAGGGAACTAGATCAGCTGCTCTTCTACCCCCATCCACGTAGTGGAACGAGACGAAAGAGGTTTGATAGCTGGCGGCGACAGGAGCTATCATTCTTACGATTGAGGATGATGGCGCTGTGTTGTTGTTCTTACAATATGTCGCTCAAACGATATGGATTATAACCTTTGAGAAAGATTTCCTCGTTAGTACTTCACGAAGACAGCAACACATCGCTGAACACTTACATGCTTTTAGGTAATCAAGTGAACTATCGCTCAAATGGAAAGAAGTTGGGGTACTTATTACGATGGACACGACTGACAATCTTTTACTGCAGAAGCTAATTACAATTATTTTTGAAAGCACAGCACAGCATCGTTCAAAGTCTGTGGCACAGGCTTTGCAGATTAAGGAGGATTATCCTGGAGAAAGAGCAAGCAAACCCTGTCTTAACGACACCGAGAGAGCCATAGTGGCCTACATAGCTGGGTACGTGTGTCGTAAAGTTAGAGACAGACTGAACAGATATTGTACTAGTAATGCTCAGTCTCAACAACCCATGGTTCAATGCAAACATGAGAGACTTGGAATACTGGTGGATACACTGAATACTATGATACCAGGGGGTGTGGCTCATCCAGCTCCTTCAATGAAATTTCCCAATCTACTGACAGTCTCTTTATCCAGGGGTGGGCTGACTCAAGTGGACCAGCCTACGTATAATTTCTTTTGTTACCTTGAAGTTTCCATTCGGCCATTCCTTAACTTAGCAAGATTTCGTTCCAGCACCAGGAACTCTGACACCAAACTGTTGGCTCAGCTGATAGAAAATTCCTCTCTTTTGCAAGATTCCTGTTTTTTTTCCAAGACTCTCTCAGAGCAAGACAGCAATCTTCTTCTCAGTCTTTTTGTTGATCTGTATTTCCGTGTAAGGAAGTGGGCCTATCTTAAGGTTTACAAGGAACACAGGAAATTAAAAGTCACTCAAGAACTTTTGAGATCTGCTAGCAAATCTGCAACAACACTTGATTTGCATGGTAAGGATAGCATTAGAAAGGTTTTGATGTCTCAAACTGAGTAGAGTACAAATTAGAGAAACAAGAATTAAACAGTTGTAGAAAGTGTGGGAGGGAACAAGTCCTGGTTCTGTACTACCTATTTTTTTTTTAAGTGCTCAGTTATTACAATGAACGGTACAGTTCCACAATTTTATTGTTTATTGTAAAATATGAGAACAGGCAGATATTGTTATTTATTTTACCTCAGTACACTGGACGCTACAATGTAGTTTGTTACACATTCCTACTGTATTAGAGTGATTTTAATTAACCCATGAAACAGACATTAGTCTAATGTGTATTAGTACACTAATTCCATTGTGTTCTTTTGTTTACTTTTGACTATTAGTTTTTATTTCACGGGTTAAAGTACAAGTCGAATTTAAATTTCTCATTTACAAAAACAACACGTACATGTTACTCACATTATATATAATTAAATTTGAACGAAAAAGTATGCAGTAACTATTTTATGATATCGAAAAAATCAATCGAAAAACCCGCATCTCGCTTTCCGATTGACAATCCGGAATACCGGAAATGACGTAGTGGGGGGACATGGGCAGTGAAGCATAACATGAACAAAATGGCGGACGATTCTTCGTTGAGCGATGCAAGTCCAACTTCTTTCTCTGGTAGTCACTCAGAAGCTATCCTGGACTGTGAATCTGATTCAGAAGTTGATTTAGTCCATAATGAAATTGAGCCAGAAGACTCATCTGTTAGTTCTGATAGTTCTACTTCTACTAGTTCTAGTGAAGGTCCAAGAACAAGAAATAACGATTCGTGTCAGTGTGAGTTTTGCCAGCGACAAGATACTGAGAGAGAGTGTGTTTGTTGTAAGGAATTGCCGAAAGTAATGGACAAGAACGTTACTTCATCTTCTAGAAGACAAATTGCTGAGCCATCTTGTATAACTCTGAATCCTGGTTTTCTTGCTGTTTGTACGGATCCTGATGTGTTGGAGACATCTTGGTATTCTTATAGACAACAATATGGGACTTATGACGGACCAGAACATAAACGACTAAGGCACATTGCCTACAGACAATTTGTTCATTGGTGTTGGGGATGGCTTGGTCGCCATATTCGTGTAGTTTTTACCGGCATGTGTTGTTTTTCTTGTGTTAGAGCACATTTTCCACCTCCTGGTTTGGAAGACGATTTTGTGTTTGAGGGCTTTCATGATCCTGAATAAGACTTGTGATTTTCTACATCAGGTTTGATTTATGTAATGTAAGTTTTATTTATTTATTTTGTTATATCTTGATGTTTCGATCAACGCTGAGACACACTCCTCTTTTATTGGCTTGGTGTACTTATGACAGAGTGGTTGTGGTGTTTCACAGTTGACCAGAACTTGATCTTCTTCGTCATCTCCTAACAATACCATTAGTTCTTCCATCAAACTATCAACATAACCTAAAATCTAAAATCGATCCATACTTTTTGTCATGTTCTCATGTTCCCAAATAGGGCTCTATAAGTAATAAATTATTATATTATTATTATTTCAAATCATTGGGAAAACGAATTCTTCCCATTGATGGTTTTTTGAATGAATGGGAAAAACAAACTTTAACCAATGATTCAAAATGGGAATAAAACAAAAACATTCATTGATTTTATATATCATTTCCATGCGAAAATGGCCATTTCCTTTATTTTGTGTCATGGGCTACCTGTATATGTGAGATACCGCTTCCAAATACTGGTCACGCAATCCAGTGCAGCGCAAGTTTGTCAGGAAAGAAATGTCGTAAATCTTCGCAAAACTGTAGTAAAGATGAAGGAATTGTATTTGTACTACCAAGACAAAGCTAAATGAGTACTTAAATGAAGCTCGGCCTTCAACATTAGACGGTTGACAACAAAATGTTCAGAAGATGTAATGGCATTCTCGAATTTCAACCAGAAACGTGTGGGGTCAACAATTGCGATCTTATTGATTTGGACGACAGAGACCAAGGAACGTACGTCGGTGAGCAAACATATGTAAGTCTTATTCACTCAGCAATAATGTTTTTTGTATTGAAATGACATAGGATCGAATGATTACAAAATACTCATTGTTGCATCTAATCGTTTGTGCAATTTAGAGTTGATATTGCAACAGTTCAAATACTAACTCATATTCGAGTATTGTACAAGTGGTTGTTAATAAACGAGATTAAGCATGGAAAAAGAGTTAGTTTATTGATTATGAGATGTAAGTTGCGAGCTTTTCGCTGTAAGTAGGTAACAATTTTACTGTTTGGGTTGACTCCTGCTGTGACACATTGTGCCAAGACTAAAATATATCCCAAAAACATTTTATTTCAGTTATTCTTAGTTGAAGGGTAGATCTAACACAGAAAAGTGTTTTGGGGTTTGCACAAGGTTTCTCATTCGAGATATTTGAGGTCAAATATTTGGGTTTTTGACTTCACACAAATCAGTTGTGTGACAGTATATTGATTGACAGACCCCAATTGACAGGTATTATAGTCACGCGACTGTAGTCTCCCTTGTAAGCTGCTAAAGGACCATCAGGGGAAGTAAGAACTGAATTGATTGTAAATGGAGGGAAAGAGAGGTGTGTGAAGTAGGTATTATTTTGCTATGGAAATTCAGTCCTTCCCCTGCAGAAACGAGGGGGGGTGGTCTAACTCCCCCCTGAAATAATCAAAAATTTCATACTTTGGCAGTATGAGTTTTCAGGTGAGGACTTTCTTCTGGTTTAGTTTCATTGAGATCAGAGAGATGTCATGTGTCACGACTGCCTGGTCCACTCATGGATACACTCTTAACACGTTCCACTAAAAGAAGAGATTTATATAAGACAAGTGTAAAAGTTTTAGGGCCGAAATGACATGTACGTGCGGAGTTATGAACGTTTTTAATTCTGAAAATACACCAGAACGCAGGCCTGTGTACGCATGATGGCAAAATCCCATACTAAGGGCTCCATAAATGTTATTTACGATATCTTCGCGGGATCGTATCCAATATTTTTGAAACTTTTCCAAACATATTGATGAATAATTGCTTTTTCAGATGGCAGTGGTTATTTTTTTTGTGTGACAGATTTCTAGTATTCTGATCTCGAAAATCAGGGACACGTGCACAAGGCCTATTAGGTTTGCGTCATGATAATTCCTGATTGGACTGTCGATCGACACTTTATCTTAGACAACCTCTGGACATTTGACATTTTCTTCCAAAAAACACATCCTTGCAAAACAAAACACCACTTTCTCGGCAAACTTCCCATCTCTCTTCTTTGATGCAGTCATGAATTTTCCCTCTCTCTCCTCTTAACTCACCGAACAATAGCCATTTCCATAGGACCACTTTCGCAAAACACATGTTTTCCTTCTGCACGCCGAAAAGGATGCCGAGCCACTAGGTCCTACAGGCAAAATATTGCCACACGGTTGCCATTCTTTACAAGTCCAAAGTCGCGCAAAAAATGCTTTGTAGGTCCTGGAATCCACCACAGAACAACCCAGAGTGACGATTTCACAGTTGAGGTCTGCCAATTTGAATTCCGTAACGGCAGTGCCGAGATGTCTTTCGTGAAAATCGCTCCTCGCT